>JAINUG010000099.1:2695385-3162885 GCA_029706075.1 Aldrovandia affinis | reverse complement strand
AGGGGAGTGTTTGTCCTTGACAGCAAGGGCACCCAGAGGCTTCTGTTACTCTTCCTGGCCCAACATGGGCTTACAGTCTCCTTCCTTTCTCTCCCATGATGCTTTGCATCTCTCCCATGATGCCCTGTGTCTCTCCCATGATGCCTTGCATCTCTCCCATGATGCTTTGCGTTTCTCCCATGATGCCCTTTGTCTCTCCCATGATGCTTTGCGTCTCTCCCATGATGCTTTACGTCTCTCCCATGATGCTTTGCGTTTCTCCCATGATGCCTTGCGTTTCTCCCATGATGCTGTGCGTCTCTCCCATGATGCTGTGCGTCTCTCCCATGATGCCCTGTGTCTCTCCCATGATGCTGTGCGTCTCTCCCATGATGCTTTGTGTCTCTCCCATGATGCCCTGCGTCTCTCCCATGATGCCCTGCGTCTCTGCCATGATGCTTTGCGTCTCTCCCATGATGCCTTGCGTCTCTCCCATGATGCTTTGCGTCTCTCCCATAATGCTTTGCATCTCTCCCATGATGCTGTGCGTCTCTCCCATGATGCCCTGCGTCTCTCCCCCAGGCGGAGTTGTCCGCTCTGCTGAAGCCGATCTCGGATCAGATCCTGGAGGTCCAGACCTTCCGCGAGCAGAACCGGGGCAGCAGGATGTTCAACCACCTGTCTGCTGTGAGCGAGAGCATCCCAGCACTGGGCTGGGTCACCGTGGTGAGCAGACCGCCCTGTGTGTGTGTGTGTGTCATCATCACCATAACACCACACTGTGTGTGTGCGTGTGTGTCATCACTATAACTAACACTGTGTGTGTGTGTCACGTGAGCCTGACTGTGTGTCATCATCGTAACGAACACCGTGTGTGTGTGCACGTGAGCAGGACTGTGTGCCGTTGCCATAACTCTCAGCTTAAAGGGGTTTCCGTCTCTCTCAGTGTATGAAGCCAGGGCCCTATGTGAAGGAGATGATGGACTCAGCCATGTTCTACACCAACCGGGTCCTGAAGGACTACAAAGACACGTTAGTATTGTGTGCTAATAGTTAGCTGTGCTAATAGCTGTGCTAACAGTTATCTGTGCTAATAGACTACTGGTTCTGAAGCTGGCGGGTCTGGTCCTGGGCCTGGTGGCTGGACTGTGTGGGAAAAGCTTTGGTTCTGGTTCTGGTCCAGTTATAGTGGCACCATCAGTTGATGGGACTGTAGCACAAACACTGGCTGTGTGCTGCCCCCACATACAGCACACTGGACGAACCACTGCTTTTAGGCGCAGAGAGATGCATGCTGGGAGTGTTACTGCAGCAGATGGACGTGTGAAAGGGGAAGATGGAGTAGTCTCTTTACTGTGGTCTCTGTCCTGCTCTCACTCATTCCCTCCTCAGAGACAAGCGGCACGTGGACTGGGTCCGCTCATATCTGAATATCTGGACAGAGATGCAGGCATACATCAAACAGCATCACACCACTGGCCTGTCCTGGAGCCAAAATGTAAGCCTGAACACTGCCAGCTCAATAACCCTGTCACCTCAATAACACTGAACACTATCACCTCAATAACCCTGCCACCTCAATAACCCTGTCACCTCAATAACCCTGTCACCTCAATAACCCTGTCACCTCAATAACCCTGTCGCCTCAATAACCCTGTCACCTCAATAACACTATCACCTCCATAACACTGTCACCTCAATAACCCTGTCACCTCAATAACCCTGTCGCCTCAATAACACTATCACCTCCATAACCCTGTCACCTCAATAACCCTGTCACCTCAATAACCCTGTCACCTCCATAACACTGTCACCTCAATAACCCTGTCACCTCAATAACCCTGTCGCCTCAATAACACTATCACCTCCATAACCCTGTCACCTCAATAACCCTGTCACCTCAATAACACTATCACCTCAATAGCCCTGAACACTATGATTGTTCCTACCATGTATTAATGCACATCTTGTAAGTTGCTCTGGATAAGAGTGTCTGCTAAATGCTTAAAATGTAAATGTAATTAACACGATCAGCTCCGTAGCTTGAATTATTTTACTTTATCCCAGTAGTTTTATCTGGTGGGAAAGCAGAAAGCACATAAGCATGTTCGGCACATGTCTCATGTGTGTGTGTGTGTGTGTGTGTGTGTGTGTGTGTGTGTGTGTGTGTGTGGGGCCCCTCCATGTGTGACCCCCTCCTCCCCAGGGAGAAACGTGAGGAGTGCCCCCCACAGGTGGCTGGCAGAGAGCTTGATAATGATGAGGACAGGTGTTCTATGGAGCAGACACACACACACACACTCACACACACACACCAGCCCAATACCTCACTGTGTTCTACCCCTCACACACACACACTCACACACACACACACACACACACACACACACACAGTCACTCAAACACATATATATACACTCACACAAACTCAGTGTGTATCGGAGAGAGGAGAGGAGGGGAGGGAGGAGAGGAGGGGAGGGGAGAGGAGAGGAGAGGAGAGGAGAGAGGGGAGGGGAGGGGAGGGGAGAGGAGGGGAGGAGGAGAGGAGAGAGGGAGAGGAGGGAGGGGGAGAGGAGGGAGAGGGGAGGGGAGAGGAGGAGAGGAGGAGAGGAGGGGAGAGAGGAGAGGAGGGAGAGGAGAGAGGGAGAGAGGAGAGAGAGGAGGAGAGAGGAGAGGAGAGGGAGGGAGGGGAGGGAGGGGGGGAGGAGAGGAGGAGGGGAGGGGAGAGGAGAGGAGGGGAGGGAGGGGAGAGGAGAGAGGAGAGAGAGGAGGAGAGAGAGAGGGAGGGGAGAGGAGAGGAGAGGAGAGAGGAGGAGAGGAGGAGGGAGGGGAGAGGAGGGGAGAGGGAGAGGAGAGGAGAGAGAGGAGAGGAGAGAGGAGGAGGAGAGGAGAGGAGGGGGAGAGGAGAGGAGAGAGAGGAGAGGAGAGAGAGAGAGAGGAGGGGAGAGGAGAGGAGAGGAGAGGAGGGAGAGAGGAGAGAGAGGAGGGGAGGGGAGAGGAGAGGAGAGGAGGCGCTCAGCTGTCTGCAGCAGCTGGCTCTCCAGACAGAGACTCAGTCATCACACCAGCTGCTCCACTGCAGCCTGGATTAACAGAGAAAGAGAGAGGGAGAGAGAGAGGAGAGAGAGAGAGGGAGAGGGAGAGAGAGGGAGAGAGAGAGAGAGAGGGAGAGAGAGGGGAGAGAGAGAGAGAGAGAAAGAGAGAGGGAGAGAGGGAGAGAGAGAGAGGGAGAGAAATGGAGAGGGAGAAAGCAGGAGAAACAGAGAGGGAGAGAGAGTGTTCCTGTGCGCACTCTGGTGGTCAGGAGGAGTACTGCAGCTGTTTCCTCCACAGGGTCCGATGGCCCCCTCCTGCCAGCTGGCCCCGCCCCCGCCGCCGCCCCCCCCGCCCCCCCCTCCAGCGCGCCCCGCCCAGGACCCTGACTCCGCCCTGCACTCGGCTCTCTTCGCACAGCTGAACCAGGGAGAGGACATCACTAAGGGTGAGCACACCTGGGAACACCCACAGAGAGAGGGAGGGAGGGAGAGAGGGAGGGAGGAGGGAGAGAGAGGGAGAGAGAGAGAGAGAGAGAGAGGGAGGAGGAGAGAGAGGGAGGGAGGGAGGAGGAGAGAGAGAGAGAGAGAGGGAGAGAGAGAGAGACAGAGGGAGGAGGAGGAGAGAGAGAGGGGAGGAGGAGAGAGAGGAGGGAGGGAGGAGGAGAGAGAGAGAGAGGAGGAGAGAGAGAGAGAGAGAGAGGGAGGAGGAGAGAGAGGAGAGAGAGAGGGAGAGAGAGAGGGAGAGAGAGAGAGAGAGAGAGGAGGAGAGAGAGAGGGAGGAGGAGAGGGAGGGAGAGAGAGAGAGAGAGGAGGAGGAGAGAGAGAGGGAGGGAGAGACAGGGGGAGACAGAGGAAGGAGGAGGGAGAGAGAGAGAGAGGGAGGGCAAGAGAGGGGGAGGGAGGAGGAGAGAGAGAGGTGAAGGAGAAGAGTGGGAGTGACCACCTGTATGGCCTGGCTGTAGGTGAGGTGATAAATATAAGAGTGAGCCTCTTCCCTCTGTGCGCTCAGGCCTGAAGCACGTCTCTGACGAGCAGAAGACCCACAAGAACCCCGGCCTGCGCCCCCAGGGGGGGGCGGCCACGCCCACCGCCTCAAACAGACCCGCCCCCAGGCCCGGGGCCACGCCCCCCCAGAGCCACACCCCCCTCCTGGAGCTGGAGGGGAAGAAGTGGAGGGTGGTACGTACCGTCTCATTCCCTTCATCCTCCTTTTCCTCTGAGAGCCATTCATCCCCCCATCCTCTCTGTAGAGGTGATGTCTGTCTGTCCCTCTCTGTAGAGGTGATGTCTGTCTGCCTGTCTGTGAAGGTGATGTCTGTCTGCCCCTCTCTGTGAAGGTGATGTCTGTCTGCCTGTCTGTGAAGGTGATGTCTGTCTGTCCCTCTCTGTGAAGGTGATGTCTGTCTGCCCCTCTCTGTGAAGGTGATGTCTGTCTGTCTGTGAAGGTGATGTCTGTCCGTCTGTGAAGGTGGTGTCTGTCTGTCTGTGAAGGTGGTGTCTGTCTGTTCCTCTGTGAAGGCCTCTACATGCTTCTGCGTAACTTGTGTGACATCTTCGCGGTTCGCGCTATGCAACAATGTCGTAAGCACTCTGCAATTTATACTTCTGCGCAGCCTATGAGACATGGTGTCCTTACATCCTGCTGGCCTTGAGCAAAGTCGAACAAGTTTTCATGAAAACAGGGAAACGGAAACTCCTGTATCTTCAAACTTCTTCAGCCAATCTTTTCTGAAGCTGCTTCATTTTATACCACGGCGAACAAATTATGCTAGCTATCTATATCGTTAGCTACTGTGAGCGAGCTTTATTTGGCCGTGATACCAGGTTGCTAGCTAGCTAGATATCGATAGTTTTGCTTAGCTAATGTTAACATAGATACAACATGAAGGAAATAAGTATTTGATCCCTTGCCGATTTTGTAAGTTTGCCCACTGACAAAGAAATGAACAATCAAATGCAAATCAATTTATATCTTTTATATAATGTGATTTTCTGGATTTTTTTTCTGATATTCTGTCTCTCATTGTTCAAATAAACCTACCATTAAAATTATAGACCGTTCATTTCTTTGTCAGTGGGCAAACTTACTAAATCGGCAAGGGTTCAAATAATGTTAATGTATTAAGGGAAATGAAGGTTGTTCTTTTTCTGTCTTTTCACAGAATTAAAAAAATCGCTGCTTTTATCTTTCCAGAGCGTCTGCTAAATGCTTAAAATGTAAAATGTAAAAAAATGATGTACTAGCTCTTTGAACTATGACTATGACAGCTCCGCCTCCATTCGCTAACCAACCAATCAATGCTGTGCAACATCTATGCGACATGTTGCGCTGTGGTCGCGAGTTAGATTTTTGTGTTAGGTACACGACATCCTCTGCAACGTCAACGCAAACCTCTGCGACGTGTTGGAGAGGATGTCGTGTCGCAGTCGCGTCGCAGTCACTCGAGCATGTTGCGGCCTTAAGGGTGATGTCTGTCTCTCTGTGAGAGTGATGTCTGTCTGTCTGTCTCCTGCAGGAGTACCAGGACCAGGCGCGGGACCTGCTGATCTGTGACACGGAGCTCAGGCAGGTGGCGTACGTCTACAGCTGCAGCAACTCCACCCTGCAGATCAAAGGCAAAGTCAACTCCATCATCCTGGGTGAGCCCAGCTCCCCCACGCCAGCAGGGGGCGCTGTGACGAGTGCAGTGACGTGACACATCGCCTCTAGTGCTGCCTGGTGCTGAATGTGGCCTGTTCTCCATCCTCAGATAACTGCAGGAAAATGGGAGTGGTGTTCGACAGCGTGGTGGGAATTGTGGAGATCATCAACTGCAAAGACATCCAGCTGCAGGTAAGACCGCTTCCTAAAGACTCTCTAATGCAGCCCAACTCTAACCCAGACTCTCTAACGCAGCCTAACCCTAAAAAAGACTCTCTAACGCAGCCTAACTCTAACACAGACTCTCTAACGCAGCTTAACCCTAACCCAGACTCTGTAACACAGCCTAACCCTAACACATTCGTAATGCAGTGGTGCAGTACTGCGGTGGTGCTGTAATGCGGTGATGCAGTAATGCAGTAATGCTGTAATGCGATGGTGACGTGCCCATTCTCCGCCCCGCTCCCCAGGTGATGGGGAAAGTTCCCACCATCTCCATCAATAAGACGGACGGCTGCCATGTTTACCTGAGCGAGGACGCGCTCACCTGTGAGATCATCAGCGCCAAGAGCTCCGAGATGAACATCCTGCTGCCTCACGGGGAGGACTACGTGAGTGAGAGAGAGGAGAGAGGAGACAGGGTCACCTGAGTGTGTGAGAGAGAGGAGACAGAGTCACCTGAGTGTGTTTAGTTTAGTTTATTTCGGATCAAAGTACAAATACATTACAGTAACAATAATAATAATATATAAAATAGTAATAGTAACATTTTAAATTGTACACATTTTATAAATCAAAACAAAATGATCCAAGGATAACCCAGTAAAGTAGCTAAAAGTTGAAAACTAAAAGCCTACTTATTTCCACTGGGGTCCTTTAAATATCAAAACTTCAAAATATCCTAATACACTTTATAAAAGAAAAAATATATATATTTATAATAATACATAAATATACATATGGTATCTCAGGGAATGTGTTGCAATTACTCTCTAGCCATCATTTCGTTTTTCAGGTAAGTCTTGAGAGAATGTTTAAAGACATTCAGGGTGTTTATGCCTTGTACTGATGCAGGTAAAGTATTCCAAGAGTTAATAGCAGTATTAAGAAATGAGGTTTTTGTTTGGCTTCCTGCAATTGGTTTGTGAATTGAATATTGAGCAGATCTGGTGTTCTAAAAGTGAACTTCACTTGTTCTTACAACACCTTCCCTGAGATAACCTGGGCTGAGGCCATTTAAAATGCGGTACATATGACACAATTTAAGTTGTTTCACCCTTAAATCAATCGGTAACCAACCAAGTTTATCAAGCTCAGTAGCGCCAATATGATACCTATTGTGGAGATTGAGCACACATCTGATGGTTTTGTTCTGAGCAGTTTGGAGTTTTTGTTTAAGATTTGCTTTTAGACCAGAGTACCACACACTGCAACCATAGTCATAATGACATAAGATTAGACTGGAGGCAAGTAATTTCAAAGAACTCGCATTAAGAAACTTCTTGTTCCTGTATAAAAATTTGACTCTAGAGTTAACTTTCCTAATAACAGATTTGCCTGTATCTTCAAAACTAAGTATACTATCAAATTCAAGTCCCAGATAACTAACAGATGTTTTGTTGATTATTACTTGGTTATTGCACATAACTTTCAGCTCTGGTTGCATCCGGAGTTTGTGCTTTGAGCCAAACAGGATAGCATTGGTTTTACCTATATGCAAGGATAGTCTGTTATCAATAAGCCAGTTATAAATATTTTCAAGTTCTTTGGTCAATTGAGCCTGGATAGTGATAACGCTATTACCGGAGACAACCAGAGCTGAATCATCAGCATAAAGGAGCAATTTACAATTAACAGAGGTGGCCATATCATTTATATAAGAAACAAAAAGAAGTGGGCCCAGTATGGACCCCTGGGGCACCCCACATTTAACCTCACGCCAGGAGGAAAGAGTACCACCCACATCAACGGCTTGCCATCTATCCTTCAAGTAAGATTGAAACCAAGATATGGACGATTGTGTAAGCCCCAGAGCTTTCAATTTACCAATGAGGATAGAATGGTCCACGGTGTCAAACGCCTTTTCAAGATCTAAAACAACCATGCCAGTGAGTTTCCCTTTATCTGATTGTTGCTTAATGTAATCTGTTAAATGAATGAGACAAGAATCGGTTGAGTAAGATGGTCTAAAACCGGACTGGAAATCATAAATAAGAGAGTTGCTGGTAAAATAATCCATAATCTGATCATTATGGTGTGAGAGAGGAGACAGAGTCACCTGAGTATTCAGCATTCGGGGGGGGGTTAGGGCTCTGCTCTGCTGGATCTGTTGGGTGTGTAATGAGGTGGGGGGGTGAGGGGCTGTGCTCGCTCTGAGTCAGGGGTGGGGGGCGAGGAGGCGAGGAGGGCCGTATCCGTTTCTGACTTCTGCTCTTAATGATTTAATTAGACCAGCCAACATTTTAGATAAATTCCTTGGTAAGCTCAGAAGCGACAGAAGACTGTTGTTGTGTCCCTACATGAAACGCTTTACTGCGATGATGTAAATCTGTGAGTGAACCAGCATTGGTGTGTACAGCTAATTAGCTCATATATCCAGGGTAAGTGGGTAAGCTGGCAGTGTAGTGTAATGGTTAGGGGGCTGGGCTTGTAACTCAGAGGTTGCAGGTTCAATTCCCAGGTGGGGCACTGTTGTTGTACCCTTGAGCTAAAGGTACTTAACCTGAATTGCTTCAGTAAAATATCCAGCTGTATAAATGGATTGTATGTAAAGAAATGTCAACTGTGTAAGTCACTCTGGATAAGAGCATCTGCTAAATGCCTAAAATGTAAAATGTAAAATGTAGAAACAGACACCTGCATGCACAGCACCCCCCCAGGACTGGAGCAGCCCCCTCCCCCAGTCTAAGTGCCTGTGTGTGTTTGTGTTGCAGAGGGAATTCCCCGTCCCAGAGCAGTTTAAGACCGTATGGGACGGCACCAGGCTAGTGACGGAGCCCACAGAGATGGCTGGCTGACGGCTGCTTCATCCTCCTCCTCCTCCTCATCCTCCTCCTCCTCCTGCAGTCTCACACATCCTTTCAGAAACAGCAACAATAACAGCAGAGTCTGGACCCTGCCCTGGATTACAAAAACCCACTTAACACACAACACGTTTCACCTCTTTTAAAATAGACCGTTAGCGTTGGAGTTCTGTGCGTGTGCTCGAGTTTCACACACACACACACACACACACACACAGGGGCCCTCACACCAGGGTCCTGAGAGCTGTGCGTTAGGAAAGCGTGCCGGTAAAGGTGGTGTTTGACGGTGTACGTGCGACACGATCACTTTGCTGCCTCTCGTTCTGTCCCCTCTGACCTCAGACTCTTCTATGAATTTGTCTCTTAAAGGCAGAAATGATAGCTGAAACAACCGCAAAATATTTTTTTCACCCGATCGGCGAAAGGTTCATTTGGTTTGTAAACGTGTGCCATATCGTTGTCTTTACTTGCGTAGCGCCGTTCCAGCTGCACAGCAAAGTGCTTCACAAAGTACAGAAACAGGAGAGGTGAAGAGTGACAGAGATATACTAAAACTGCAGTCACCAGTGATTGTGTGTGTGTGTGTGTGTGTATTCTCCCTGATCTGTGTGTGTGAATTCTCTTTGATCTGTGTGTGTGTGCGTGTGTATTCTCTCTGATCTCTGTGTGTGTGTGTGTGAGTGTATTCTCTCTGATCTCTGTGTGTGTGTGTGTGTGTGTGTGTGTGCACGCTTGATGTTGAACGCAAGCACTTTCTCAGTTCTGGTTCTGGTGCGCTGGTGAGTTAGCGACGGCTGCATTGTCACCCATTCGCCCGTTATCGGCTACACAAACAGCGATGCGGGGATTCTGAGTGCGACTACAGCGCAAACGCCGTGTCACTCTCTCGTCCTGCGGTTTCACACTGACAGTGCAGCTCAACTCTTCCACTGTAATGTATCACCCCACCAATGAGAGAGAGAGAGAATGTGGAGTCCACACGATCACAGTTGCGTCTCATTGGTCCACACGATCACGGTTGCGTCTCATTGGTCGCTGCAGAACATTACATTACATTACAGGCATTTAGCAGACGCTCTTATCCAGAGCGACTTGCACAGTTTACATTTCTTTACAATCCATTTATACAGCTGGATATTTTACTGAAGCAATTCAGGTTAAGTACCTTTAGCTCAAGGGTACAACGGCAGTGTCCCACCTGGGGATTGAACCTGCAACCTTAACGTTACAAGCCCAGTTCCCCTAACCATTACACCACACTGCCTGCCTAAGTGTGTAGCACAGCTGTAGTCTGACACTATCTCGTCATAACCCGCCTCGTGGGAAACGTCCTGACCTGTGTGTGTCTCATCGGCCGTGACCGTTAATGACCTGCACTCCGCTGACCACCGGCCGTAACCGCGGGTGATCTCTCACACACACACGAGAGCTCCGTAACCGTGGGTGATCTCTCACACACAGGAGAGCTCCAACGCCATGGTCTGCAGCCACTATCACACACCGTCGAGTTCATCAGAGACAAACGCATTACACACTTAGTTCTCAGCAAAAAAAACTGTTTGTTTATTGGGCATTTTTTCCAAATAAAATGAATATGTTTCAGTGTTCAGTGCAATTGTGTCGTCTTCGTCTGTCGAGTCCGATCACATGACAGGCCTTCCAGAGCAGGAGCAGAATCTGTTAGTGTAAAAACCACCGTCACCACCAGAGGGCGCTGGGTCACACAGTAAGGCTGGGGTGCTCAAGCTCGGTCCTGGAGATCTACTGGGTGTGCAGGCTTTTGTTCCAGCCCAGCACTAACACACCTGATTCCATTAATCACTTCACTAACACACCTGATTCCACTAATCAACTGCTCGTCAAGGCAATGAATGTTCAGATCAGGTGTGTTAGTGAAGTGATTAATGGAATCAGGTGTGTTAGTGAAGGGCTGGAACAAAAGCCTGCACACCCAGTAGATCTCCAGGACCGAACTTGGGCACCCCTGCAGTAAGGGGTAATAATGGTTGTTCCTCCAACTGAAAGGTTCTTCAGACCAGGGCTATGCCATTTCAGGCCTCGAGGGCCGCAGTGTCTGCAGGTATTTTCTCCAAACATACAATACACCACCTGAATTCAATAATTAGTTTACCTGCTTGGTCTAGGAGGTGAGTTTGTTAGTGAAATCAGGTGGTGTAGTGCGTGGTTGGAGCAGAGCCCTGCAGACACTGCAGCCCTCGAGGCCTGGAATGGCATAGCCCTGCTTTAGACTGTTCTTAACAGACTCTATAGACACACCAGATACTCAGCTCTGTGTTAAGAGCACAGAGCTTTAACACAGACTCTATAGACACACCAGATACTCAGCTCTGTGCTCTTAACACAGACTCTACAGACACACCAGATACTCAGAGTCTGTGTTAAGAGCACAGAGCTGAGTATCTGGAGTGTCTATAGGGTCTGTGTTAAGAGCACAGAGCTGAGTATCTGGAGTGTCTATAGAGTCTGTGTTAAGAGCACAGAGCTGAGTATCTGGTGTGTCTATAGAGTCTGTGTTAAGAGCACAGAGCTGAGTATCTAGTGTGTCTATAGAGTCTGTGTTAAGAGCACAGAGCTGAGTATCTGGTGTGTCTGTGGTATCTCAGTGCTTGATGACAGTGTTTCCCTCAGAGTCCTGGGTAAACAGCATCTCTGGGCCCGGCTCCCCCCGCAGGCCAGGCGGGGATGGTGCAGTCCAGGGCTCCTCCCCCCAGCGGGAGTGGTTGGCGCGGTCCTTCAGGGGGGTCCTGGGCGGGGGGGGTCCGCGGTGAGCGATCACCAGCCGTCCCTCCGTGTCCTGGGTGAACAGCTGGGCGTGGCTCGGGTCGCGGCGGGGGCGTTTCCGTGGAGACGGGCAGGGCGGGGTTGAGGGGGCTGGGGGCGTTCTCCTTCCCCTCGCCGCGGTGCGCCAGCACGCGGTTTCCCTCCGAGTCCTGGGTGAAGTGGCACCGCAGCGTCTGCGTGCCGTCTGAGGTCCAGAGCCTCTCTCCTGTGGGCTCTTCCTCCTCCTCCTCCTCTTCCTCAGAGTGGGGGGGGGAATATCCCTGCACAGCGCCCCCTGCTGCTCTGACCTGAGGGAGCGGCCTTAAAGGAGAGACCACGCCTTCTCTCAGTTCAACCGAGACCTCACCCCTCCCACTCTGATTGGCTGGGCTCCCGGGCCCTCCATTCTGATTGGCTGGGTTCCCGGAACCTCGGCTCTGATTGGCTGGGTTCCTGAATGCTCCACTCTGATTGGCTAGGCTAACGTACCCTCCACTCTGATTGGCTGGGCTCCTGGACCCTCCACTCTGATTGGCTGGGCTGATGGACCCTCCACTCTGATTGGCTGGGCTCCTGGACCCTCCACTCTGATAGGCTGGGCTGCTGGGCCCTCCACTCTGATTGGCTGGGCTGCTGGACCCTCCACTCTGATTGGCTGGGCTCCTGGACCCTCCACTCTGATAGGCTGGGCTGCTGGACCCTCCACTCTGATAGGCTGGGCTGCTGGGCCCTCCACTCTGATTGGCTGGGCTGCTGGACCCTCCACTCTGATTGGCTGGGCTCCTGGACCCTCCACTCTGATAGGCTGGGCTGCTGGACCCTCCACTCTGATTGGCTGGGCTGCTGGGCCCTCCACTCTGATTGGCTGGGCTCCTGGACCCTCCTCTCTGATTGGCTGGGCTCCCGGACCCTCCTGAATATTTCCGCTTCCTCCCAGACCCAGCGGATGCAGGTGTGCAGAGGAGTTTGGCAGAACCCGATTCGTCCTTACCTGAGTGGGAGGAGAACAGGATCAGCTCAAACACCTGAGCTCTACCGTCCAATCAGCTCAAACACCTGAACTCTACTGTCCAATCAGCTCAAACACCTGAACTCTACCGTCCAATCAGCTCAAACACCTGAACTCTACTGTCCAATCAGCTCAAACACCTGAACTCTACTGTCCAATCGGCTCAAACACCAGAACTCTACCATCCAATCAGCTCCCTCCTCATGTATGCATGCAGGGTACAGACTAAGGGTTAATAACAGTTTGTACATTAGAAACGCCTCCTTTAAATCCCAAGCATTTATTTTTGTTGTACATGAAACGAATGACTGCTTTAATAACTTTGCATTAATCGAGTCTAGGTTTTGGTGTACAGTAGTTTGCCCCTAAGGACCCGACTGATTAACCAAAACAATACCTTACTACAGGAGGTCACTGTTTGCTTGCTCATGTAAATACCAGCGCCATTATTAGCCAAGGCTAGCACGCAAGCGCCAGTGTCAGTGGAAGTTAAACAACGTGGAACTGCAGGGAACTAGACTGAGGACAGCAGAGAAGGCTGGAGACGGGGCGGCGGATAGCGTAGCGGTCTAACGCACTGTATCTCGGCTGGTCCTGTACGAGTGTGCGCTGCCTGTCAGGGACGCGGTTCTAAACCCGTCTCTACCAGACCGGCCCTGGTCATCAGCCCCGATCGGGGGCGGGGGCGTTTGTCTGTCCGCCCCAGGGAGAGGGGGGAGGGGGGCAGTGAGCCGGCTCAGGTCCGCCGTGAAGCACGTAAGGGAGTCTCGTGGGTGGGGGCAAATTCTGCCTCGAAGGAAGCAGAGTTCGCTGCCCTCTGAGAATTGGCTTGCCTCGTAGAGACGAGCGGCGGACTCGTGTGGGGAGGGCGAATCGAAATAAACAGAGGGTGTAATTGGCTCCCAAATTGGGAGAAAAACAGGGGAAAATCTGAATGTAAAAAAGAGAGAGAGAAGTCTGGAGAGGGCGTTACCGTGGCGACGCGGGGACAGGAAGGAGGTGATGGAGCTCTGCGTCATGGCGGGAAAGCGCAGCCTGGTCTGCGTGAAGCTCAGCGCCACAGACACGCTGTAGCCTCCGGAGGGCGCCAGCGGGTTCAGCAGCTTGGAGATGGGCCGCCGCGGACGCACCTGAAACACGAGAAACGCCCGCGGCCAATCAGAACACCGCAGCCAGGAGACCGGCCAATGAGATCGCACGCAATTTACCCTTAAGCGCTCTGATGGGCCAACCAGGAGATGTATACTGTATACACATATACTGAATAAATATGTGCATTCATTACTGCAAGTCGCTTTGGATAAACGTCTGCTAAATGGCATATGTATATTTATATGTAAAACTAATAATATAAAAATAATATTCTTTATTTGCCATGTTACACACAGAGGGTAATTGAAATATGTCTTTTCACATATCTCTCCTAGATACACACACATAGACCACTATACATATGTATTCCATCAGAGAGGTCCGAGCGCAGGGTCAGCCATAGTACAGCGCCCCTGGAGCAGTTTAGGGGTTCAGTGCCTTGCTCAAGGGCACTTCGGCAGTGTCCCAGGAAGTGAACTAGCATCCCTCCGGTTTCCAGTTCATTGTTGTTTTCATTTTGGCCTTTCCTGGGATTCGAACCAGCAACCCTCCGCTCGCCAGCCCGTGTTGCTAACCACTGAGACACTGCTGCCCTTAAGACAACGATGGCACAGCGATGAGCCACACACTCACGCAGCGGCTGCCCCTCCGCCCGAATAACTGACCCTTTCTGGCCACGCCACCTGATCTAGGACCAGTGCCATCAACCGGATCCTGAACCAGACGAGCCCCTACACACTGATCTAGGATCAGTGCCATCAACCGGATCCTGAACCAGACGAGCCCCTACACACTGATCTAGGACCAGTGCCATCAACCGGATCCTGAGCCAGACGAGCCCCTACACACTGATCCAGGACCAGTGCCATCAACCGGATCCTGAACCAGACGAGCCCCTACACACTGATCTAGGACCAGTGCCATCAGCCGGATCCTGAACCAGACGAGCCAGTACACTGATCTAGGACCAGTGCCATCAGCCGGATCCTGAGCCAGACGAGCCCCTACACACTGATCTAGGACCAGTGCCATCAACCGGATCCTGAACCAGACGAGCCCCTACACACTGATCCAGGATCAGTGCCATCAGCCGGATCCTGAGCCAGACGAGCCCCTACACACTGATCTAGGACCAGTGCCATCAGCCGGATCCTGAGCCAGACGAGTCGCTACACACTGATCCGGGATCAGCGTGCGTTCTCTCACCGCCGTCCTCTTTCCCCGGAGCTCCGCGGTGTCCAGCCACACCCCACACTGCTCCTGTGTGCTCGCCGGGGCCTTCGACGGCCTCATCTTCATCCGCGCGATTCCGCCGCTCTTCTCTCTCAAAAACGAGTCTCGGTGCACTGTCACGGGACCTGTGATTGATTGATTGAATTTATTAGAAAGAATGTTAAAATACAGATATAGCTTCACCCCATTTGGGCTGCGATACATCCATTAAAACCACTCTAACGAGGATAAAAACACAAAAAAGCCTTACAAACATTTACAAACAACAGAGTTTGAAGATAAATGATTTAAATGAAGACATTCTCATTCCTGTTTTGAAAGACACAGTTGGGACCCTATCAAAAGCATTAACTTGTCTCTATTTTTCAGTAAGTGCTTTTTGTTGGGGTACTTTTCAGTGGACAATGCACCTACAATTGATACGAAGAGCAACGTTAGGGGTACACTCTTTGAGGTTACTTGTTCAACACTATAAAAAAAAAAAAATTTCTTTTTTTATTACAATAACCTTTTCCTTCCCAGTGTTACAGGTATGGTACGCAGATGCCTGCAATGATGTCTATCACTGTATTACTGCACTGATCTCGTGCGCTAACTATGATTGTTCCTACCATGTATTAATGCACATCTTGTAAGTCGCTCTGGATAAGAGCGTCTGCTAAATGCTTAAAATGTCAAATGTAAATGTAAAAATGGGGTTGTATCGCAAGCAAACTCAAAAATATTTCAATCAACTCTACATAGATCCACAGATGTTTATCCACAGTGTGGGATGAACAATAACGTTCTTGCCCAAACGCATGAATATGTTCCCTCTAGGCCCGCTGTTCTACCGTTGTCTACAGAAAAGGATTTTTAGCAAGAGTGGTTTATTAAACATTTTTTCCCCGCTCTACATCTTCGGCTAAGATATTTATGAGTATTGGACGAACGGAAGAGGGCCACGTGCCCTTCAAACTTCAAACCTTACTTCTAGCCAAATAATCTGATTTGTATATTCTGAAAAGCATTTCGTGATACCGTCAACGAGAGACAGAGCGGCTTAAATAACATTTCATATTATGCGATAGGTATAAATTTACACGAGAACGTGCTTTCCGCGGTCATGTGAACATGAAAAAAATTAAATAATTACTAACCTTTTCCTTCCCAGTGTTACAGGTATGGTATTCAGACAATGATGTATATCGCTGTATTACTGCACTGATCTCTTGCGCGAACTATGACTGATTTTACCATGTACCGTGCAAATGGGCATACATGTTTCAGTATATGTGGTCCCAATGGGAATGGAACCCACAACCTAAGCGTTGTCAGCGCCATGCTCTACCAACTGGACCACGTTAATTAACGTTCAAATTGATTGATTAATGTTAAAATCGAAAATAAAACGAGATAAAAACCTCCCCGTAGACAACAGTAGAGCTGAGCAACACCGAACAGATCAGGCAACAGATCACGTGATGCCAATGTTGACAGTTGGAAAATTGGGCCAAACTACTGACAAATTTTATACGTTACTTGCAAATACGTTACTATCTATATCCATATAGCTAACGTAAGATGTTAGCTAAATAAATGCTTCAATACTTTTTAAACCTGGTTGATGTTGAAAATACAAAGTTTGAATGTACAAAGCACGGTTAAAAAATATACCCTACAAGGTGACGTTAGCTAGCTAGCTATATGAAAAACAAGTAAGTCTAAGAACAACTGATATTAATATGACATTTAAAAACAACAAAGAACAAGCAAGTTGAAGCATAAACGTTTTAAAATACCCTCAGGTAGTGTTAGCAAGCGCTGCCCTAACGTAATTATTAAGTCTTACCGTTTGTTCAATCGTATTTTTGGAACGAGGCGAGTTATTTAACGTTAAATTAAATAGCTAGACTTCGTTTACTTCGATTAATTCAATTTAAAGTAATGGAAATGGTGCTTTGTCCACTTACTTTATGGTGTTTCTGCTTTAAGAGACTAACTTTGCTCGTCTAAACGTAGATCGCTGGTTGTTTAGCAATCTTACTAAGTTAAAAAACAGTACCGTTCAAATAACTCCCGCCGCGAGATGTGTCGTGGTAGCTGTCTATCTTGCGCCTGTTCACAAATATAATCCTAAATCACACCGACATCTTTCAAACGTCTTTGTGTTTGAAGTGTCGATATTCAAAACAATTTATATTGCATTTTACCGTATCCTCTTTTGCAACATTATTTTTTTACATGTGCCTAGTTTTTACATTTTGGTTGATCCTGTTTTTATTGTAATTTTCTGTCAAGCGCTTTGTGCTGCAAATATTGCAAGAAATATGATCTACAAATAACGTTTATTATTAGTATTATTATTTCATATTCCTTTAATTTTACCTCGAACAGGTATTTTAAAATACACGTCTGTCACATACTAAAACAGGCACATGAAACCAACACCTCATGAAGTGGCAGGAAGTGACGTTGTTAGGGCGACGGGGTGTGTTTGTGGTGACATTAAATTCAGCTAAGAGGTGAGTATTAAATATTTTCTCGTTTTAAGTGTCAAGATTGTGGAATAACTGTCACGTCACGGTATTTTTACCAAAGGACAACACAACGGCGTTTTGTCTAATCTAAACCTCCATCAATGCCTAGCGAATCACATTATTTTGATAGAGGAATGCTAGCGATTTAGCATTAGCTAGCCAGCTGATCGCAACCAGGCTAGCTAAATGCACTCGTCAGGTACATAATCCATAACAAAGGCGATGATCAACAAGATATCAAGTTATTTCCTATTGTCATTTTCACACTAAACCCTTTTCCCATTTGATATTCCAGTAACGCTATCTCTGGCTTTATCTGCCCATACAATAAAGCCGTGAAATTTAACAACAGTGTAGTTAGCTACACTGGTTTGGTACAGGACGATTTCCGTGTCATATCGAGCGAGCAGCTTGACAGCAAGAATTGGTGAACTATTCTTGTAAACATTATCTGGACCTGCCAGTGAATCGACTCATTATCACACCACGCCTTGAATGCTTGAATACTTGAATGCTTGAATGCTTGAATGCTTGATTTAGGGCAGTTCTCGGATCATGAGCTGTCAGTGTTTTTGTCGTTGAGCGAGAAACACTTCCTGCTACAGTAATAGCCTTGCCCTATGTTTATTGTGGTTTAAAGATGTTGTTTTCTGTGCCCTTGTAATGGTTACAAAGCTTTCGTTTATGTACCTGAATGTGTTTTTTGTTTTCGTAAGTTAGAATGCCAGTTTCTTTTAAACAAATAATCTGTTTTACAAAAAACAAATAAAGACACCATTTTACTATAATAGCTAGGTAATTTCGGAATCGCTGAAACGACACGGATCGACACAAGCTCTCGGACTGGGTGAACTGGGTGGACTCGGACATTTATTTGTGGCTTTTCGACCACTGTCTCTGATCCCGTTTTTGTTTTGCAGAGATTGGTCGTGTCACCATGTTTCACGGAATTCCGGCCAGCACGGGAATGGGCCCAGGTACGTTTATACATTTTAAGAACAAATGTCTCGGACCATAACAACGTCGTTTCCGTCACATACGGATCTCCGTTTAATTTCGATTCAAATGTCTCGTCATATTGGGAGAAAAATATATCTGGGGTCAGGTCAGCTTCCGATTGATTATTTGCAGAATAACAAAAATAAACGAAATTGTTCATCGGAATATAATCATTTTCTGTTAAATAAATGAATAAATAGTCTGTAAAGTTAATATTTTGATGGGATTCATTTTTCAGTTCAGACGTTGTTTTATGCTTAATCTGATATCATGTCTTTCTCTTTATTTTATGAATTGCAGCCCCTGCCAATAAACCCGAACTGTACGAAGTAAGTGCGATCTGTCCACGCCCACAAACCTGTGTGTGATTGCAGACCTCATCGACATTACATTACATTTTAGGCATTTAGCAGACGCTCTTATCCAGAGCGACTTACACAGTTTACATTTCTTTACATACAATCCATTTATACAGCTGGATATTAACTGAAGCAATTCAGGTTAAGTACCTTTAGCTCAAGGGTACAACGGCAGTGCCCCCACCTGGGGATTGAACCTGCAATCTTAACGTTACAAGCCCAGTTCCCTAACCATTATACCACACTGCCGCCACATAGACAGTAGCTGTGTATAAGATGGAAGATGGTCTCAGATTCATTTCATATTAGGATGGTCAATAGAAGCCCTAAAAAGCAATGTAGTTCAGGAAAGAAGGTGACATTTTGCTCATATCTGGACACCAGTAGCTTTAAAATATGAGTTTAAATATTTGGGTAATATGTGATTTTTAGGAGCATGTTGCTCCATATTGAGATCTCTATCTCTGTATGGGTTCCCGTTTCCATGGTGCTGATACTCTTATTGCCATGGTAACCCATTAGATTAAGCCCACTGGATTAAGCCCTCTGGCTGGCCACTCCGTGCCTGTTGGTTGTCGTCTCATTATATATATGTTTCTGAATGAAATTTTATTGTGCGAATTTAGCACAAATCACATTTGCGTTGCATTAGGCAGCTGAACGTTTTATTTATTTATCTTTGTGCAGGAGGTGAAGCTGTACAAAAACGCAAGAGAAAGAGAAAAGTAAGTTCTTCTTCTGGGGGAAGAAATGCAAAACATAAAGTTGCTTTTAATTTATTATGCACTTTGTAAACAGTGGCTAATTGGCCATAATTTACGGTTCGGTAGGAATACTTGTACCATTACACCCCGCTATCTACACATCACAGGTATGGTAACGTTAGTGTTGTTGGTACGGTAACGTTAGGGTTGTTGGTATGGTAACGTTAGCGTTGTGTTTTCAGGTATGATAACATGGCTGAGTTGTTCGCAGTGGTGAAGACTATGCAGGCCCTGGAGAAAGCGTACATAAAGGACTGTGTGACACCCAACGAGTGAGTAACCTGTGTGTGTGTGTGTGTGTGTGTGTGTGTGTGTGTGTGTGTGTGTGTGTGTGTGTGTGTGTGTGTGTGTGTGTGTGTCACTGCTAATTGGTTGATTGACAGGCGTGTGAGTGCTGGTTGGTTGATTGACAGGGGTGTCCGTGTTGATTGACAGGTGTGTGAGCGCTGATTGGTTGATTGACAGGTGTGTGAGTGCTGATTGGTTGATTGACAGGCGTGTGAGTGCTGATTGACAGGTGTGTGAGTGCTGATTGGTTGATTGACAGGCGTGTGAGTGCTGATTGGTTGATTGCCTCCTGCAGGTACACCGCTGCTTGCTCCAGGCTGCTGGTTCAGTATAAAGCTGCTTTCAAACAGGTCCAGGGTTCTGACGCCGGCTCCATCGACGACTTCTGCCGAAAATACAGGGTGAGACACTCTCACACTCGCACACTCACACACACACACACAGTCCTTTATGTACACACTTCACACTAACGTGTTATCATACCTGAAAACACAACGCTACCAACAACACAAACGCTACCAACAACACTAACGTTATATAACGTTACCTGTGATGTGTAGATAGGAGGGGTGTAATGGTACAGGTATTCCTCCCGAACCGTAAATTATGGCCAATTAGCCACTGTTTACTGTTCACTCACACACACACTCACACACTCATTCACTCACACACTCACACACCTGCACTCACTCACACATGCACACATACACACACCCACATACAAGAACTGACACTGACAGACACTAGCTAACTAAAGCAGTGTGTCAGTGCTACTGTATGTTTAAATGTTTGTAAAGTGGAGGTGATGTTCTTTATTAGTAATGCCTCTTCACCATGTGTTGTGAGCCATGATGTTTTCTGTCCAATCAGCTCGACTGTCCTCTCGCTATGGAGAGGATCAAAGAGGACCGACCAATCACCATCAAGGATGACAAGGGCAACCTGAACCGCTGCATCGCCGACATCGTTTCTGTGAGTCACTGTAGCTCCTCCCTCTGTCACTGTAACCCCTCCCCCTGTCACTGTAGCTCCTCCCTCTGTCACTGTAGCTCCTCCCTCTGTCACTGTAACCCCTCCCTCTGTCACTGTAACCCCTCCTCTGTCACTAGTGTGAGTGTGAGTGTGAGCGTGAGCGTGAGCGTGTGCGCGTGCGTGAGTGCGTGCGTGTGAGTGTGTGCGTGTGCGTGTGCGTGCTTGTGTGTGAGTGTGTGTGTGTCTCATGTGTGATCTCTCTTGCCCCTCTTCAGCTCTTCATCACTGTGATGGATAAGTTGCGTTTGGAGATCCGAGCGATGGATGAGGTAATGTTTCAGCCTCACTGACCCGCTCTCCTCTTTACATTCATAACCTACAGCGGGAATATAACCTGGGCTCGCCCAGCAACAGTACAGTCATGTGATCATGTGCTGCTTTGATTGGTCAGATCATGTGACGGTGTGCTGTTTTGATTGGTCAGATCATGTGACGGTGTGCTGTTTTGATTGGTCAGATCATGTGATGGTGTGCTGTTTTGATTGGTCAGATCATGTGATGGTGTGCTGTTTTGATTGGTCAGATCCAGCCAGACCTCAGGGAGCTGATGGAGACGATGAACAGGATGAGCAACATGCCTCCTGAGTCTGAGGCCAAGGACAAAGTCAGCCTGTGGTACGAGTCTGCAGCATGCACCTGCACACACTTATGCACACTTATACACACACCTGTACACACCTACACACACCTGTACACACCTACACACACCTGTACACAACTAACACACTTAAACACTCTCTCTCTCTCCCCCTCTCTCTCCCTCCCTCTCTCCCCCTCTCTCTCTCTCTCTCTCTCTCCCTCCCTCCCTCTCTCTCTCCCTCCCTCCCCCTCTCCCCCTCTCTCCCTCTCTCTCTCTCTCCCCCTCTCTCTCTCTCCCCCTCTCTCTCTCTCCCTCTCCCCTCTCTCTCTCCTCCCCCCTCTCTCCCCCTCCTCCTCTCTCTCTCTCTCTCTCTCTCCTCTCCCCCTCCCTCTCTCTCTCCCTCCCTCCCCCCTCTCCCCCTCTCTCCCTCTCTCCCTCCCTCCCCCTCTCTCTCTCTCTCTCCTCTCTCTCTCTCTCTCTCTCTCTCTCTCTCTCCCCCTCTCTCTCTCTTGCTCTCCCTCTCTCTCTCTCTCTCTCTCTCTCTCTCTCTGCAGGTTATCCACCCTCAGCAGCATGTCAGCCTCTGATGAGCTGGATGACTCCCAGGTTCGGCAGATGCTGTTTGATCTTGAGTCAGCGTACAACGCCTTCAACCGCTTCCTCCACTCCTCCTGAAGAGCTCCTTTCTCCTTCTCCTCTGAACCTCTCCCTCTTTCCTCTTTCAATCCTCCCTCTCTCCCCGTCTCCACACCCTCCTCCTCCTCCGCCGCTGGCCCTCAGACAGCGCTGTCCAGTCCTCCGTCCGTCCGTCCGTCCGGGGGGAGCGGACAGACCCACGGGCAGGGGCGTGCTGTTTGTCTGTTTTATAATCTGTGTGTTGGTGTTTCTCAGTGTGGATGAAATGAGTGGCCTTGTTCTGCGTCTAGCGGTCTGTGCTCTTCCCTGCCGATGAAACGCATCACCCACAGAGCCCAAAGGATTGTGGGTATGATGGCGATGTCATGGAGACTGCTCAGCTGTAATCCTCACCCCTCTTTTTTTATTTTTTTATTTTATTTTGTTTTATTGTCTTTTTTTTTTCTTCTTCAGTGAAACTAAAAGCACTGTCTGAATCTGTTGGGGGGGGGAAATGTTATATTTGACATCGCTCTACGATACTAATTTTCAAAATACTTGGGATTAAATGTATTTGTAAACCTTCTACACTTACTCACCGTAGTATACTTGAGGAGTGCTCATTGTCATTTATATTCATAATTTTATACACGCATATCATTTTAATTTCTGGAAGACGAGCTACATCTTAACGAGGGTCCTGGGTGGATCGTGCCCTCTGACCTCTGGCCCTGAGCTGGTGCTCTGGTGTGTGTGAAGGTCTGGGTTAACCTGGCTCAGTGTGATGGGACGGGTGCAGGCAGGGCAGACGGGCGTGGCTGTGTGGGGCGGGGCCGTTGCCATGGTGATGACAGGGAAGTCTGAAACCACAGAACTCATCCATGACATCACACTGTAACAGACCTGTGACATCACACTGTAACAGACCCGTGACATCACACTGTAACAGACCCGTGACATCACACTGTAACAGACCCGTGACATCACACTGTAACAGACCCGTGACATCACACTGTAACAGACCCGTGACATCACACTGTAACAGACCTGTGACATCACACTGTAACAGACCCGTGACATCACACTGTCAGACCCGTGACATCACACTGTAACAGACCCGTGACATCAGACTGTGACATCACACTGTAACAGACCCGTGACATCACACTGTAACAGGCCCGTGACATCACACTGTAACAGACCCGTGACATCACACTGTAACAGGCCCGTGACATCACACTGTCTGTAATGGGCCTCTCAGGAGCAATTTCTCAGTTCCCGCACCTTTAGAGAAAATCTGTATTTATTTGACTTTAGGTTCTTCTTTGTAAATAAATGGAGTTTAGAAAAATGCATGTAACCTCTTTTTAGAAATAAAAACCCTTCAAATACCTCCCTCTGAAAGTGTCTCACCTGCTTATCAAACACACCTGTGTCTCAAACAAACTCCACCTCAAACACACCGCGTGTCTCAAACGCACCTCTGCACCAATTGGTGACACACTTTCATGCACAAACATCAAGATAACCAGCGGGCTAAATGGCCACATACCGTGTGATTTAATCGATGTTCTGTCTTTACCTGGTAGCGTTGTATCTCCAGAGGAACAGCTCTTCAGCAGCTTCCTCACACTACTGTCCTGTGTGTTTAACCAGCCTATTACGTTTACAATTAATAACATTATTATGTTCAGGGTCAGTTTGACTCCAGCAATATGAATCAACTCAAATCAACAGTCATACATATATAAATTGTACATGTTATTCTCCTGTAATTACTCATTTTCAGTACAATGCATGCAATGGACTTATTTTTTTACACTGCACATATAAACATACATGTATGTGTATGTATGTGCTATTTGCGGAGTTTTTTTGCTTTTCTGTTGCGCTGCTGTCAGTTTGACCCAATCAGCTAAAGAAAATTTACAAACATCAGAACGCTTAAGTTCTGTTTACAGGTTCGTTACCCCTAATTGGGAAAAGTCACAAAGTTTGTTAGAGAAAAAATGAAAGTGTGCGTGCGTTCAACACATTCTGCCCTGAAATATAATGTCTCTGCTTTTTCTGTCCATTAGCGAGATTTCTTCAAATCGGGCAAAGTAAAATCAATGTGTGGTCAACACCTGCTTTTCAGTGCTCACGGAAACGCATTTTCACAGATACTTCAGGTAAAGCTTGATTTGCGGCTGGAATGTGTTGCGCACGCTCTAATATAATTAACTTGTGTTATGTTAGGGTCCGCCGTGACCCGTTTCAAGTTAAAATTATATAATAACTACCATCTAGTTTTTTTGGGAACAAAGCTTCATGATATCCTCCACAACAGCTAGCCTGTAGAAACACTGCAAAACTGATTTTGACCATTTTAGACAATTCTGAAGGTCTCTCTAAAAAAAAGTATGCTTTGGTATTTGGGTCCGCCGTGACCCGTTTCAAGTGAAAATTATATAATAACTACCATCTAGTTTTTTTTTTGGAACAAGGCTTCATGATATTCTCCACAACAGCTACCCTGTATAAACACTGCAAAACAGATTTTGACCATTTTAGACAATTATGAAGGTCTCTCTAAAAAAAAGTGTATGCTTTGGTATTCAGGTCCGGGAATCGGGTTCGGGACCCAGCAGTGCATTGAAATAATATGTCTTGGGGTCATAAAATAAAATTACAACAGGATTCTATGGTTATGAATGCATAATAAGTTAGTTATGATGTAGTAAAAACTATATTGGATGATAGTCATTGTTTTTGAGTGTTTTGGACTGAGTTCAATCATGGGTCAAAATTGACCCAGCGAACACACGGGACAGAAGCACCTTTCTAACATATCACAAGGGTTAAGTTATAATATATGCTCCAGAATAATATATGCATGTGGTTCTCTGTGGCTCAGTTGTTAGAGCACAGCGTTGGCAACGCTTAGGTTGTGGGTTCAATTCTCACTGGGGCCACATATACTGAAAATGTATGCATTCACTACTGTAAGTCGCTTTGGATAAAAGCGTCTGCTAAATGGCGTATATTATATTAAATATATATAGGCTATATATAAAACAAACGTGCCCAAACGATGCGACACCTTTAAGACCATGCGCGCTGCCTGCACGAGCGCGTCTGTCCGGTCACCGGCGTCTCCAGGACGACGAACAGCTACAAAGGGAACAAGCGGCTCGTTTGCACCCGACGCAGTCGGAGAACTCAAAACACAGCGAGTCACGCGCAACGGAGAGGCCGGGAGACGGGTTCAAATAAACATTTAATCCGACAGGACGGGCGAAAGTGCGGGATAGCGCGTCCAGCCTACCGAAGACCAACGTGTTACAATCATGTCACAATAAAGGAGTCTAAAGTCGCGAGCTAGGATGCGGTGAGTGAGTGCCACCAACTGTCGAAGCAGGTGAAACTCGGAAGAAAGGTCCGCTCAGCTGAAGGCGATGGCTTAAGTGAGGCAAGAAGACAAGTGTGCGCGACTTAAAGAAAGGTGTGTTTTCCGTCTTCCGGGTCGGTCTGGCGAGCGAGCGAGTGAGTGGGTGAACTGGTTGTGCAACATTTCGCTGGCACGAGAGCGCCATATGGCCCGTGCGCTGCGCTCGCGCTGGGAGTATCGCGTTCGCGTGAAACCGTTGAGATGCGCGAGCCATGTTGTTACCTGTCGTTAGTAGCGACGCGCATTCGCCTTGTCAGTCAATGGAAAAGCGACGTGAACAAAAGTTTCATCCAAATAATATTTGTGTTGTGTGTGTGTGTGTGTGTGTGTGTGTGTGTGTGTGTGTGTTGTGTGTGTGTGTTCCGTAGTGTATAATCTCAGCAGTAATCTTTAGATCATCTTTCACGATGAACATCTCCGAAGTAGAGGAGCACATATCGCAGAAGTACGACATAAAGAAAAGACTAGGTAAAGGGGTAAGTACGCCGTCCTTCTCCTCTTTCCATCGACGCCACTTCCATTCACCACTTTTATGACTCTCTTTTGCAACGTCAGCCGTCTATAGTGTGTTTAATTAGGACTCTGTGTGGCTCTCTGTGGCTCAGTAGGTAGAGTGTGGCGTTGGCAACGCTTAGGCTGTGGGTTCAATGTATGTGAAAATGTATGTATTCATTACTGTATTCACTTTGGATAAAAGCGTCTGCTAAATGGCGTATATTATTATTATTATTATTATAGGACACGTAACTCGTGGATGTAACTCGCAGTAGCCACGCCTATATAATTTAGGGCTTGTGAAATGCATGTGGATTATATTTTAAATGCTACAGAGATGGGAGTACATCCCTGGGCCAGTATAGATCCGTCAGCGCAGGTTCATCGAGTTTCCTCGTTTACCCTCCCGAAGGAACCCAGTGAGCAGCTGTTCCCTTGAAGCCAGGATTCTGAACTGGGTTTTATTATTCCTGTGCACCTTGGACATTGGGTTTATTACTCAAATACAAAACACCCGACACATTCCCCAGATTAAAGAACTCAGCAGGTTTCAATATCTAAGCAATTCGAGGGACTTTGTCATGAAGTCCCTGGCTGCGTGCACACACACAAACACTCACACACACTCTTACACAGCTGGCTGGGTGCACTCTCACACACACACACACACACACACACACACACACACACACACACACACACACACACACACACACACACACACTCACACACACACTCACACACACTCTCACACACTCACACACACACACACACACACACACACACACACACACACACACACACACACACACACACACACACACACACACACACACACACACACACACACTCACACACACACTCTCACACTCTCACACTCTCACACACACACACGCACACACACGCGTGGGGGTTAAATGAAGGTTTTCTGGGCTGCTCTGCAGGCCTCACACACACATACTCACACACACACACTCACACACACTCACACACTCTCTCTCACACACACACACACACACACACACTCACACACACACACACACACACACACGGGGGGTTAAATGAAGGTGTTCTGGGCTGCTCTGCAGGCTGCTCTGCACACACACTCTCACACCACACACACACACACACACACACACACACACACACACACACACACACACACACACACTGGGATCACACACTGTGGACACACACACACACACACACACACACACACACACACACACACACACACACACACACGTGGGGGTTAAATGAAGGTGTTCTGGGCTGCTCTGCAGGCCTATGGGATCGTGTGGAAGGCTGTGGACAGGAGGAGTGGTGAGATCGTGGCTGTGAAGAAGATCTTCGACGCTTTCAGGAACAGGACAGATGCTCAGGTGTGTGAGACAGGTGGCACACACACACACCCACATCCATATATACACACACCCATACACACCCTACGCCCACACACACACATAAGAACATAAGAATACATAATGATGAGAACAGGCCGTTCGGCCCATCTAGGCTCATCATGTCCTAATCTAAAGAGTATCTAGTACTGCATCTAGCCTGGACTTGAATAGCCCAAGTGTTTCTGCTTCTACTACTCGACCTGGCAAGCTGTTCCAGGCATTGACAACTCTCTGTGTAAAGAAAAACTTAACCTAATATCTGTGCGGAATTTGCCTTTAACTCATTTCCACCTGTGGCCTCTTGTTCTGCTGACCCCACTTATCTTAAAACATCTTTGGTATTTTACTTTGTTAATCTCTTTTAGGAATTTAAAAAGCTCAATCAAATCCCCCCTAAGTCTCCGTTTGCTAAGTTTAAATAGATTGAGTGCCTTAAGTCTATCATCATAACTTTTACCTTTCATACCAGGTATCAGTTTAGTTGCCCTTCTTTGGACTTTTTCAAGAGAAATAGAAATACACCATGGTCCATGCACCCACAATCACACCCACACACACCCACACACACCCATACACACACCCACACACACCCACACACACTGAGTGCTGATTGCTGGTGCATTGGGGTTTCTGAAAGTGTTTTACTGTTACTGTCCTCTTATTGGCTCTTTGTTACTGTCACTGTTCTCTGATTGGCTCTTTGTCACTGTTACTGTTCCCTGATTGGCTCTTTTGGCTCGTTCTACAGAGGACGTTCAGAGAGATCATGTTCCTGCAGGTAAGACATTTTTTTACACACACACAAATACACACACACATACACACACACACACACACACACACACAAATATATACAAACACACACACACACATATAC
Source organism: Aldrovandia affinis (assembly GCA_029706075.1). Lineage (NCBI taxonomy): Eukaryota > Metazoa > Chordata > Actinopteri > Notacanthiformes > Halosauridae > Aldrovandia > Aldrovandia affinis. Next base: position 3,134,731 of record JAINUG010000099.1, on the reverse strand, counting down.
TGTATAAACACACACTACTGAAGAGGCAAAGGCAGTGTGTGTGTTTCTCATGCATGCAGTCCCATTTCTCACTCTTGTAAATAAGATGAATGCTGATTGGTCACATGCATTACTCTTGTAAATAAGATGAATGCTGATTGGTCACGTGCATTACTCTTGTAAATAAGATGAATGCTGATTGGTCACATGCACCACTCTTGTAAATAAGATGAATGCTGATTGGTCAGGCGCGTGCGGCTCTCTGTTGATTGCTGCATAAGTAGAGGCGGTAAAGTGACTCTAACGTCATTGGTCCAGGAGTTTGGAGACCATGACAACGTCATAAAGCTGCTGAACGTGATCCGGGCCCAGAATGACCAGGACATCTACCTGGTGTTTGAGTACATGGGTGAGTCAACCTTTCTTTTTATTTATTTTATTTATTTAACCTTTATTTAACCAGAAAAGCCACATTGAGATTAAAAATCTATTTTTCAAGTGTGTCCTGGCCAAGACAGGCAGCAAGAAAACAATTAGTTGCAGACATACAAAACATATAACATATAACAGAATCAAATTTTTAAAATAGAAAGAGAAAAAAAAAAAAAAAAAAAGTATATTTATTTAAAAGATAACATAAAATATTTACAAGATTTATATGACTTCAAATCACCTCAATCAGAGAAGTGGCAAATGTCAGAGTGTGTGTCTGTCTGGCTGCAGGGTCCGTCTCAAATACAACGCAAACATTAAACACAGGGCTTTCCCTTCACTTATGGTAGTGTATGTATATGCCATTTAGCAGACGCTTTTATCCAAAGCAACTTACAGTATATGTGGTTCCAATGGGAATCGAACCCACAACCTAAGCATTGTCAACGCCACACTCTACCAACTGAGCCACACAGAACCACATAAATGACACAGTGTATGCCATTTTTGTAGCATTTATTGAAAAATAGCATAATTTGCTATGAAATGGAATCTGGGGTTGTGCTGTGTGTGTGTGGAGTGTGATTGGTTGGTCTGGGGGTTGTGGCAAGGCAAGGCAAGTTTATTTATATAGCACATTTCATACAACAGTGGCAATTCAAAGTGCTTTACACAGAGCATAAAAATACAGAATAAGGAGAATAAGTAAGAAAATACAAATAAATGTATATAGAATAAAAATGAGATATAAAAAGTAAAAGAGTTAAACAAAGTGCATTGCACATAAAAATAATTGGTAAGAAAATACAAATAGGTGTATATGTAATAAAATTAAGATATAAAGAGTAAAAGAGTAAATCAAAGTGCTAGAATTTAATCGTAGATACTGCAAAACATGAAGGTTTTAAGCCTGGTTTTGAATATATTTAGAGTTTGGGCCTGTTTGAGTTCTTCAGGGAGTTTATTCCAGATGCATGAGGCAGAGTGACTAAAAGCTGCTTCACCATGTTTTGTTTTCACTCTTGGAGTGTTTAATAGACTGGTCTCAGATGACCTTAGGGGTCTAGCTGGAATGTAGGGTGAAAGGACTGTGAGTGCCTGATATCTTGCCCCACAGAGACGGATCTACATGCAGTGATTAAGAAGGGAAACTTGCTGAAGGACGTTCATAAGCGTTATGTGATCTACCAGCTCCTCAAAGCCACCAAGTTCCTGCACTCTGGCAACGTTATCCACCGGGACCAGAAGGTACCGCTCCACACACCTGCTACACACACCTGCTATACACACACCTGTTACACACACACACCTGCCCCACACACCTGTCCACACACCTGTTACACACACACCTGCTACACACACCTGTTACACACACACCTGCCCCACACACCTGTTACACACACACCACCTGTTACACACACACCTGTTACACACACACACCTGCCCCCACACCTGTTATACACACACCTGCTACACACACCTGTTACACACACCTGTCCCCTCACTCTGAAAGAATGTGTCTGATGGTGTGTATAGTGTATAATGTGTTTGTGTGTATAGTGTATATGATGTGTGTGTATGTCTATATGATGTGTGTGTGTATAGTGTATAGTGTATATGATGTGTGTGTGTAGTGTATAGTGTATAGTGTATAGTGTGTGTTTGTATGATGTGTGTGTGTATAGTGTATGATGTGTAGTGTGTGTGTATAGTGTGTATGATGTGTAGTTTGTGACGCTCTCTCTCTCTCTCTCTCTCTCTGCAGCCCTCTAACGTGCTGCTGGACAGGGACTGCAGTGTGAAGCTGTGTGATTTCGGGCTGGCCCGTTCCCTGACCCAGGTCCAGGAGGAGGCGGGGAACCCGGCGCTCACGGAGTACGTGGCCACGCGCTGGTACCGCGCGCCCGAAATCCTGCTGGGATCCCCCAGGTACCCGGGTCAAAGGTCACAGGGGCTCTCTGCTGTTCTGTGTTTAAGAGCAGCGTGGTCATGTGACCGAGAGTAAGGGTGTGGTCATGTGACTGTGATTGGTGGGTGTGATCATGTGACTGATTGGTGGGTGTGGTCATGTGACTTATTGGTGGGTGTGATCATGTGACTGATTGGTGGGTGTGGTCATGTGACTGATTGGTGGGTGTGATCATGTGACTGTGAGTAAGGGTGTGGTCATGTGACTGATTGGTGGGTGTGATCAGGTGACTGTGATTGGTGGGTGTGATCATGTGACTGATTTGTGGGCGTGATCATGTGACTGTGATTGGTGGGTGTGGTCATGTGACTGATTGGTGGGTGTGATCATGTGACTGCCGTGCCCCTGTAGGTACACTAAGGGTGTGGACATGTGGAGTGTTGGCTGTGTTCTGGGAGCCCTTTTCCGGGAGATCAACCAGCTCATGTGCACGTTGCCAGAAAGTAACCACGCCCTTTTGACCACACTGACCACAGGACCACAGGACCGTACTGACCACAGGACCACCATCAACCAGATCCACAGGACCATCATGTGACCACACTGACCACAGTGCACCACCACACTGACCAGACGGTGAGTAACCCACACTGACCACAGTAACAACCGTACCACAGGACCACACTGACCACAGTAACCACACTGACCACAGTGACCACAGGACCACACTGACCACAGACCACACTGACCACACTGACCACAGACCAAGTAACCACGGTGACCGTACTGACCACAGGACCGGACTGACCACAGGACCGTACTGACCACAAGACCATAGTGACCGTAGTGACCACAGGCAGCAGGACCACAGTCCCACTACCACAGGACCACAGGACCACAGGACCGTACGACCAGGACCGTACGACCACTATGTGGACCACTATAAAGAGCACCATATGTGTGTATAGCTGTGTGTGTGTGTGTGTGTGTGTGTGTGTATATATACTGTATTCATATAGGAATGGTATGCATGCCATACAGGGGATACAGGGCATAGCCCATAACGATACTGTACAGCTTCAAGAGTATTTTGTGGAGTTTGCTTACTTTGCTTGCTTTAAACAGTAACAGAAACAGCCAAACGAGGCCAGAACAGAACAGGCTGGGGTAAGGGGTGGTGATTTTAACAGATGGAGAGTATCTGCTTCGTATATGTGTGAGCTTTTAGCTCTATATTTGAGATACGCACAGTCCCGAGTGCGAGTGCGAGTTCTACTCTGTGACCAATGGCTCTCATTTCAGACATTTATTCCATCCGGGCCGAGTATGGAGCATCTGTGATCCAGAGAATGCTGCTTCGGTGAGCGCCCCTAACCCTGAATGCAGCGCCACGGCGCCCCTAAACCTGAATACAGCGCCCCTAAACCTGAATACAGCGCCCCTAAACCTGAATACAGCGCCCTAAACCTGAATACAGCACCCCTAAACCTGAATACAGCGCCACAGCGCCCCTAAACCTGAATACAGCACCCCTAAACCTGAATACAGTGCCCCTAAACCTGAATACAGCACCCCAAAACCTGAATACAGCGCCACAGCGCCCCTAAACCTGAATACAGCACCCCTAAACCTGAATACAGCACCCCTAAACCTGAATACAGCACCCCTAAACCTGAATACAGCACCCCAGCGCCCCTAACCTGAATACAGTGCCCAGCGCCAGCGCCCCTAAACCTGAATACAGCGCCCCTAAACCTGAATACAGCGCCCCCTAAACCTGAATACAGCACCCCTAAACCTGAATACAGCACCCCTAAACCTGAATACAGCACCCCTAAACCTGAATACAGCTGCAGGATGTGTGTTTGAGCGCCCTAAACCTGAATACAGCACCCCTAAACCTGAATACAGCACCCCTAAACCTGAATACAGCTGCAGGATGTGTGTTTGAGCTGATCTCTCTGTGTGTGTGAGTGTGTGTGAGTGTGTGTGAGTGTGTGTGTGTGAGTGTGTGTGTGTGTGTGTGTGTGTGTGTGTGTGTGTGTGTGTGTGTGTGTGTGTGTGTGTGTGTGTGTGTGTGTGTGTGTGTGTGTGTGTGTGTGTGTGTGTGTGTGTGTGTGTGTGTGTGTGTGTGTGTGTGTGTGTGTGTGTGTGTGTGTGTGTGTGTGTGTGTGTGTGTGTGTGTGTGTGTGTGTGTGTGTGTGTGTGTGTGTGTGTGTGTGTGTGTGTGTGTGTGTGTGTGTGTGTGTGTGTGTGTGTGTGTGTGTGTGTGTGTGTGTGAGTGTGTGAGTGTGTGTGTGTGTGTGTGTGTGTGTGTGTGTGTGTGTGTGTGTGTGTGTGTGTGTGTGTGTGTGTGTGTGTGTGAGTGTGTGTGTGTGTGTGTGTGTGTGTGTGTGTGTGTGTGTGTGTGTGTGTGTGTGTGTGTGTGTGTGAGTGTGTGTGTGTGTGTGTGTGTGTGAGTGTGTGTGTGTGTGTGTGTGTGTGTGTGTGTGTGTGTGTGTGTGTGTGTGTGAGTGTGTGTGTGTGTGTGTGTGTGTTGTGTGTTAGGGAGGCTGATCTGGCTCTGGTCTGCAGGCCGCAGGTGTCTCTGGAGAAGGTGCTGCCGGACTCCGTGGCTCCGGACGCTCTTGACCTCCTGAGGAGGCTGCTGGTGTTCAACCCGGAGAAGAGGCTGAGCGCTGAGCAGGCCCTGCAGCACCCCTACGTGTCCCGGTGAGAGGGGCAGGGGGCAGGGGGGGCAGGGGGCAGGGGGCGGGGGGGGCAGGGAGGGCAGGGGGTGGGGGGGGGAGGAGGGAGGAGCAGGGGGGTGGAGCGCAGGGGGGGGGGGGCAGGGGGGGGGGGGGGGGGGGGGCAGGGGGGGGCAGGGGGCTGGGGGGCAGACCAGGGGCTCCTGGTGTCAGGGGGGCAGGAGGTCACTAAGGAGGCCCTGTAACCCCAGGGGGCAGGTTCCAGTAATGTGGGAGACCAGGGGCTCCTGGTGTCGTTGTGAGGTCACTAAGAGGCCCTGCCCAGTTCCATAACCCCGCCCGGCAGCCCAGTCTGGCCTATGAGGTGCTTCTGCCCGTGGGAGACGAAGTCCAGCTCTCTGTCGCACAATACCGCAACAAACTGTATGAGGTAATGCACAGCGCCCCCACTGGCCTGGGTGAGGTAATGCATGTGATGTAGCGGAGCCCCCGTGTGAGGTAATGGCCTGTCAGGATGTGATGTAACGTGTCAGGATGTGATGTAACGTGTCAGGATGTGATGTAATGTGTCAGGATGTGATGTAATGTAGGATATGATGTAATGTGTCAGGATGTGAGGTAAGGTGTCAGGATGTGATATAATGTGTCAGGATGTGATCTAATGTGTCAGGATGTGATGTAAAGTGCGGACTCCTGATGTTGTTTTGGTGCCAGATGATGCTGGAGAGGAGGAGCCTACAGAAGCAGGGGGCGGAGCCAGGGGCGGGGTCTAAGGACCAGGTGAGGGGTGACAGTGGAGGGCAGGACCCCCCTATGGACCAATCAGATGCCTCTAAGCCCTCCGCTGCTTCCCCTGCACCCCCACCCACCAGAGAGAGAAGCAGACCAGCAGCAAGCTCCTCCTACAACCCCATCACACACACAGGTACACACACACACACACACACACACACACTCACTCACACTCACTCACACACACACACAGGTACACACTCACACACACACACACACACACACACACACACACACTCACACACACACACAGGTACACACTCACACACACACACACACACACACGTACATTCACTCACACACACACACACACTCACACTCACTACACACACACACACACACACACACACACACACAGTCACACACACACACACACACACACACACACATTCACTCACACACACACACACACACACACAAACACACACATTCATTCACACACACGCACTCAGTCTTGTTCTCTTCTTGGTTCAGATGCTGTGGACCCGCCCACACAGGCTCTGTCAGCGCCAGCCAATCAGCAGCGCTCCCTGGGAGCTAACAAGAGGCAGCAGGTGCAGCCGGCCAGCCAGGAGAATGCAACCATGCAGCCACCAGAGGGCGCTAACAGCAGCTGTGTGAGTATCACCTCCACAAGCCTGCTCCTCTAGAGCGGTTTCCGTAGCGATGGGCAGTAGAGCCGTCTCCGTGGTGATGAGGCTGTGTGTGTTGGTGTTTGTCTCCGTGGTGATGAGGCTGCGTGTGTTGCTGTTTGTTCTCCGTGGTGATGGGGCTGTGTGTGTTGGTGTTTGTCTCCGTGGTGATGAGGCTGTGTGTGTTGGTGTTTGTCTCCGTGGTGATGAGGCTGTGTGTGTTGGTGTTTGTCTCCGTGGTGATGAGGCTGTGTGTGTTGGTGTTTGTCTCCGTGGTGATGAGGCTGCGTGTGTTGGTGTTTGTCTCCGTGGTGATGAGGCTGAGGTTTGTCTCCGTGTGTGTGTGTGTGTTGCTGTTTCTCAGGCCCTGCCGAGAGGGCGTTCTGCGCCCCCCGCTCACGGCCGCACCCTCGCTCCGGCGTTCCTGCGCCCCCCAACCAACGCCCTGCTGCGTCACACTGAGCCCAGCGCCACCGGCATCTCCGCCTCCTCTGCACTGCTGGTCAGCCTCCTGCTCCTGCCTCCCTAACCTCCACACACACACACACACTCACACACTCACCACACTCACTCACACACACACACACACACACACTCACTCACACTCACTCATACACTCACTCACACACACACACACACACACACACACTCATACACACACACACACACACACACACACACACACACACACACACACACACACACTCACACACACACACTCTCTCTCACCTCCCTTCCCTGTACTCTAAGCTGTAACTCACATCGTGACGGGTGCAGTATATGAAATAAAATGTGAATGACTGCACACCTGATCCTCCTGTCCTGTTTGGAGATGAATGAGGTCTGTCTCTATCCTCCTCCCGTGGGGCAGAACCAGCGTACCCAGGCCCGCGAGATTCGCCCGCCCCCCAGGTACAGCAAGAAGGTTTTCCAGAACTCTGCCAACGTGGGGGCCGCAGGAGACCCCCGGGCCAAACTGGGCAGCTACTCACAGGCCTATGGCACCATCAACAAGACTGAGCTGGACAACCTGCTTATGACCCACACCAACCAGTAACATCCTGCTCATAACCAACCAGTAACATCCTGCTCATAACCAACCAGTAACATCCTGCTCATAACCCACCAGTAACATCCAGCAGGGTGGGGCCACAGAGGCAGGGGGGCAAAGTGGGAGGAGCCTGAGCAGGACACGCCCATCCGGGCAGCCAAGGAGGACAGAGGTCCAGCACCCACGGGAGTAACCATGGCGACACACACACAGCGACGCGTCACCATGGCGACGGCAGAAAGGCATCGCGGCTCTCAGCGACGGACGAGACGGTCTCACGAGAGCGGGGCCGCTGAGCACAGATGTAAATGATAATTTATCAAAGTGTTGAGCGGCTTTCATGCAATAAAGCGACCTGCCTGTCCACTGTAGAAGAGTTGCACCACACGTTCCATGGCATCCTGACCCAAGCCGCTGAACTGGCAGTTATTAAGAGATGTGACCACTTCTTCTGAAAAGAGTAATCAATGGCTCAGAACAAGTAGCAGTGTCCAGTTATCAGGGCTGCACTGTTGCAGATAAGAGGCTGTTGCAGATAAGAGGTTTAATTCTGAACACAATACCAGTCAAAGCTTCAGGTGACGCTTCTCTGCAGATGTCAGTGAAACTGTCAGGTAAATCTTTTTTATCTCATTGTCTGAAAAAAGAAAGTAAAACATATTTGAAATAAGAAGACAAAATGAACTTTTGAGCTGTTGCTCTTGGAAACCTCAGAGGTTGCCTGCAGCCTGTAGTTACTTTTTTAATGTTTCATACTAGTGGTATAACAGGGTTTTAAATAATGCATGTGAATACATTTCTGGCGTAGTGAGGGAGAGCTCTATATATATATATACACACCAGTGGTTCTCAGCCTTGGGTCACAGGGTTCTGCTGCTTTTCATCGTTACTCAGCACTTCATTGGTCGATTAAAGCAGCTGATTACACAGTGAACTCACCTGAACCTGGTTTCCTGGGTCTAAACTGGGGGCTGATTTTAAGGTGAAAACAAAAACCAACATACCCTGCAGCCCTCCAGGACCAGGGTAGAGAACCACTGGTCTACACACACACACACACACACACACACACACACACACACACACACACACACACACACACTCACACTCACACACACACACACACACACACACACACACACACACACACACACACTATATACACACATCACACACACAAACACACACACTTGAGTCCAAAAGTCTACCAAGATCTGTTTGTTTTCATCATTCATCACAACCTAACACAACATTTTTACTCAGGAGAACAATTTGACCTCTAACTACTTCACTAAGCTCTGCTGACATAATTACAAACAGCTGCAAAAGTGTCCTTTTTCAAGATTAAAGCACCTGCAGTAGCAACGAGAACACATAAAGGACCATATTAATTACGTCAATATCCGGTATTAATTGTTACAAGACCAAAACAACTCACACTGTGTATTAGGAGTGTTCATGTATTAAAACTTACATTAAAAATAAGGTGTCACAACATTTTTAGGAAGTGAAAGGCAATGGTGTGCAAACAAAATATTTATAGGTATTTCAATTTCATACCATCCTTTCTCAAACAAACATTTTTTAATTTGTATCAGTGTTTTATGACATTCTTGCATAAGAAATAGGGGAGAGCGGGGTAAGTTGTCACACTGTTCATACCTCCAACCACAGGGGCGCTATCTCAAAAATCAAATAGCTACTTTGTTGCAACTAGGGCCAGATTCAAATTCCTTTTCACAGGTGGTCAAAGGTCACTTTAATTACATGTGAGCACAAGTTTTGTGTTTGTCTCCTTCAAAAGTAAGTAAATGGCGCCTTACATTTTATGTAATAAAACTGTGTTAGGTATAAATGTTCAAAATTATATTTGTGTACCGAATAAAGGAAACAATAAGGTTTTTCTTGATATGTTAGCTGCAGTCCTATGTTGAACTAGCCTTGAGATTTAACACACATTAGCCCACATGCCTGTTTGGGGCAAGTTGTCTCAACGGCTTTGAGGCAAGTTGTCACATGAGGCTAATGTGGTTGGCTATAGTTGAAGTTCACACCAACTTCACACCACAAGCTGAAGTTCACACCAACAGAAAAGGCCAGCTCGGAGTGGTTTACAGCCTTCTTAAAACGGCACCCAATGCTGTCGCTAAGAAAGCCTGAGGCAACTAGCCTTGCCAGAGCTAGTAGCTTCAACCGAGAAAATGTCAATGTCTTCTTCGACAATTTAGCAAATGTGCTAGACAGACATCAATTTGGACCAGGGGACATATGGAATGTGGACGAAACTGGGGTGACCACGGTCCATAAACCTGACAAAGTAGTGGCCAGACGTGGATTCAAACAATTAGCGTCGCTGACCTCCGCTGAAAGGGGGACACTTGTCACACTGGCCTGTGCTGTGTCAGCCACAGGAAATAGTATACCTCCATATTTCATATTTCCCAGTGTCAACTTCTGTGACCATTTTTTTTTTTTTTTTTTTTAATGTTTTTATTGGATTTTTGTAGGCAGAACAAGGTAACAATGTACAAGCATACAATCAGTTTGAAATATTCCACCTACCATACTCTCCCCCTCCCACAGAGAAAATACCACCCCCCCCTTGTCATCTCGTACGAAAAGAAAAAACTAAGGGAAAGAAAGAAAAAAGAAAAAAAAGGAAAAAAAGAAAAAGGATAAATAAATAAAATAGTAGCAGCATTAGTAACAAGATAAAAGACAGTCGCAATATTTTCCATCAGGCGTGTGGAAGACAGTGAGGTTGTGGATTACAGAGCATCAACGTCAAGCAATTTCAGACATATTACAGGTACATAGGAAGTTACATCACAAGTCGCCTACACCCGGATGGACATAGTATTAAAGTTGCCTGCCGGAACCCCTATACAGCTAAAAATTCGCTTTCCTATGCCACCAGTCTATGAATTGGCCTTAGCCAAGCATCAGGCACCACCGGCACGCACTTCCCTCTATTGGCCAACACTCGTTGCCCCCCAGGCCCCCTAAAAGCAGAGCTCCGGGAGGTGACATGCAGCTCACCAATCACCACGACCAGGGGGGCGCCAAAGCACAAAAACCCTGAAAGTTCCGACATGCAGCTCCAAGCAGAATATACATTGCATATGTTATGGGTTCATACTGTCCCACAGATCCACTTCCGCAAGGAAATGTAAAAATAGACCCCAGATTTTGTAAAACTCATTGAGCTTATGTTTCATACTATATGTAACTTTTTCCAATGCAAGACAATAAGACAATTCTTTAAGCCAATGGCCGATGGAGGGACATGACGTGTTTTTCCAGTAAATGGCGATCAGGCGTTTTGCCTGAATTAAGCAGAGGTCAACCATTTTATTTTCATGCCTTTTCAAAGATAGCTCAGCAGGGTAGAGACCCAAGATACAGAGTTTAGGACAGAGGGGGATAATTTTAGAAGTAATTTGGGAAATTAATTGTATTACTTTCTTCCAGAATATTTTCAATTCTTCACATTCCCAGATGCAGTGAAATAGCATACCTTTATGAGTTTGACATTTGAAACATTTGTCTGGGATGTTTGGGTTAAATTGATTTATCTTTACCGGCGTAATGTACAATCTCATAGTCCAGTTAAATTGAATCAATTTAAGTCTAGTATTTATTGAAAGGGATTGGGCCTTAGCACAAATCTGCTTCCACTCACAGTCCAAAATTTCAACATGCAGGTATTCACTCCATGCTGCTCTCTTAGAGTCAGATGACTCCTTGGATTTACTTAAAAACTTGTTATAAAGCAGAGAGATCTGGCCTTTCTCATCTTGATGATTAATAGCATAATGTTCAAGAGTTGTGAGAGGAGGACAATTGAATGAATGGTTCTGACTTGAGCCAAGGAAACTGCGCAGCTGCAAATATTTAAAGAAATGGGTCTGCGGGACACCATATTTTCCCTGGAGTTCCTTAAATGACATGAGGATATCTCCGTTATACAAGTCTTTGATCTTACTGACACCTTTTTGTGACCACTGTCTGAATCCCAAATCGTTTTTCCCAGGTCTAAAGTTAGCATTACCCCAAATAGGGAGAAACAAGACAAAGAAGGAGCATCGCCTAGAGTGCGCTGTGCCTCATGCCAAACCAACAGAGTGTTTCTGACGAAGGGGTTGAGAGTACTTTTCTTCAGAGTTTTAACTGAGTCGGAGTATAAGTATGCATCTAAGCCAAGCCCGTTTGTATCCAATGTTTCTATGTTTACCCAGGATATGTGTAGGGGAGAAACCATAATGAAGCCGCTCTCAACTGGGCTGACCAGTAGTACCATAATAAATTTGGTAATTGTAGGCCCCCTCTTTCGATGGAAGGTAAAGTAAGGTGAGGTGCAGTCTTGGTTTTCTATTGCTCCAAATAAAATTTGTGAAGAGTTTATTCATGTTATGAAAGAATTTCGCAAGTGGGATAGATTGGAATAAGTACATTTGGGAAGGGCGTTCATTTTAATGACGTTTATATGTCCGATCAAGGAGAGGGGAAGGGAGGTCCAGCTACTTAAAGATTCAGTCACTTTAGCGACCATTTTTTAAACAGCGGACCACCTGGCAGCAGGGGAGCGGAACAGTTTCTCCTTTGAAAGATGTGCATTTTTTGACTTCTCTGAAATGTTTCAGGAAGTCAAAAAATGCACATCTTTCATCCACCTCCTTTTGGACAACCGCTCCCTCATATGTCCATTGATGGTCTCTGTTTAAAAATGGTCGCTTAAAGCCACTGAATCTTTATGTAGTGTCATTCCCACCCCACTGTTCTCATCGGCTTCAACCCTTAGACAGGTCTGTCTACGGGCCGCTAAAAAGGCACATCAACACAGCGTGTGATGCATGGATGAGGAACAATCCTGGGAAAACAATGTCAATTTATGACATTGGGATTGTGGCAACCGCTTATCCTGTGGCGGCAACCCCCTTGAACATTCAGGCTGGCTTTAGGGTAGCTGGGGTACAGCCTTACAACAGGGATGTATTTTTGGAAACTGAGTTTGCGCCATCCTATGTTACGGATCGCCCTGCCCCGCCAGGCCCCAGTACCAACCCTGCCCTGCCAGGCACAAGCACAGACACAGACCCGTTCAGTTCTTATGCCAGCTCACCCTTACCCAGCAATGCCAGTGCTGGCAGCAGACTACCAACTCCAGAGGACCTCTGGTCCCCGAAAACAAACTAATAATGGAAGAAAGCGGCGCAGAACCGCAATTCTAACAGACACACCCGTGAAGCAAGCACTACAAATGGAAACATCACAATCTAAAAACAGGCTGTTTCTGGAGGATGGGAAGCAATGTGCAAAATCTGGATCTGCCGAGAACAAAAAGGCAAGAGTAAAAAGAAAAATCATCAGATGAAGAGGAGTGCTTCTGCCTAGTCTGCATGGAGCCATTTTCTAACAGCCGCCCAAAAGAGACTTGGGTGCAGTGTGTGAGATGCAAGAAGTGGGCCCATGATGCTTGCACCCCAGGCCAGGCAATTTATTTGTGCCAGAACTGTGACTCTGAAGATGAGTCTGATTAGAAGTGTTTCGTTGTGCATTACACCATGTCTGTTTGGTTAAGACTAAGCATTTTGCTCTTTAATGAATGAGTTATGTAATTAAATATACTTGGTTTTGTAAAAGTAAAAAAAATTATATTCACAATTATTTTGTTGTATTCTTATTTGTTGATAATCCAATGTGACAACTTACCCCACATACTATGACATAGTGTGACAACTTACCCCCTGATGGGGTAAGTTGTCACAAGTGCACACCCTCTATTTAACTGTCTACAACTCCATACTGAAATAATATATGAATATGTAATTAATACAAAATATGTGCCCAAGACTTCCACCTTTCATTTGGTTATGACATTTATACCATTGTGATGTATTGCGCCCAGTACAGGTAAGACAGAGTGAAAAGTGTGGCAACATACCCCGCTCTCCCCTACCACATGAGTAAAAATGTTGTGTTCGTTTTTGATGAACGATGAAAACATCTTGGTAGTAGACTCAGACTTTTGTTCCCCACTGTGTGTATATATATATATATATATATATATATATATATATATATAGAGAGAGATGGAAATAATCCTGAGCTGAACAAATATGGTTTTACACATGTATTTAAAACCGCATGCATCATCTGTGCCTGCTGTCAATATTGGAACATACTGAATATGGATCGAGCGCATATTAACTCGCGGAGAAATTATTTCATGAACTCGAAGCTGCGTTTACTCTCTCCTCTGCAGACGGCACATAAAAGCGCGTCCATTGCGAATCGAATAATCTACTCGATTAGGAGTCGATTACACGGAGAATCGTAGCGGTGGTTTCCCCCCCGGTGTTGTCTGACGCGTGCCTGCGATGACGTCAGGCGCTCAGCGTGTTGCGGGGAGCGAGACGAGAGAGCATCGGGCGCACGAGCCGTCAGTGACACAGTGCAGTGGGAGAAGCTCGCGACACAAAAACCGAGAAGCTTGAAAAAAGAAACAAGAAAAGAAACCAAGGTCAGTAATATTCTTCTATTGTATTTTTGTCTATAATTTGTAACCTCGTGTATCCCCACGTTTGCGGGGTTTTAAGGCAGATGTGGTACCCAGGTTATTGTGTAGAGAGCGCTGTACAGTAGCTAGCCAGCTAACGACCATTTGCTGACATGGCTACAATAAACAAATGCCTACAAGGCACTTGCTATAATCGCGGAATAATATCAGTCGCCGACTGGATGTTAAAAATGAAATGGGATGTTTGGTGTTAGCGGTCCACCTTTGCGACATTACATTACATAACACCATTGTGATGGTGGCTGCATTAAGCGCTTTAGTATCGGTAATCAGGTTATATTCTGGATGGGACTCGGGGTAGCGCAAGCTACCGTGACGTTCTTGCAAATGGCTGTGGCTGGCGTTGCGTAAGTAAAGGTAAAGGAACGTGGGTTAAAAAAATAACGTTTTTTTCATATTATGTAACGTCATCGCACGCCAAAGCGGCTATGGGCACTTGCTTATTAACGACTTTAATGGACTGATGTGCAGTTTTATTAAATATCTTTCTCGACCGCGCAATTTGTCAACTAGCAATGTGACGGTTTGCTGTTTGCAATATCCGTGCCGAACAGGACAAGACAACGTGTTAAGCTGGACGTGTGGTCCAGACGAGGCGCGCTGTTTGACTCCGGATCAGGTGGAGAGAGAGACAGCGGCACAATTCACAACGGCGTCGTTCCATTCGAAGCGTTCTTTGGCGTCAGACACATTTGGGCTGGTCAGCACTGTAGCTAATTAGATAACGATGCGTGCGGTTTGATTTCGCTAGTGTGACACGTACTCGCCTAACCGGTTCACGGTGTGGACACTCACAGCATTGCTGGGGTCGTGCGCGCAATTACACGAGACGGATGCTACAGGTTATTGCGATTGGCTGTAACGAACCGACTTCAGTTACATTACGCAAAGCGACGTCAGTTACATTACGCAAACCGACGTCAGTTACATTACGCAAACCGACGTCAGTTACATTACGCAAACCGACGTCAGTTACATTACGCAAACGCACTATTTTAGTGTGGTCTGCGATTACTGGTGAAGTCCGGAATAAATGGTCAACGCTGCTGGTGGAGGAGAGGAAGTCGCGAGGGAACGGGGTCCACCTGACCCCCGACCCCCCACGGTCTTGGCTAGATAGTAACCCTATATTCCCCAAGATCTCGCACATGCCCATTTTGCCGCTATCTGGCGAGGCAAATGCACCGCTAACGGTGGCGGCCTACGAAGTTTCAGTTCAGGTCACAGAGGCTAGAGTTTCCTGGTGCTGGTGGGTGTTAAGACAGCTGGAACGACGGCTTGGACGTTTCCCTTCGTCACTATGGGGACTCCATCAAACCTCGCGGGAGTTGGACAAAAGAGGCCCCCAGGCCTACGTGTCGTATCGCGCGACAGCACCGCGGCACTTCCTGTGTGGTACAGTCACATCTTCCTCTCAACAGAAACGTTTAAACAATTTGCTCATTTGCATTGGCATTGCTCTCCTTTAACAGACAATGTGAACAAAACCTGTTGCACGACGTTTAAAAAAAAAATAATAATAATTAAACCCCGTACATTATTAGTTACCCTCTGTGGTCGGGAGGCGAGTTGTTACGAAACGATTTCATTTTGAAACGAGTACGTTTGCTGCAAAACCCCCATCCCAACTCTGGCTAAACTATTGTTTAGAGTGCAGTTATATTCCTATATTGTCGGACCACATATGAAAGGTTTTACTGGGTTTTTGTTGTTAAGGCTGGATAGTGGCAGGACTTTGGGGCCTCACTGCACATTTACAGGTCAGGCCAGTAAGAGGAACCGCTCGTGTCAGTGGCCGGAGGGGAACTTCCGTGAAGCCCGCGCTGGGTAATCAGTCACAGAGCCGCTTCCTGGAAAAGGGCTCTTCTAGCGGCAGATTAATGATGCAGGTTACTGGTGTGTATCTGCTGTAAGACAGTGCTCGGGAGTCACAGGGATTTACTGGGAATTCAAGATGGAAGACGGTACCCTGCCCGCTCACAATCCCAAATAGGGGTCTGTTTGTTATGGGTAATGAAGAAGCACGTTGAGCCTCTACAACGCACGGCTGCCTGCAGAATCTACAGGGCTGTGTTACAGAATGTGGCTGTGCTACTGGTTGCATCAGTCTGAACTGATCTGAGCAGCCAATCACACTGCTCACCCAGAGGGCAGCCAATCACACTGCTCACCCAGAGGGCAGCCAATCACACTGCTCACCCAGAGCGTTAGCAGGGGAACGGGCGGCGTTAGCACGGAAACGGGAGGCGTTAGCACGGAAACGGGAGGCGTTAGCACGGAAACGGGCGGCGTTAGCAGGGAAACGGGAGGCGTTAGCAGGGAAACGGGCGGCGTTAGCACGGAAACGGGCGGCATTGGCGGGGAGCGTGATCGCTGACCGTTGATGTTCACCTCGCATTGTTGCTGCGCTACGCGTTCTTTGCTACGTGTTGTTTGCTACGCGTTGTTTGCTACGCGCTGTTTGCTACGCGTTGTTTGCTATGCGTTGTTTGCTACGCGTTGTTTGCTACGCGTTTGTACAATGCGAGAGAGGAGCTGCTCTTAGTTACACACCTGGTTCTGGAATGATCAGCGTAGCCATTGATCTTCGATGGGCGTGACATCGGCTTTCCCTCGCCTCATTTAATGGACCCTGCCGGCTCAGCTGGCCCACGATGCATTGCACCGGAGTTCGCTTTAGCCCTTAGCATTCTGCTCCTTTCGGCTGGCAGTGTAGTGTAATGGTTTGGGGAGCTGGGCTTGTAACTCAGAGGTTGCAGGTTCAATTCCCTGGTGGGGCACTGCCGTTGTACCCTTGAGCTAAAGGTACTTAACCTGAATTGCTTCAGTAAAATGTCCAGCTATATAAATGGATTGTGTGTAAAGAAATGTAAACTGTGTAAGTCGCTGGATAAGAGCGTCTGCTAAATACCTAAAATGTAAATGTAAATGTTTGTAATGGAGGTGTCATATACAGAGAGCAATACAACTGTGCCCAGAGAAGAACTCCTCATAGAGGAGGCATTTACGGGAAGATGTTTTATTTTATTAGAAGTGTTTTCCTAAATATATGAAGCATTTAAATTGAAAAAAATTGAATAAAAAGGGAAGGCAACTCATTATTATTATTACTTTTTAAATTGCTTTTTATTTAGAGGTGGGGTCTGCACTTCCAGGCCACCGTAGTCTCGTACGTAAATCTCTGTGGCTGTTCGGCAGGTGGACCCAGCAGCTCACATCTTAAAACTTTAAACGTTAAAATTGTATTTATTATTTATTGTGTAAACATTAAAATTGTATTTATTATTTATTGTGTGCGGATGGAGCAGTAAATGTTAAGAGAGATGGAGAGAGTAGAAGCTTGCAGCATCATTCTTTTCAGGAAGAGAAACAGCTTGCAGCTGCATTCTTTTCAGGAAGTGAAACATTCTCACGGACATAGCGTCTCTCCCTGACCGGGACTCAGTTCAGTAGTGCTTCATAGCAGGACAGCCAAAGCACACACAAAACATACAACATGAAATGTCTGACTACGTCCTTGTATTGTCTAACATACAAATGTAACAATAATTATTATAACACTATCATGAAGACTAATACATAGAATAGTATAGTACATAAATAAAGTCAAATAAAAAGTATAACGGATAACTTTTCATATATATTTTTATATATTTAACCAGGTAAGTTAATTGAGAACGAATTCTCATTTACAATAACGGCCTGGCCAAGAGGCCAAACACAGTAAAAACATGATAAAACTGGACAGGAATTTAAACTAATGGCTACATTATCATTTGGTGCCACAGTAACAACTGGTGCCATATAAAGTCTATGTAATGATATGTCATGATTTCCTGCACAGTGTCCTGTCTGTGTCCCTCATGCTGTGGCCACGCATTAACGCTGCTCGTGGGGCTGTGGGCCTTTCAGATGACATGAGCCATACTTTAACCCCATCAGGCACAACAGTGCTCACAGTGTCGAAGAATATTTCCCTTTCCTGAGAGTATTTAATGCGGTGTAACAGAAAGTGATATTCTGTCTCAATCTCTCTGCTTTCACTATGACCACATCCTGTTCTCTCTGGCTAGCCCTGTGTGCCTGTGTTGTCTCTTTCACTGTGATCACACAGTCTGTTCTCTGGCTAGCCCTGTGTGCCTGTGTTGGCCCTTGTGATCACACAGTCTGTTCTCTGGCTAGCTAGGAGAGAGGAGAGGGAGGGAGAGAGGGAGAGAGGGAAGGTGTACAGTTTAATGGCTGCACTAAAAGAGACAGATGGGATTACAGCGTCGAGGGAAGTAGGACAGGGTTGTGTAATCCAGCCCCTGTCACTGTACTCTAAAGAGAGAGAGAGAGAGAGGGGATGAGAGAGAGAGAGAGAGGGGGAGGAGAGGAAAGAGGGAGGAGAGTTAGGGAGAGGAGGAGAGAGAGGAGGGGGAGGGAGGGAGAGAGGAGAGTAGAGCAGGGGTCGGCAAGTAGATTTAGCCTCGGGCCAAAAATATTTTTGTAGATGGTGGGTGGGCCAGTCCATAATAACACTAATTTGTTCACTGCAAATTTACCACAAATGTAATGTAACAAAGAATTGCAATTTAATTAATGGCAATAACATTATAATGTAATTACCCTGATTACACTGCGTAAACACACATTCTATTTTTAACTCATTTACATAGTAGCTGCGTATTGGTGGGGAAAAGACTAACAACGGTGACGGTTTAGCCAAGGCAACACTAGGCCTACACTTGAAGATTTCATGCCTAACCCAACTTAATTAGCTAGCAAAACATTTGATTGCTTGCTGGCAAAAGAAAATGTCGCTCTCAAAAGGTCAAAAACAAAAGGTTGACGATGTTTAATAAAGAAAGGACACAGAAATACATGTCCATTTTACCATCGTTTGTAAACGCCAGACAGTCTTATATGCAACAAAACGGTGGCCGTTTGCAAGGAGTATAATTTGTATAATTTAGTATTTCCTGACTTTTCATTTTAATGGCCTTTTTTTGGTTTTGGGCTAGTAGGCTATAACTTTCATTGTCAGACACTTTTGCAAGTGCGTTTTAGAGTCGCAATAAAAAATAATTTTCTTTAAACAAAGCGTCAAGCATGCACAAATGAAACGTGAAGCATGCAAGCCATATTTATGTTGGTTTTGGTAGGCTAGCAGGCCTATATTAGACTGATTGTTATTAATTAATCGGCTGGTGTCGTGTGTTTCTCCACCTGCCTTTAAATGATGCGTTTGAGACCGTTAAAACACGCGGATCTGTCAGTGGACTATTTAACAAAATTGGGATAATTATATTTTTGGTCCGTGGTGCTGAAATGCCAACAACGGCTTTACCTGCGTCTTCACCATGAGTAGCCGGAGCCACAACTCTCGATAGTTTGGGATGGGGGATTTTGAAATTCTATTTGATAATATGCCATTGAAGTTATAACCTAGGTCTATACACATTTATATGCAGTTTTGTTTTTTTTAAGTATGAAAAAAATAATATATATATATATACAGTACCAGTCAAAAGTTTGAGTACACCTGCTGGAAACTAGGTTTATCTCATAATTGACAATGTTTTACACCATATAAGTTTCTTTAAATACTTGAAAATGACAAAAAACACATGTAACAATGAACAAAAGGAAAATTGAATCTTGAATTCCTCAAAATAGCCACCCTTTGCCGTGGTAACAGCCTCACAAACATGGGCCATTCGGTTAATAAGTTTCAGCAGGAAATCACCCGATATGTCTTCCCAGCTCTCCTGCAGCAATTCCCAGAAGCACTTGTGGGTTGCTTTGCTTTGACTGTTCTGTCCAGTTCATCCCATACAAGTTGTATGGGATTGATGTCTGGACACTGGGCAGGCCAGGTCATTAGTTTGAGTTGTCCTTCACGTTCCCCCTTCACCAGATAGTTCTTGCACAACTTCAAGGTGTGTTTCGGGTCGTTATCTTGCTCAAGAATGAAGGAGTGCCCGGTTAGCCGTAGTGGAAGGTGTACTCAAACATTTGGCTGGTACTGTATATATATTTTTTATAAATCTGGAAGCTTTTCACAGGGCAAAATATAATTTTGGAGGGCCGGATCTGGCCCACGGGCCACCAGTTGCCGATCCTTGGAGTAGAGGGTTAGGGAGCGAGGAGGAGAGAGGAGAGGAGAGGGGGAGAGAGAGAGGAGAGGGGAGAGGAGGAGAAGAGAGGGGAGGAGAGAGAGAGAGGGAGGTGAGAGAGGAGAGGAGAGGGGGAGAGAGAGAGGAGGAGAGAGAGAGAGGAGGTGAGAGAGGAGAGGAGAATGGGGGTAGAGGGAAGAGAGAGGAGGTGAGAGAGGAGAGGAGAGGGGGAGAGAGAGAGAGAGGGGGCAGGGAGTATTTTCTTACGGAGGTGCTTAGACCTGTGGTAATGTTGGTCTATCGTCATGGTAACACTACAGCTCTTTTTCACTCTTTCAGAGTGGAGGGGGGGCTTTCCCTTTTACACACACACACACACACACACACACACACACACACACACACACACACACACACACACACACACACACACACACTAATAACACTGAAACACACAACTGATGCAACTAAACTAACTACACTGAAACTGACTCACTCACTCACTTGGCCCACACACAGGGAAAAAATGAAAATTAAACTGACAATAAACAAGCCCTGAAGGGAAATACACACACACACACACACGAGAGCGGAAGGTGGTGTAATCCCCTTAGCCGTGCTTTAAGATAGCCGACAGTACGTGCCTGAGGTGGAGGAGCTCATGTCTGCCCTGGCTGGCTGTGTAAAACCTGTACGCTTATGTCACTTCCTGTGTCCACATGAAGTCCTCCCCCTAGTGCAGAGTTTCTCATAATGCTTATGTCACTTCCTGTGTCCACATGAAGTCCTCCCCCTAGTGCAGAGTTTCTCATAATGCTTATGTCACTTCCTGTGTCCACATGGAGTTTCTCATAGAGATATGTCACACGTAATAATAATAAAAACGTTGAAGTGTCTGCTCTTCTTCTCTCTGGGGTGTCAGTAGGGGGAATGTTCCCACAGGACGTGTTTGCTTTACGGGTGGGACAGGAAGTTTGGGAGAGTGGCCAGGGCTGTGATTTTCATGTGTGGGAGAGCGGGAGTTGGCGAGAGAGAGAGTCCAGTCGGCCAAAGGCCTTCGAGTTTCACTCCTTTAAGGCCAATTTGTGCTTTACGCGCCAAGTGTCCCGCGACACGTCGCACTGCGCTTCCAGTTTTGAGCGTTCATACTTTTCGCAACTCTGTGACAGCGTTGCGTCGTCTCTATGGTAACCAGTTGAGCACAAGGAAATGTATTTACTTTGACAAAAAAGGCTAACGTTAGCCAGCTTTATTTGGCCGTGATACCAACTTAGTATCGATAGTTTTGCTTAGCTAACGTTAACATAGATATTTTATCTGTCTCGCAACTGTTCCCACTTATATCTGCATTGCAGCTCGTCTCTGTTGAGATTCCTTGAAATCCCCCCTCATGAATTGGCCGTCTTTATGGCGTCTTTGTAATAACTTCTTGAGTAGTTATAAATTTGAGGATACCTCCTCACTTGCTTCGCTAACAATTATTCAAAACCGTCCATTGCAGTAAACACGAAAAACAACTAAACAAAGTCAGATGCAAGTGGTATTCTGTATCTCCATGGCAATGGAGTTTACCTTGTCATTCCAACCAATCAGATTCCGCGACATTTTATGACGGCGTCTGTGACCTTTAGTTTTTCTGGAGGTGCAGCAATGCTCCTCTGCGACACATTTCTGGCC
The DNA here is from genome assembly GCA_029706075.1 of Aldrovandia affinis. NCBI lineage: Eukaryota > Metazoa > Chordata > Actinopteri > Notacanthiformes > Halosauridae > Aldrovandia > Aldrovandia affinis. The sequence continues at coordinate 3,112,894 of JAINUG010000099.1, read as the reverse complement.
TTTTGACGTCACTTTTATCCTGCGACATGTCGCGCGAGGCAGTGGGAGTTTGGTGGGAGGTTGATGGCAGTGGGAGGTTGGTGGCAGTGGGAGTTTGATGGTAGTGGGAGGTTGATGGCAGTGGGAGGTTGATGGCAGTGGGAGTTTGATGGCAGTGGGAGTTTGATGGTAGTGGGAGGTTGATGGCAGTGGGAGGTTGATGGCAGTGGGAGTTTGATGGCAGTGGGAGGTTGGTGGGAGGTTGATGGCAGTGGGAGGTTGATGGCAGTGGGAGTTTGATGGCAGTGGGAGGTTGGTGGGAGGTTGGTGGCAGTGGGAGTTTGATGGTAGTGGGAGGTTGATGGCAGTGGGAGGTTGATGGCAGTGGGAGTTTGATGGGAGTGGGAGGTTGGTGGGAGGTTGGTGGCAGTGGAAGGTTGATGGCAGTGGGAGGTTGATGGCAGTGGGAGTTTGATGGCAGTGGGAGGTTGATGGCAGTGGGAGTTTGATGGCTGATGGTTTGTTGTGTCTCTCCTGCAGTGAGCTGTCGGCCATGTCTAAGGAGAAGAGTGGCTATCCCGTGATGGGGGAGTGCAACCCCCTTCACACCTCTGTGTTTGGGCAGCCCAGCCCCACCGGGTTCACCATGCCCCCCCCCAAACTACACACAGGCCCCGCCCGTGGGCCCCCCCTACGTCCCGCCCAGCGCCTTCGGCCCCGCCCCCTATCCGCAGGCCCGGCCCCCCCCAGCCCGGCTTCGGCGCTGACCCCAACGGTGAGTGAGCCCCTAACCGGATCCGACCGGTCTGGTGACCGATCGGTGACTTAGCGCTTTGTGACGTGTGCAGCGGTGAGTTCTGTCTCTAGAACCCGGGTTCTGTTCTCAAACTGGGTCCTGTGGGTCCTGGTTTTTGTTACAACTACAATTGCAACTTCTGAATTGTAACAAGCTGTTAGCTGTCCTTAATTTGATATGTTCAGTCTCTATTGAGGGTGTGAGTGTGTGTGTGTGTGTGTGTGTGTGTGTGAGTGTGAGTGTGTGTGTGTGTGTGTGTGTGTGTGTGTGCACGTGTGAGTGTGAGTGTGTGTGTGCGTGAGTGTGTGTGTGTGTGTGCGTGAGTGTGTGTGTGTGTGTGCACGTGTGAGTGTGAGTGTGTGTGTGTGTGTGTGTGTGTGTGTGTGCGTGAGTGTGTGTGTGTGTGTGCGTGAGTGTGTGTATGTGTGTGTGTGAGTGTGTGTGTGTGTGTGTGTGTGTGTGTGTGTGTGAGAGTGTGTGTGTGTGTGTGTGTGACTCTGTACAGTATACACTACCCACTGAAATGATTCACGCCCGTGATAAAGACACACACGTTGTTTGGATTGTGGCTCTTTGGGCGGTCGGTCTACGCTCTGGTGTCATGATGATGTCATGATGATGTCATGTGATGGAAGGGTTATTTTTCGGCGCGCCGTAAACGCTTGGAGTGACGGGCGATTCGCTTTTCGGCAGCTACTATGAACAGCCCCGGTTACCATGGTGACGTGCCTCCCTCTTACTACGACAACGAGGAGTTCAGCAGCTCGGGGTTCGAGGACAAGACCATTCGGCAGGCCTTCATACGCAAGGTACAGCACACCTGTCACCTGGACAGCACACCTGTCTGTCTGTCTGTCTCTCAGGCATTAATGCTTCTGTGTGTCTGTCTGTCTGTCTGTCTCAGGTGTTAATGCTTCTGTCTGTCTGTCTGTCTGTCTCAGGTGTTAATGCTTCTGTGTGTCTGTGTGTCTGTCTCAGGTGTTTTTGGTCCTGACGGTGCAGCTGTTGGTCACCTTCTCCTTGTGTCGTCTCAGGTGTTTTTGGTCGGTGTTCACCTTCTCCTTCGGAGGTTCACCTTCGTGCGAAGACCTTCGTGCGGCAGAACCCCTGGACGTACTACGTCTCCTACGCCGTCTTCTTCGTCTCGCTCATCGTGCTCAGCTGCTGCGGGGACTTCCGCCGCAAGCACCCCTGGAACCTGGTGGCGTTGGTACGACCCGGGCCGGACCGCGCCACTCTGGGGAGGGGGGCACAAACCCAGTAGTGTAGAGTCAGGGTCTCTCAGGTCTTATCTAACAGCAAGAGTAGGGAAAATGCAAAGCATGGTGATTTTTACGCATTAATAATGGGTGATATTAGTGCTTAGGACGTCCGACGCTGGCCACGGCGACCAGGGTTCGATTCCCCATCGCGCCAGAGTCGGCTCTGGCCGGGAGTGCCATCGGGGCGGCGATTGGCTGTCCGCCCCAGGGAGGGGGGAGGGAAGCCGACACACACAGTTCACTGCGCACAGGAGTGGTTCTGGGGTACCGAAATTACAGTCGACAGCACAACGAGTGTTGTCTCGGAGGAGGCAGCGCTTCATCATTGTCACTGCCGGTCACAGGGCTACGGCAGCGAACTACGAGGGAGGGGATTGAACTAAGCACAGCGGGAGTAATTGGCTACCAAATTGGGAGAAAAACAGGGTAAAATCGGAAAAATACATTTAAAGAAAAGAATAATGTGTGATATTTGCAGAGTTGTGACCAAGTCACTGTTACGCAAGTCATAAGTAAGTCTCAAGTCTTAACCTTCAACTTTCAAGGTCAAGTCGGGTCAAATCACGTCATAAATCCCAGAGTCCTTAAGTCACATTCAAAACAAGTCTCTCGAATCATCCAGCTCAAGTCCAAGTCTAGTCCCAAGTCATAGACATGCAAGTCTAAGTCAAGCACTCAAGTACTTGTATTTTCTGCAAGCCTGAAGTCCACAGCTATGGAGATTGGCCTCGGGCCCCAGTGGGGTTGTGGGGCCCTGGCCCTGTCAGTAACCGTGACGACGTTGATGGTGCTAAGGCGCTCTGTTCTGTGTGTCCGTCAGTCCATCCTGACGCTGAGTCTGTCCTACATGGTGGGGATGATCGCCAGCTTCTACGACACCGACTCCGTCATCATGGCCATCGGCATCACCACCGTGGTCTGCTTCACCGTGGTGCTCTTCTCCCTGCAGGTCAGTGAACACCTCCCTCCTCTCTCTCCTCCTCCTCTCTCTCACTCTTTCCCTCTCTCTCTCTCTTTCACTCTCCTCCTCCCATCTCTCTCTCTTTCTCTCTCTCTCTCTCTCCTCCTCTCTCTCACTCTCTCTCTCTCCACCTCCTCTCTCTCTCTCTCCTCCTCCTCCTGTCTCCTCTCTATCGCTCTCCTTTCTCTCTCCCCCTCTCTCTCTCTCCTCCTCATCCTCTCTCACTCTTTCCCTCTCTCTCTCTCTCCTCTCTCTCTCTCTCTCCTCCTCCTCTATCGCTCTCCTCTCCCTCTCTCCTTCTCCTCTCTGTCTCTCTCACTCTCTCCTCTTCACCTCTCCTCCTCCTCCTCCTCCTCCTCCTCTCTCTCTCTCTGTCCTCACTGAACTTCGCGTGTGGAAGCTGGCCCTTTATGACAGCAGGTTGATAAACACCCAGCAGATCAAACCTCATGTCTGACTCAGTATTCTTTAGACTGCAGGTAAACCTTCAGGAAACCCCAGCACTGACCCAGAATCAGTGACAAATGTCAGGCCTGCTGGAAGGCCACTCAGTCCACAGGTATTCATTACCTGCCTCCTGCCGCAGCACCTGATCTGAGGTGTCGCCTTACAGCGCGCACGGCCCCGATTTCAACACAAGTGCTAACAGAGACTCACCTGCACTGAAGGCACAATGTGTGCACGCTGCTGGAGAGACCGTTGTTGTTTCTAGATGTTTCAACTTCCTCTCTGTGCCATAAATGTGCGCTTTCCCTCTCAGTTCGTTTGTACTTTTAAGTCTTTAGTAGTTTTAAATCTCATTGAGATATAAAAGCACAAGTCTCTTTCCCGTGATCACCACCAGGGTCCGTTTCTGACAGCACTGCGTCTGGTCCTAGTCCCGTCTGAAGAATATTCGTGTGAATAAACGCTGTGTGCTGCACAGTGCGCTCATCGACTCATCGTAGCAGGAGGTGTACGTGTTTTAATTGCTTTACATGACCCCAGTCGTGGATTTGTCTTTCGTTTAATCAGCAGGCACCAGCCCCGTTGATCCCGTTTATGGCCTGAATCTGTTAGACTTTAAAACGAGACTCAGACACGACTGTCTTCCTGGAGCAACGAGACTCCAGAGACTCAAACAAACCTCCTTCTGGTGGATGCCCAGAATCGGTCTGCTAGTGTAGTCCGCCGTACCTGTGCGACCCTCCTGTTGCCCTGGGGCCTGCTCTGGGGCCCACACACCTGCATGACGTCTGTGGAGTTCAGACTAAAGCAGAGATACACGCAGTCCTCTGATGTTCTAACTACTGCGGTGGATGACCGAGTGTGCCGTCAGGCAGATTGTGTTACGCTGAAGGCCCTTATTGCCCTTTACTGTGTCTGACCGTGCCGCTTCCTGTCATGTGACCTGACCCAGAGCAAGTATGACTTCACATCCTGCCGGGGCGTCCTTTTCGTCTGCCTCATCGTGCTGCTGCTCTTCTCCATCCTCTGCATCTTCATCCGCCACCGGATCCTGCACATCGTCTACGCCTCCCTGGGGGCGCTGCTGTTCACCTGCGTGAGTGCCTACCTGCTCCTGCCTGCACACACACACACACACACACACTCACATGCACGCGCACGCACGCACGCACGCACACACAGACGCACACACACACACACACACACACACGCACACACACACGCACACACACAGCGCAGACGGTGTGGTGTAATGGTTAGGGAGCTGGGCTTGTACCGCTGTAGGTTCAGTAAAGGAGAGTGGCCCTAAATAAGTAAAGGTGTAAACGGCCTCAGATCAGTGAATTTGTGACTGACCACAGGCAGGCGTGATTGCAAGGATTCCACACCAAAGTGTCCATGGAAGCACATTCATCACCGCTCATATTTGCTGGGCTGGCAGTGTAGTGTAATGGTTAGGGAGCTGGGCTTGTAACTCAGAGGTTGCAGGTTCAATCCCCAGGTGGGGGCACTGCTGTTGTACCCTTGAGCTAAAGGTACTTAACCTGAATTGCTTCAGTAAAATATCCAGTTGTATAAATGGATTGTATGTAAAATAAATGTAAACTGTGTAAGTCTCTGGATAAGAGCGTCTGCTAAATGCCTGTAATGTAATGTAATGCAGACACACTTTATAACACTACAGCACAGACACACACACACACACCACAGACACACAGCACACACAGCACACACACAGCACACACACACAGCACAGACACACAGCACACACACACAGCACACACACACACACACACACACACACACACACACACAGACATTAGCGCATAATCCCTGCCGTGTGTGTGTTGCAGTTCCTGGCTGTGGACACGCAGCTGTTGCTGGGGAACAAGAAGCTGTCTCTGAGCCCGGAGGAATACATCTTCGCCGCGCTGAACCTCTACACCGACATCATCCAGATCTTCCTCTACATCCTGGCCATCGTGGGCCGCGCGCGGGAATGAGCGCCCCCCTGAGGCCGGGAGGCCGAACGCTCGCTGCTCCACCACCCCTTTTCTCACAGCTGCAGAGAGCGAGGCCGGCGCCCAAACCAAACACACATTCCCAAACTCTTCATAGCCACTTATTTTTACATTCCACGTTTGGAGCACTCCGATTGGCTGCTTCTAAAGACGTCCCCCTTGGTGCACTGATGCGCTGCAGGGTGAAGTCTGCCTTTCCCTCTGGAGGTTGGGCTCCCGTTGCTATGACTCCTCTCTGCCCCCCGTTACCATGACTCCTCTCTGCCCCCTCCCCCGTTACCATGACTCCTCTCTGCCCCCCGTTACCATGACTCCTCTCTGCCCCCCTCCCCCTCGTTGCTATGACTCCTCTCTGCCCCCCCCCCCCCGTTACCATGACTCCTCTCTGCCCCCCTCCCCCTCGTTACCATGACTCCTCTCTGCCCCCCCTCCCCCTCGTTACCATGACTCCTCTCTGCCCCCGTTGCTATGACTCCTCTCTGCCCCCCTCCCCCTCGCTATGACTCCTCTGCCCCCCCTCCCCCCCGTTGCTCTCCTCTCTGCCCCCCGTATGCAAGACTGTGCATGACACCCCCGCCCCCCCCAGGACACATCCCGGCACAGTAAAGCTCCTCCCGCCCCCCTCTGCAGAATAGTTTGTGTTTGTGTTCTTTTGTAAAATAACTGATGTGAAAAGTGTTGAGGTTTTTTGGACTCTGTGTTTTTCCAAGAAGCTGCCGCTGCTTGTGATTGGACCGCTGGCGCGCGGTGTGGGCGGGCGGAAGGGCAGCTTCTGGCCGTGATGTTATTAATTATTCATACGAGTGAGTTATTATTTATTTATTGTGCTTTATAGGACCCCAGGGCTGCCGTCTCGGCCTCAGTCACAGGACTGAATGTAGGGAACGAGTCTTAACGTGCGGACGGGTGACCATGGTTACGCCCCCCACAACCCCCCCCGTGACGGGGCAGAAGGCACGTTTCATATCTGCACTCCAGCGCTGTCCAGCAAACTCCCCCGGCGCAGTGCGGACAGAAACGTGACGCGAGCGAGCGAGCGCAGCGTTAGCACGTTAGCCTTCGCCCTTTCTGCATGGTTCACGGGCCCTGGCACCGGACGGCCGGTCCTGCATGTCGGCTACGAGAGACCGCGCAGAGCTTCAGTCACGACGCGCGCTCGCTCACGGCAGCCCTGGCTTTACTCCGTCTCGTTTATTAAAAACCCTCGTCCCCCTGTCTGTCCCTGACAGAGCGCTCTCACCCACCTGTAGGGTCAGAATCCTTCACCTGCTTTCACTTCCTGTCATGTGCTTTCACTTCCTGTAAATTAGCATTCTGCTGCTGTGATGCTCCTCACTTTTCATTTAAAAAAATGGAAATAAAAACAAAAATCTGAAACTGGTGTACAATTTTGTGTGTGTGCGTGTGTGTCTAGTGTAAGGCTGAGTGTGTGTCTAGTATAAGGCTGAGTGTGTGTGTCTGTGTGTATGTGTAGTGTAAGGCTGTGTGTGTGTGTGTCTGTAAGGCTGTGTGTGTGTGTGTGTGTGTGTCTAGTGTAAGGCTGACAGTGTGAGTGTGTGTCTAGTGTAAGGCTGACTGTGTGTGTGTGTGTGTCTAGTGTAAGGCTGAGTGTGTGTGAGTGTGTGTCTAGTGTGTGTGTGTGTGTGTGTGTGTCTAGTGTAAGGCTGAGTGTGTGTGTAGTGTGTGTCTAGTGTAAGGCTGACTGTGTGTGTGTGTGTGTGTGTGTGTAAGGCTGAGTGTAACATAGTTGATACACGACAACAGGTGGTTTGAAATGCAGGGTTATTCCCAACCTTTAATCATGTGAAACAACATGAGGCAGACAGACAGACACACTGTAGACACAGCTCAGAGTCGACACCTTTACTGGGTAACATGCCGAGCTTGCAGCTTGTGCTTTTGGCTCTCTCGGAAGCTAGCTACAACGGCTAACGGTAGGAACATACGTACGGGCGGACGGCTATGAACATCGTGTCTTTGTGTGGTCAGCGTTTGTGGTCTGATGGAGATTGTGTTTTTAGCACAATCACATACGCGCCTTACAGAAGGGCGCAGCGTCTAATTAACCTCAGATTCACCAGGCAGTAAAAACAAGTGTTCAGAAAATTAAAGGGAAAGTTGACACAAGCATAAAAAAATGCATTTTTACTGTCTGCAGACGATAATACAAACACCCAGAGCACGACAGGTAGAGCCAACGCCCTTGCTAGGATCAACGGCCTGGCCCCGTGGGGGGAACGTGGGGGGGCCGTGGGGAACGGGGGGGGCCGTGGGGAACGGGGGGCCGTCTGGGAACGGGGGGCCTCTGTGAACAGAAACAGGAGCCAGGCGACGAAGGGAACAAAGACATGAAATGAACACGTCACCAACTCCTCTCCCTGCACAGGGAGAAGGCTCTCTGGCCACGGACCCCTTTAACAAAATACAAAGTAAAATTAAAACAGAACAGAAAAGCTTTGATGCCATTCGACTGACAAACACGACAGATCAGATCTACACAGAACACCACTTCTGACACCTAACAGTGTGCGTTGTTCAAACTCTGCATTGGGCTGCACGGCACCAGGTTACCACCAGAGGCACCATCATTTCAGCAGCCAGAGTCAGAGGGAGGAGGTTTCCCAGAAGGGTCAGGGCGCCTGAGGAGGGTCAGAAGGGCCGTTTGAGACGGAAGGGTCAGAAGGGTCGTCAGAAGGGTCGTTAGGGTGAGACGGAAGGGTCAGAAGGGTCGTTAGGGCGCGGAAGGGTCAGTGAGGGAGGGTCAGAAGGGCCGTTAGGGCGAGACGGAAGGGTCAGAAGGGTCGTTAGGGTGAGACGGAAGGGTCAGAAGGGTCGTTAGGGCGTGTGAGGAGGGTCAGAAGAAGGGTCAGAAGGGTCGTTAGGGCGCATGAGGAGGGTCAGAAGGGTCAGAAGGGTCGTTAGGGTGCGTGAGGAGGGTCAGAAGGGTCGTTAGGGCGTGTGAGAAGGAGGGTCAGAAGGGTCGTTAGGGCGAGACGGAAGGGTCAGAAGGGCCGTTTGCGTGCCACCAGCTGCAGGAGGGTGGAGGTGATCTTGTCCAGGGTGGCAGAGTTTCCATGGTGGCCGCCGCCATCGTCCTTGGGCCCATAGCCCGAGTCCCCCAGGGCGGAGGAGGAGGAGGGGGGGCGAGGGGGGAGTGGAACCCGGACGGGAGACGTGAGCGCTCCAGCTGCTGGCGGGGCAACCACGCGTCGTCAGGCTGAGAGGAGGATTCTGGGTAAGGACGGCCGCTGTGGCGAGCAGACCTCGCCTTGGGATCAGGGGCAGTCTGGCCAAAAACATCTGGAAGGGAAAAGAGTAAGCGCAGTGAGTTAACCGCACGTACCCACTACAAAATCACATTTTTTACATTTAGCAGACGCTCTTACCCAGAGCGACTTACACAGTTTACATTTCTTTACATACAATCCATTTATACAGCTGGATATTTTACTGAAGCAATTCAGGTTAAGTACCTTGCTCAAGGGTACAACAGCAATGCCTCACCTGGGATCGAACCTGCAACCTCTGAGTTACAAGCCCAGCTCCCCTAACCATTACACTACACTGCCAGCCCCTTCAAATCACACCTTCAAACAACACAACTCAATATACATGAAGGTACTTTTGTGCACAGACGAATGGAGGCCATGCTCACGGGACCGTACCTTCGTAAGAATCTCGATGCGAAGACCTGGGATCCACAAGCCCCGCCTCCGACCTCTCACGTGACCCTCCAGAGTGTTGATAGCGATCTCGTGACCTCCTCGGATTTTCCTCGTAGCGATCTTGTGAATTTCTCTGCCCCCTTTCATAGCGATCTTGTGAATCTCTTTGACCCCTTTCATATCGATCTTGTGGATCTCTTTGACCCCTTTCATATCGATCTTGTGAATCTCTTCGATCTTGTGGATCTCTTTGACCCCTTTCATATCGATCTTGTGAATCTCTTCGATCTTGTGGATCTCTTTGACCGCTTTCAAATCGATCTAGTGGATCTCTTTGACCCCTTTCATAGCGATCTTGTGAATCTCTTTGATCCCTTTCATATCGATCTTGTGAATCTCTTTGACCCCTTTCATATCGATCTTGCGAATCTCTTTGACCGCTTTCATAGCGATCTTGTGAATCTCTTTTCCTCTTTTCATAGTGATCTTGTGGATCTCTAAAGGGATCTTTCAGATGTGAATCTCTTGAGCTTGCGTCAGGTCCTTGTTGCTGCAGGCTCATGTGATTGTAGTCTTTGAACAGACATGATGGGGCCTTCGCCACGGCATGAGGGAATAACAAAGAAACAAAACAGTTACACACAGTGACACACACAGTGACACACACAGTGACACACACACAGTGACACACACACAGTGACACACACAGTGACACACACACACACACACACACACTCACTCACTCACTCACACACCTTACCCCGTCTCTTTCAGCTTTGTTGGCCTGAAACTCCTTTAGAAGGTTACACAGTTTGTCTTTAATGAAGTTGGCTTCGTCCACACTTTCAATGTCGATGTTTTTCTGCAATGAGGCAGAAATGCATCGGTCACATTGGTCCCCAGACTTGAAACACCCACAGCAACATAACTAAAGTTTACATCATTTTTACATTTACATTTCAAGCATTTAGCAGACGCTCTTATCCAGAGCCACTTACAAGATGTGCATAAATACATGGTAGGGACAATCATAGTTCACGCAAGAGATCAGTGCAGTAATACAGCGAAATTAGGTTCTTACACCTCCGCTAAAAACAATCACATCACACTAGTGGAGGAGGAAGCAGACGTGAAATGGACTCAGAGCCCAGCGCGGTGGTTCTGACTGACGGGGCCCTTCTTCAGAAGGGGCTCAGAGCCCAGCGGTGGTTCTGACTGACGGGGCTCCACTCCTCACCAGAATATCCAGGACATCGTCGCTCCGGGACCCCTTCCCCTGGGAATCCACCTGCAAATAAAGCCAACAGTGAAACTCACTCACTCACACACACACACACACACACACATGAGCTCCCACACACACACACACACACACACACACACACACACACACACACACACACACACACACACACACTCATTCTCTCTCTCACACACACACACTCACACGCACACACACAATCCCACACATACTCACTCCTAGCCCTGCACTTCAGCACTAACCAATCCCAGCCCTGCTTAGCTCCAGGTCCCCACAGCGGCATACCTTGGCATGGAGATCCAGCTTCAGCCTCTTCCTGGACTCCGCATCCACGTCACGCTGTGCCGTCACACTAAAACACAACAGCGCTCATTACTCATTTAATAAGGTCATCATTTCTGCATCTGAAAATGACATCAGCAGTCCTGTTAGCTGGAGAACCATCATCTCTGCATGTGGGGTACTGCTCTAACCTGCTCACTGTGTGGGTCCTGCTCAGTGTGTGGGTCCTGCTCAGTGTGTGGGCCCTGCTCAGTGTGGGTCTGCTCAGTGTGTGGGCCCTGCTCAGTGTGGGTCCTGCTCTGACCTGCTCACTGTGCAATGAGGCTCTGGCTGTGTGGGTCCTGCTCTAACCTGCTCACGGTGCGATGAGGCTCTGGCTGTGTGGGTCCTGCTCTAACCTGCTCACTGTGCGATGAGGCTCTGGCCCTGTGTGGGTCCTGCTCTAACCTGCTCACGGTGCGATGAGGCTCTGGTTCTGTGTCCTGCTCTAACCTGCTCACGGTGCGATGAGGCTCTGGTTCTGTGTCCTGCTCTAACCTGCTCACGGTGCGATGAGGCTCTGGCCCTGTGTGTCCTGCTCTAACCTGCTCACGGTGCGATGAGGCTCTGCTCTAACCTGCTCACGGTGCGATGAGGCTCTGGTTCTGTGTCCTGCTCTAACCTGCTCACGGTGCGATGAGGCTCTGGCCTGCTCTGCTGGGTCCTGCTCTAACCTGCTCATGGTGCGATGAGGCTCTGGCCCTGTGTGGGTCCTGCTCTAACCTGCTCACGGTGCGATGAGGCTCTGGTTCTGTGTCCTGCTCTAACCTGCTCACTGTGTGGGTCATGCTCAGTGTGGGTCCTGCTCTAACCTGCTCACGGGGCGATGAGGCTCTGGCCTGGGTCCTGCTCTAACCTGCTCACGGGGCGATGAGGCTCTGGCCCGGTGTCCTGCTCTAACCTGCTCACTGTGTGGGTCATGCTCACTGTGTGGGTCCTGCTCTAACCTGCTCACGGGCGATGAGGCTCTGGCTCGGGGTCCTGCTCTAACCTGCTCACGGGGCGATGAGGCTCTGGCTCGGGGTCCTGCTCTAACCTGCTCACTGTGTGGGTCATGCTCAGCGTGTGTCCTGCTCTAACCTGCTCACGGTGCGATGAGGCTCTGGCCCTGTGTGGGTCCTGCTCTAACCTGCTCACGGTGCGATGAGGCTCTGGCCCTGTGTGTGTCCTGCTCTAACCTGCTCACTGTGTGTGGCCTGCTCAGTGAGGGTCATGCTCAGTGTGGGTCCTGCTCTAACCTGCTCACGGGGCGATGAGGCTCTGGCTCGGGGTCCTGCTCTAACCTGCTCACGGGGCGATGAGGCTCTGGCTCGGGGTCCTGCTCTAACCTGCTCACGGGGCGATGAGGCTCTGGCTCGGGGTCCTGCTCTAACCTGCTCACGGGGCGATGAGGCTCTGGCTCGGGGTCCTGCTCTAACCTGCTCACGGGGCGATGAGGCTCTGGCTCGGGGTCCTGCTCTAACCTGCTCACGGGGCGATGAGGCTCTGGCTCGGGGTCCTGCTCTAACCTGCTCACGGGCGATGAGGCTCTGGCTGTGTGGGTCTGCTCACGGGGCTCAGTGGCTCATGCTCAGTGTGGGTCCTGCTCACCTGCTCACGGGGCGATGAGGCTCTGGCTCGGGGTCCTGCTCTAACCTGCTCACGGGGCGATGAGGCTCTGGCTCGGGGTCCTGGCAGAAGCGGTTCTCTCTGGTTGTGCTGGTGCTGCTGCCTCGTTTCCCCGCGCCTCCAGACAGGAAGCGTTTGAAGCTTTCCGGAAGCTCCGTCAGGGTGCTTCCTGTGCGGACAGACCCGCCCCACGCAGGGGCCCCCGGGGGCCCGCTCCACTCGGCCCCCCCCACAGTCAGGGCCTGGCCCCCGGCCCGCTCTGCCTCAGAGAAATCTCTGCTGTAGCTCGCTCTCTCATCCCTGCCCGACTCCCCATAACCATAAACCCCGCTCCCTTCCCCTTCATAAACCCCGCCCCTCCTGCTCTCATCTCCGTAGGCCCCGCCCCTCCCCTCCCGCCCCATAAGCCCCGCCCCCTCCCGCTCCGTAAGCCCCCCGCCCCCTCCCGCTCCGTAAGCCCCGCCCCCCGCTCTCTCCGGGTACATCTGGTCGCCGTAGCGACCGGCAGGCAGCTGGAGGGCGTTCCCGTGGGGATAGGCTCCTCCCTCCCTCTCCCAGCTCCTCCTCTCCAGGCGCTGGGCCAGGGCCTCTGATAGGCCGCGGACGTGGGACACCTCCCTGGTGCTGCTGCCCGGGGGCCGTCCCCCAGGTGAGCCGTCACATGCAGGTGCACAGCGCCCGGGAGCCTCTGCCCCACCTGCTGCACGGAGCCCCTTAACAGAGCACTCTTCTGCATCATGCTGGGAACTACAGGAGGGAGGGGGAGGGAGGGAGAGGGGGAGGGAGGGGGGGAGGGAGGAGGGGGGAGAGAGGGAAGGAGGGAGGGGGGGAGAGAGGGAGAGGAGAGAGAGAGAGAGAGAGAGGAGAGAGGGGAGAAAGAGAGAGGAGGGGGAGGTTTCCCCCTGTCCAGAGAGAGAGAGAGAGAGAGGATGGGGGAGAGAAGAGAGGAGAAGGGGGTAGGTCAGAGAGAGAGAAGGTGAGGGAAAGTTGTTTATTTCTCAGGACTAGGGCCCTGTATGTACAAAGATTCTAAGAGTAGGAGTGTTGATCTAGGATCAGGTTTCCCCCTGTCCATATCCACTATGAGCTAAAAGGCCAAACTGATCCTAGATCAGCACTCTGACTCTTAGAATCTTTGTACGTACGGGCCCAGGTGTGTCCTCTGGACCCCACAGGGTGCAGCTGCTGCTCAAACAAGCTCACCTTTCAAGGCAGACATCTTCACTTTGGCTTCAGGTTTCTTTTTTAATTCCTGAATGAGAAGCAAAGTAAAGTCATTAATACCCTGAGAGTGCAGGTGCGTTAGCGTTAGCGCTCAGGTGTGTTAGCGCTACCTGAGGCACGCCCCGCCCGTCCTGCCGCTCTGCCACCTCGGCCTTGGCCCGGACCACCTTCCCCAGCTGGGACACGTTGGCCAGGTCCCAGGTCACCAGGTCCCTCCTCTGAGTCTCCTGAGGTAGAGAGCAGTAGTTACACACACTCTCACACACTCTCACACACTCTCACTCTCACACACATATACACACACACTCTCACACACTCACACACTCTCACAAACACACACACACATATATACACACACATACACACACTCACATATACACTCTCTCACACACTCTCACACACACACACACACACACATATACACTCTCACATAAATACACACACACACACACTCACACACACACACATACACACATACACACACATTATACACACACACACACACACACACACACACACACATATACACTCTCACATACACTCACACACTCTCACACACTCATACACACACACACACACACACACACATATACACACACACACACACACACTCACACACACACACATATACACACACACACACACACACACAAGCGAAGGTGAGCTCACCAGGTGTTTCTGTCGGTGTTTGCGGCCCACGATGTGATTGGTCATGTCGGGTACGTCGGCCTCGTAGCGGCAGAGTTTGCAGAGGAGTCTGGTTGCCTTGGCGCCCGGCTGGGGGTGCAGCTCCACCAGGTGATTCAACCCTGAGAGAGCAGCGCAGCGATCTGAGCGGTGATTTATGTGACTGTAGAGCTGAGCGGTGATTTATGTGATTATAGATTTGAGTGGTAATTTATGCGATTGTAGATTTGAGTGGTGACTTATGTGACTGTAGAGCTGAGCGGTGATTTATGTGATTGTAGATTTGAGCGGTGATTTATGTGACTGTAGAGCTGAGCAGTGATTTATGTGATTGTAGATTTGAGCGGTGATTTATGTGATTGTATATTTGAGCGGTGATTTATGTGATTGTAGATTTGATGTGATTATAGAGATCAGCGGTGATTTTGTGATTGTAGATCTGAGCTGTGATTTTTGTGATTGTAGATCTGAGTGGTGATTTTTGTGATTGTAGATCTGAGCGGTGATTTATGTGATTGTAGATCTGAGCGGTGATTTATGTGATTGTAGATTTGAGCGGTGATTTATGTGATTGTATATTTGAGTGGTGATTTATGTGATTGTAGATTTGATGTGATTATTGAGATCAGCGGTGATTTTTGTGATTGTAGAGCTGAGTGATGATTTTTGTGATTGTAGATCTGAGCTGTGATTTTTGTGATTGTAGATCTGAGCGGTGATTTATGTGATTGTAGATTTGAGTGGTGATTTATGTGATGGTAGAGCTGAACGGTGATTTTAGGCCATGGAGTTTTACCGATGATGGGCTCGTCCAGCTGCAGGTAATCCAGGTATTCCAGGTAGCTGGTCCACTCCGGCATCTCCCACCTTCTCCGGGCTTTCCCTGTGAGCAACAGCCCAACTGCATTAAGACCTGGAGCAGCGCAGCTCGTGAAACTGGAACACGTGAGCTAACGCAGTAACCATGCTGTTAGGTTAGGGCTGTAAATGCACACATCAAACTGCCAAAACTAATATTCATATACATCATTTTAAACCAATATACCATTCAAAGGTTTTAGAACACCCCCATTTTCCAGTTTTTACTGAAATCTGAGCAGTTCAAGTCCAGTGAATAACCTGAAATGGTAAAAAGGTAAGCGGTAAACTGCCAGAGGTTAAAAAAATAACATTTTTAAACAGTTTAGGTGAAAAAGAATGTAATTTTTTGGCAGTGAAAAGTTTCCTACACCATCAAAAGGCACTTGGAAACTGGAGGAAACTGACAGGAAGAGGTCTGGCAGACCCAAAGCACAACAAAATCAGAAGACAAGTTTCTGAGGGTCAACGGCTTGCATGATAGGCAGCTCACAGGACAACAGCTTCAAGCACCGCTTAACACTGGTCGAAGTAAGGAAGTCTCAGTTTCAACTGTGAAGAGAAGACTTCGAGCTGCAGGTTTGACAGGTCAGTGGCAGTAAGAAAGCCATTGCTAAGATGGCAAAATAAGAAAAAGAGGCTTGCCTGGGCCATGAAGCACTGCCAGTGGACTACTGAAGACTGGAAGATGGTCTTATGGACCGATTAATCAAAATGTAAAATCTTTACATTTTTAAAGGTTTTGTAGGCCGTCGAGTAGGCGAAAGGATGGTTCCTCAGTGTGTGACACCAACTGTCAAACATGGAGGAGGAAGCGTGATGGTCTGGGGCTCTTTTGCTGGATCCAGAGTCGGCGACTTGCAGAGTGACTGTTAACCCACATTAACCCATTACTTGTTCCCTGAAAAGAGCCTTTTTTTATAACTCTGAAATTGACATTATTTTATCGTTTTTGGTAACCTAAACTTTTCTTTTTAATCTCTGGCAGTTTACTGCTTACCTTTGTACCATTTCAGGTTATTCACTGGACTTCAACTGCTTAAATTTCAGTAAAAACTGGGAAATGGGGGTGTTCTAAAACTTTTGACCAGTAGTGTAGCTCTTTTCTTTTAAGCATAGATGCATTAAATACTATGTTTTCAATGTTGCACAACAATATGTCATTTAGAGTTTCACATTTTCACTTGCAAGGTGTGTGGAGCTGGGACTGGGACTCTGTGCTAAAGCGCTGAATGCGATGCTGAATGCAGACCTTGGCCTGAACGAGGCCCAGACGGGCACTGGGCCATAGCGCTGGGCATCGGGGGGGGACTGGGAGAGGAGGCATGCCTGTACGCCCATAAGCCAGGGCCCAGGCCATCCCTGCTCATTCCAGCTGCTGCTTCACAGGAGAACCAGAGTCGAACGCTTCCCGTCTCCAAACTCTGCGCTACTGTGAAACAGTCACCAGGCCAGTACCAGAACGTTATACCTAACATATGCCACTTAGCAGACGCTTTTATCCAAAGCGACTTACAGTAGTGAATGCATACATTTTTTCAGTATATGTGGCCCCAGTGGGGAATGAACCCACAACCTAAGCGTTGCCAATGCTGTGCTCTACCAACTGAGCCACAGAGAACCACCTGTATGCCAGAATGTTACCCGTGCTCTAGAACATTACAGTAGTGTTCCAGAACATTATTCACGCCTTCAAGAACATTACGCCAATGTTCCAGAACGTTACGCCTGTGTTCCGGAATGTTACCAATGTTCCAGAACATTATGGTAGTGTACGAATAGTATTCCACCATGCTAGTACCAGAACGACACGCCTGTCTTCAAAAACGTCATGCCCATGTTCCAGAACATTACGCCTATGTTCCAGAATGTTACGCCTGTATTCCGGAATACAACCTATGTTCCAGAACAAAAAGGCTTGCATTCCAAATGTTACACCTGTGTACCAGAACATTATGTCTAGATTTCAGAAGTGTTCTAGAACATTAGGCCTGTGTTCCAGAACGTTACGCCTGTGTTCCAGATCCTGTTGGCGTAGTGATGTAGTGCCGGACCCCAGATGGTCAGATCTCCAGGGATCTCAAAAGATGCTCAACTCACTATCTGAGAACAGCACTTTCAGTAGCAGTGATCCGCACACCAGAGGTGGCAGTTTTCACTGGTCAGATTGTCCGAGGGTGGTTTGCAGAAGTGTGACATGTTTGGCACATGGCTTCTCTTGCTATTCCCCCACTTCCCTTTGTCTAATCGTGTGCTCCACACACGTCCAGAACTGACGGGGTCTTCCCTGGGGATTGCAGAGCTGGATCTCCACACTAGCAGGTGCGACCCTGTTTGGGCTACATTAAAACGTGGGCGATAGGTCGCTCTGAGGTCCACAGCTTTCGGCAAGCTTAGCTTAGCGGAGAGGATGCAGAGCATGTGACTCAAGAGCTCCAGTCTACCCCCAAAAATGCTCTATTCAGAGGCTTCGGGCCGATAATAATAATAATGATTAATTATTAGTAGTGTTACACTCTTAATTGTGTGGGTGTGGCTACATTTACTATTCACTCGACCTCCGTATCGTTAAGTTCCTTTGTCATGAAACAGTGACGTTCATCACCTCGTGTATACTTACTCTCCACAGGGGACTCGGGCACTGTGAGATTTACGTGTTAAAAACAGAAACGGTGTAACGTGCTCTTCAACAGAGCCCGGAGAATGAGAGTTTCATTTGGATGCAGCCAGCTGCAAGGGAGGTGTCAGAGAGAGGGAGAGGGAGAGATAGAGGGAGAGATGGGTAGATCGAGATATCACACTTACCGATAGCAATCAAAGCGTCCTCTTTCTGGACGACAGGGACACGGGCGGGGAAACAGGAAAACGGCGTCAGCACAGAGTGTAACAGTCAGAGCTTACGGTCCGAAACCCTCCATCCTCCTCAGAGAAACAGGGTTCGTTTAATCTAGAAACGGTCTCTATGGACACAGTACAAAAAGCAGGCCAGTAGAACCTGCACGCTGAGGAGCACAGGGTTTTAGAACCTGCACACCCAGGAGCTGTAGAACCTGCACGCTGAGGAGCACAGGGTTTTAGAACCTACACACCCAGGAGCTGTAGAACCTGCACACCCAGGAGCTGTAGAACCTGCACGCTGAGCAGCACAGGGTTTTAGAACCTGCACACCGAGGAGCTCTGGGACCAGAGTTGTGAACTTGAGTCACAATTTTGTTGACTTCAGACTTGACTTGCAAACAATAAAAGTACTTGAGACTTGACTTAGACTTGCATGTCTATGACTTGAGACTAGACTTGGACTTGAGCTGGATGACTCGAGAGACTTGTGTTGAATGTGACTTGAGGACTTGACACCTGAAATTTGGGACTTGACTTGACTTGAACACGATGACTTGGGACTTTACTTGAAACTTGAAGGCACAGACTTGAGACTTACTTATGACTTGCGTAACAGTGACTTGGTCACAACTCTGTGTAGAACCTGCACACTCAGGGGCACTGGGCTTTAGAACCTGCCGTTCAGCTTCTCTGCTTCAGAGCATTGCTCGAGCCCACAGAACCAGATACCGCACACAGCTGATACCTGTCTGGCATTGTTACACAAACACACCTTATGCAGGATGGGTAAGAAGCTGGCCCCATAATCAGTAAAGGAGAGTGACCCAGGATCAGTAAAGATGACTGACCCTAGATCAGTAAAGATGAGACTGACCCTAGATCAGTAAAGATGAGACTGACCCTAGATCAGTAAAGATGAGACTGACCCTAGATCAGTAAAGATGAGACTGACCCTAGATCAGTAAAGAGGACTGACCCTAGATCAGTAAAGATGAGACTGACCCTAGATCAGTAAAGATGAGACTGACCCACAATCATTAAAGATGACTGACCCTAGATCAGTAAAGGAGAAACTGGCAAGGATGATATGCAGGTACGGTATGCAGCTGCCAACAATGATGTCTATCACTGTATTACTGATCTCTTGCGCGGACTATGATTGTTCCTACCATGTATTAATGCACATCTTGTAAGTCGCTCTGGATAAGAGCGTCTGCGAAATGCCTAAAAATGTCAAATGTAAATGTAGCATCAGTAAAGATTATACTGACCCAGCATCGGTAAAGATGAGACTCACCCTAGATCAGTAAAGGAGACACTGACCCCAGATCAGTAAAGATGACTGACCCAGGTTCAGTAAAGGAGAGAGTGGCCCTAAATAAGTAAAGGTGTAAATGACCTCAGATCAGTGAATTTGTGACTGACCACAGGCAGGCGTGATGGCAAGGATTCCACACCAAAGTGTCCATGGAAGCACATTCATCACCGCTCATATTTGCTGGGCTGGCAGTGTAGTGTAATGGTTAGGGAGCTGGGCTTGTAACTCAGAGGTTGCAGGTTCAATTCCCAGGTGAGACACTGCTGTTGTACCCTTGAGCTAAAGGTACTTAACCTGAATTGCTTCAGTACAAATATCCAGCTGTATAAATGGATTGTATGTAAAGAAATGTAAACTGTGTAAGTCGCTCTGGATAAGAGCGTCTGCTAAATGCCTACAAGTGTAATGCAAATGTAAATGCAAATGTAAATGTAAATATTTTGCACACGTGTGCGAAGAGGCTGGGAGAAAGCAGGGAGACAGGAGACTCAAAGAAATGTTTGAGTAGAAACACAAGAGATCACCATTAACACACACACCCGTTTCCTGGAACAGTGGAGAGAGAGTGTGTCGAAAATAAGGATGGACAGGAGGACTGTGGGAGGAGACGGACAGACAGATGTACGTCGGAAGGGGGATGAATAGGCGCTGAAGCGTGTCAGCAGTATGGCAGCTGCATAGGAATAATGTGATTGCAGCTGACTGTGCAGCTGTGTGCCACCGGAGAGAACGGCCGTCTGCGCAGCTGTGTGGGAGCAGAGAGAACGGCCGTCTGCGCAGCTGTGTGGGAGCAGAGAGAACGGCCGTCTGCGCAGATGTGAGTCATCAGAGAGAACGGCCGTCTGCGCAGCTGTGTGCCATCAGAGAGAACTGCCATCTGCGCAGATGTGAGTCATCAGAGAGAACGGCCGTCTGCGCAGCTGTGTGGGAGCAGAGAGAACGGCCGTCTGCGCAGCTGTGTGCCATCAGAGAGAACGGCCGTCTGCGCAGCTGTGCGCCCACCTTTACTTTGTTTCAGGAGCACAAAGACAGTCCACTGGGAGCAGACCAGTTTCTCCAGGTCTGCCGGGAGCAGTCTAAAGGTCATTCAATCTTTTTTTTCTTCTCCCTTTCTGAAGTTCTCAGGTTTCTTCAGACTTCTTCACACAACTGTGCTTACACATTCACCATATGAACATGATTCAGACCCAAATGTGCTTCACAAGAATGTAGCTAACCTCACACACACACACACACACACACACACACACACACACACACACACACACACACACACACACACACACACACACACACATTGAATATAAGCATACATTTAAAATATATATCAGTAAATACCCAGATGTAAAAATATGCATTTAATACATCACTAAATGTCAAGCTATATATATATAAATGCACTGTAAAATTGAAGTTACATAAATCGACCTAAGTAGTACATGTACTTTGTCAAACAAACTACTTACTTCTTTAGTGAATATATAGCCTAGATAACAACATAACTGAGATAAAACTGTGATTGCATATGATTAATTCGTTATTATTATACACACAGCAGATGAACAAATCCTCGCCTTTACCTTGCGATGTTGACTTGTGGTCAGATGTATCTTGTACATCGAGTGGGTCCTGATCTTAACATTACATACCTGTAAAATATATTTTATATATATACATACATCACACGTTTAATGCTCAGCATACAATGTTATCGTTACACAAACACGCGAGATAAAACATAAAACCGCAACATGAAATAATCAACAAACGAATCCGCTAAAACGCAACACTTACATCGCAAGTCAGATAGTCCACTTCGTCGTCGTCCATGGTCTCTGAAACTGAACTAATGCAGCGCAAACGTCAGAAACGTGATGTTAATGACCAGACACACCTTTCAGCGCTTTTAATAGAACGGCTGGCTAGCTGGCTGGCTAGCACAAAAGTGTCGTTTACGAGACAGTAATACAGTTGATTCCGTTAGCTCAGGTAGCTACAAGCGACCTACTACATCGTTAGAGGGGGGGGGGTGGATAGCTATAAAGCGAACTAGTGAAGATCACAGTGCTACTTTGTCTTGGGTCGTAACGTTAGCTAAGTTGCACATTCAACAACACCTACGGTCTCAAAACCTACCGTTTGCAATTTGGGGGAAAATAACTCTCCGTCTCCAACTTCCTCCTTCTCACAATGAGCTTCCGTTCCGGTACGGTTCTACTTCCGACGGGTTCTTTAGAAAGTTGGAACTGTAGTTCCGCTAAGTGTTGCCATGTCGACGCATTTATGAAACGAGCTATGTCTATCAGACATTTATCACACGCTGCTTGGTTTAATTAAAAACGTGTAAATTCCTAATCGTCAAGCAAATCAAGTAACTGCGCGATCAGACACATTAAAAATGTCTTGTTGAAGTTGAGCTGTTTTCGCCTTCTCGTGCTTGCAGTGAAAATGTATTTTGCGAATAAAAATTAGCCTCCAGTTGCCAAAGGAGTCGGGATGCCAAACTTTAGATGGAACGAATTTCAATGTTTATGTACAGTGCAGCAGTGCAGTGGAATAATTTACCCACGAATCTGAAACGGAGTATTTCGCTGAATACATGTAAAGTGGCCTTAAAAAAGTGGCTGCAAAATGGAAATTGACATGTAGTTTTTTCTTTTGACATAGCTTCCCCGCACTGCTATATTGTATGTTGACTGTATTGTCTCTGATTTGGTGATACTCTGTTGATGTATTTGTGTGTTTTTTCTTTTCTTTTCTGCAATGCGTCTGGTCTGATGTTTGGTGTTTTGTGTATCATGAGGACCACAATGGAAATAAGCCTTCGGGCTTTATTGTGTTTTTATCCTCTGTGATTTTTATTTTTACTTTCTCTTGTATGTTATGTGTGTTGGCCTATGTGCCGTTTTTAATCACCAAATAAACCAAACCAAGCCAAGCCAAACAAATAGAAAATAATAAGGTTGTTTTTTTTACCCCAAATAAAATGGCGGCACACACATCAAATCGTATGTGAACGGGAGAGGGGGCGGTCTCTTTAGCGAGATGTTCGGTCACTGCTGGGGTTTGGGTTTTACGTGCCACTGGGCCCTCTCCTGGTCACCAGGGGGGGTCGACCCTCAGAGTCGCTACTTGCAGCTGTATTTGTTGTATATTTGCTAAATTCCTTTTTCTTAGCAATGTCCGTGTTGTTCTCTTAACTGTTTGTTTGTTTTTAATGTTATGTTTTTCTGAACCCGTGTCAAAGACAATGTTCTGTCATGAATGTGATGGACAATACAGTTTTCTAATCTAATGTACTGTTCGGAGTGTGTTTGGGGCCACTTTCCTGGTGGTAGGGACAGAAGGTCTTGGCATCCATTGCAGTCGGTGGGTTGTGGAGCGGTTGCGTTTTTCCCTGACCGACTCCTGGGCGACCGGGTCATGGGGGGGCACATTTGGCACATTTGCTGTGACTGAGTTTAATTTTGAGTTAAACTAAATCAGTCATTCTGCACTCAAATAAAATAAATTAAAAACACACTTGCCACCAGTGATAAAGCACAAGTAGGGT
The DNA here is from genome assembly GCA_029706075.1 of Aldrovandia affinis. Lineage (NCBI taxonomy): Eukaryota > Metazoa > Chordata > Actinopteri > Notacanthiformes > Halosauridae > Aldrovandia > Aldrovandia affinis. The sequence continues at coordinate 3,090,095 of JAINUG010000099.1, read as the reverse complement.
TGTGCTACATAAATGAAGTGAATGCAGCTTCTTTAGGCAGAAGAGCCTTGAGATGATGTTTGTGTGTCTGTGTTTCTATCGCATTCAAGACTGCGGTCTGTTTTTTTCAGTGCTGCCTAAGTTACTTCCTAGTTTGTTTGGATTGTGCTTCTCGTCAAACTGACATTTAAAAAAAGGCCTAAGTACCTAAAGTCACACAAACCTATGTGTGTGTGCATGTGCGTGTGGTTTTTTTAATGTGTGTGTGAGTGTGTTTGTGAGAGTGAGTGTGTATGTTTGTGTGTCCATGTGTGTATGAGTGTGTGTGTGAATGTCAGTGTGTCTGTGTGAGAGTGTAGGACTGTGTGTGTGTCTGTGTGTACGTGTGTGAGAGTGTGAGAGCGAGTGTGTGAGTGTGTGTGAGAGAGAGTACACAGATGACAGAATGTAGGGGAAGATGATATTTTTATTCCAGGACGGACGTAATTCAGTCAGTCCAGTTACACCGTGCGCTCTCTAAACAGTGCAAAACATGATCAGCGTTCTGACGTGCAGATACTGGAGACGAGACGGGCACGGGGCTGGCCTTCAATGGACGACTCACTCAACTCTGAGAAGCTGCAGAATGACTGACTGACTGGCTGACACAGACAGACAGACAGACTGCGGCTCAGAGGTCCTTCAGGGTGTCCATGCCTTGGGGGTTCTCCAGCCAATGCGGTGGCCAGGTGGCCTTAATGCTGGGCCGGTCCTTCAGCAGGGAGTAATACTTCCCCAGGAAGGGGTATCGCTCAGAGGAGAGCCTGCAGGGGCAGATGGGCTCAGGTTAACGGCAGGAAAAACTGCTGAATCCAAACAGCGCAAGAATCTGCATTCACTGTGAAAAAAACTGCTGCAAACAGGAAAAACTGCTGAATCCAAACAGCGCAAGAATCTGCATTCACTGTGAAACGCTGCAGGAAAAACTGCTGAATCCAAACAGCGCAAGAATCTGCATTCACTGTGAAACGCTGCAGGAAAAACTGCTGAATCCAAACAGCGCAAGAATCTGCATTCACTGTGAAACGCTGCAGGAAAAACTGCTGAATCCAAACAGCGCAAGAATCTGCATTCACTGTGAAACGCTGCAGGAAATTAGCCCCTCCCACTCCACGCAATTCTCCAACGGGAAGTAGGTGCCGATCGGTGGAACTCACCCAAAGCGAACGGCATAGGCGATGACAGGGAAGACAATGACGTCAGCCAATGAGAAGGACTTTCCTGCCAAGTATGGCCCCGCCCCTGCCTGGAAACAGGAAGAATACCTGCTTAATAACACCTGTATGATGTGTGTGTGTGAGTGTGTGTGTGTGTGTGAGAAAGTGTACCTGTTGCAGGTGTGTGTGTGTGTGTGTGTGTGTGTATCTGTTGCAGGGGTGTGTATAGGTGTGTATCTGTGTGCAGGTGTGTTGGTGTGTATGTGTGCAGGTGTGTGTGTGTGTGTGTATAGTGTGCAGGTGTGTGTACAGTGTGCAGGTGTGTGTGTGTATATGTGTGCAGGTGTGTGTGTGTGTGCAGGTGGGTGTGTGTGTGCAGGTGTGTGTGTATAGTGTGTGTGTGCAGGTGTGTGTATAGTGTGCAGGTGTGTGTGTGTGTGTGTATAGTGTGTGTGTATGTGTGCAGGTGTGTGTGTGTATATGTGTGCAGGTGTGTGTGTGTATAGTGTGCAGGTGTGTGTGTGTGTGTGTGTGTGTGTGTGTGTGTGTATAGTGTGTGTGTGTGTGTGTGCAGGTGTGTGTATAGTGTGCAGGTGTGTGTGTGTGTAGTGTGTGCAGGTGTGTGTGTATGTGCAGGTGTGTGTGTGTGTATAGTGTGCAGGTGTGTGTGTGTATAGTGTGCAGGTGTGTGTATAGTGTGCAGGTGTGTGTGTATGAGTGCAGGTGTGTGTGTGTGTGCAGGTGTGTGTGTGTATAGTGTGCAGGTGTGTGTGTGTGCAGGTGTGTGTATAGTGTGCAGGTGTGTGTGTGTGTATAGTGTGCAGGTGTGTGTATATGTGTGCAGGTGTGTGTGTATAGTGTGCAGGTGTGTGTATAGTGTGCAGGTGTGTGTGTGTGTATAGTGTGCAGGTGTGTGTGTGTGTGCAGGTGTGTGTGTGTGTGTGTGTGTATAGTGTGTGTGTATAGTGTGCAGGTGTGTGTGTGCAGGTGTGCATGTGTGTGCAGGTGTGTGTGTGCAGGTGTGTGTGTATAGTGTGTGCAGGTGTGTGTGTGTGCAGGTGTGTGTAGGTATATGTGTGCAGGTGTGTGTGTGTGTGTATAGTGTGCAGGTGTGTGTATAGTGTGCAGGTGCAGGTGTGTGTACAGTGTGCAGGTGTTTATGTACCTGCTGCAGGTTTTTCTCCCAGACTTGCAGCTCTGTCACCAGAGCCTCTTTGTTCCTCTGCAGCGCAGAATCGTGTCTCTCAGCCTCCGGAACGTGCCAGGTGTAATAATTCACATCACCTGCAGGATGACATCATCAGCATCTGCACCATTACAGGTACAGGGGGCGGGGCTCTGCTCAGAGGGGGTGTGGTTTGTGTCTTACTGAGTTTCTGTTGGAGAGTCTGTCCCTCAAACATGCGCTGGAGCATCAGAGCCTGCTCCCCCGCACTCTGGGCCTCCAGCGGGGTCCCCTGTGACCGGAACTGGGACTGCAGAGAGACCACACACACACCAGCACTGTGACCACACACACCAGCACTGTGACCACACACACCAGCACTGTGACCGCAGAGAGACCACACACACCAGCACTGTGACCACAGAGAGACCACACACACCAGCACTGTGACCACACACACCAGGGAGACCACAAATCAGGCATGTTTGTCTGGTTTAGTGCTGGCATATAATCCAAAGAATTGTTTAAAAACACCCCATTCATTGGGCTAGCGGATAGCGTAGCGGTCTAACGCGCCACACTTTGGCTAGTCCGGAGTGGTGTGCGCTGCCTGTCAGGGACGCGGTTCGAAACCCGTGTCTCTACCAGACCGGCCCTGGTCGTCAGCCCCAATCGGAGGCGGCATTTGGCTGTCCGCCTCCAGGGGAGGGGGAGGGTGAGCCGGCACGAGTCCGTCGAGGAGCAGGTAAAAGGCGTCCGTGGTAGAATTCCGCCTCGGAAGAGGCAGTAAATTTGGCCCCGGAGATAATGTCTCGCCCGGAGGACGGGCGGTGGACTCGTGGGGAGGGGAATTTAAATAGAGGGTATAATTGGCAACCAAATTGGGGAAAACTAGTGGGAAATTTTGAAATAAAATGTTTAAAAAAAACAAAAACATTCATTGCTGTAAAATAAATGCCTGTGGCTGGTACATTCAAAGGCTAAAGTTGTTCTGATTAACTGCCGTGCTGTGTGTGTCCTGCAGGGGGCAGCATACACACACTCCTAAACAGCACTGCCAGCTGTTCCCGTTATCCTTAATGCCAGCGAGCCCACCTGGCGCCATTGAGCACGTGAGTCTGGGCAAGGCCTTCACTGAATGAAAACACCTCCACTTGAATTACAGCAGAGCCCCGTCTGTAACTCTACAGGAGTGAAACCTGAACTCCGCATCTCCTCACACGACCGCACCTCGACCGCTCCTCCCTGCATCTCACATGACCGCACCTCAACCGCTCCTCCCTGCATCTCACATGACCGCACCTCCCTGCATCTCACACACGACCGCACCTTGAGTACACTTAATCTCTGCATCTTTGTGGACATGAAACTGTTGGAACTGGTTGTAAAGACGTGGTACTGAAGTTCAGCTTGAGCCCCAGGCGCACACAAACAGACATCTACACACAGGTGCATCATTTACATCAGGGGTGTCAAACTCATTCCATCGAGGGCCGAGTGTGTGCAGGTTTCTGTTGTAACCAATGCATTACTCCAGGTGATTTCAATTAGGTTCCCTCCTTAGTTGAAGAAGTGAGCTAATTAGTGAAATCACCTGGTGTAGTGCATTGGTTGCAACAAAAATCAGGACACACTCAGCCCTCGATGGAATGAGTTTGACTCCTGTGATTTACATCTACGTTTTAAGCATTTAGCAGACGCTCTTATCCAGAGCGATTTACAAGATGTGCATTAATGCATGGTAATTAAGGTACACACAGATGGGTTGTGCTTCACATTGATTTGCACGAAAGATTTGCTTTGTGCTTTGTGAGCAACAATACAGCAAACAAGGACGTGCTCTTTTCCCCCAGTAACAAGGTCGGCAAACACCTTACCTCCAGGTACATGCACGCGGCGTATGACTCGTTCACCACGACGTTTCCGTGCTTGAAGGCGGGAAGCTGCAGGAGAGAAGGCACAGAGAGAAGACTCGAGTCGCCCGCGCAACTCCAGAGGAATTTCTAACTGCGTCAGACATTCGCCATATACTCTGCGCTCCGCCAAACTCCCATCGCACAAGCACGCGTCTAACAAGCAGCGGCTCACACTTCTGCAGAAATAAGTTCGATAGCGACCCCCCCCGTCCCAAACATAAGATAAGTACGTCACCGCACATCTAGTTTAACGCAAAACGTCGGTGATCATGACCGCTAGCCATAAACATGTAGAGCGAGCGAACTAGTTTTGAGAAACGGGTAGTTCACCTGCCCCCGCGGGTTGATCTCCAGGACCTCCTTGGATTTGTGCTCCTGTTTCTCGAAGGAGAGCAGTTTCTGCTTGTATCCCTTCAAGCCCTTCTCCTCCAGCGCGATCATCACGCGCCAGCACGGAGGTGAGCCGGAGCCCCACAACAGGGTCATGTCTTTGGCCATGGCTCGTATCTTGTCGATGCGAATTTAGGGTGAAAAACGGAGGCGCTTTACTAACACGAGAGCGAAGTTTCGCGTGTGCGAGAGCTGTGCAGTTATTCTGCGGTCCGAGTTAACCCCGGAGATTAGGGATACACCCACTCTTTTGTAAGGCACAGGAAGCAACCAGATCCAAAAGTCACCAGGGGAAAGGCGATGGGGGAAAAGAAAAAAGAAAAGAAAATTAAACGCTATGAACAAATGCGTTTTTATTTAACCAGAGCGCCCCCTGCAGGCAGTGACTACAATCGTTAGTAGGGTAAAGGATATTTTATACTACAGGAGATGGAAACGTGTCCGTCATGGGATTAAGTGGAGAAAACGCTGTGTCACTTCATGTACCGCCCCTAAAATGTGTGTTAACCCCTTGTGTTGTCCCCGGATTTAAAAAATCCCTTTCTGAGTTTAACAGCAGTGAAAACCCCCTAAATTATATTTTTTCAGCATGAAATTCTCCTGGACTGACCCTACCATTATAAAAAGTGAAACATTGCCCTTTTTATATTTTTATAAAAGCTGTACACCATCAGGCTACATAGACAGTCACATCTATTACAGCAAGAAAAACGATTATGTGTTTTGTAGTAAAAACGAGTGGTGTACACTGAATAAATGCAGTCTGCACTAGGAAAAACACAGGTATTCACCAAGTTGTTGATGAATGGCAGGTTGTTTCTTCATGCAAAATAGATTTGGGGTTTAAAACTCAACGAAGAGGCTTTATCATAGGGGTGCGGCGAGTGTGGGTCATTTGTGACACTGTGGACACGGGGGTTAGACATAATATTAAGATTACATTAAATGTATTTAGTTTTTAGTCCCTATAGTTATTTAATAATTGGTGACGTGTCATACAATTCAGAGACCTTTAAGGAACCATTTTGTCCAATGGCGTCACTCTTCCACCAGCATGCTTTGAAAGTAAAAAGTTCACGAATTTATAGACGGGGGGCTGAGGTGGACGCGTAACTATATTGGAAGAATCGAAAGACTAACTTTAAGTGGAATTGTTCTCGAAACAAAAAAGAAGGAATTTCATACAAAGGTCCTCTAAAGTTGTATTTTAAGGACAATTCGCGTCGCCATTATGGACGGCCAAAAATGACCTTAATTAACCTGTAACCACGACGAGGCGGGATTACCGGTAAATCACGTGACTGTTTTTTTAAATATACACACAACCTTTACACCGATACTCACCCCATGTGACGCATCTCACCTGATCAGAGTCGGGTTTAAAAAAATCGTCATTTGTTCTGCCTCTTGAGAATATATTGTGAACTGTGACAACAAAAAAGTCAAATTAAGTTTCCACCGATTAAAGTTTCTAGTTTAGTGCTGTAACATAACATAACATAACATATGTCATTCAGCAGGTGCTTTTACCCAAAGCGACTTACAGTAGTGAATGCATGCATTTATCAGTATATGTGGTCCCAATGGGAATCGACCACACAACCTAAATGTTGTCAATGCAATGTTCTACCTACTGAGCCACACAGAACCACGCTCTACCTACTGAGCCACACAGAACCACGCTCTACCTACTAAACCACACAGAACCACGCTCTACCTACTGAGCCACACAGAACCACGCTCTACCTACTGAGCCACACAGAACCACGCTCTACCTACTGAGACACACAGAACCACGCTCTACCTACTGAGACACACAGAACCACGCTCTACCTACTGAGCCACACAGAACCACGCTCCTACCTACCACGCTCTACCTACTGAGCCACACAGAACCACGCTCTGCCTACTGAGACACACAGAACCACGCTCTACCTACTGAGCCACACAGAACCACGCTTTACCTACTGAGCCACAGAGCCCCTGTGTTTCTTTGGCTGTGCATTTGTTTCCCTATATTAGTGGCAGTGCGTGGTTTGGGGGCTGAAACATGAATTCTTAACCCTGCCTTGGACTCATCAGCCTCGCTGGTCCCTGCAGTCATGGAGTCTTACCTGTTACCTGTCACTTCCTCTGTCCCGCCAGGAGAGCAGACAAGCACCCGCTCTCCTCCGAAACGCATGCGGGCAGCCACCGCTTCTTTTCACACTGCCGGACGCGACTGCCTGGAGCTACACAGACACCGGTTTTCAGGACTATCGTCTTGGTTTCAACCCCAACCCTCCACATTCGGACACCAAGATGGATGTTTAGTGCTTTAGGCACAGTCGCTGTAAGGTCATTTTCATGCATATCTGCCCCCCGCCCCGGTCCCATTTAAAAAACATCTTTATCCCTCTTTCTTTCTCTCTCTCTCTCTCCCATTGTCTCCCTCAATCCTCCTGCCCCATCCTCTCTCGTGGATTTATTTCAGATTCATGTTTTTTTTCCCACAAACTGAGAAGAAAAGGTTTCTGTCACTAGAGGGCAGTGTTACAGTATTTTTGTTTTTGTAAAAATAATTGCTTTGCTTCCCGGTTGCTGGAGCATTTCAGTCGGTTTATTTTTGGCCAATGAGAGCAGACCGTGTATTTCCAGGAGCGGCGGGGTCGGTGTAACCGTTTATGGGGCTCGTCAGGCAAGATTCTACATACCTAATACAAAATTAAAGCTATTGGAATTAAAAAGTTGACCCAGGTGAGGTTAGTTAGCTTGTGTAGATGCAGCTGCCAAGTTTTCTGATATCATGTGTACTATGTCCCTTATCCCTGTTTGTACAGTAGACATGCACGGCATTGCCAACTATTTTAAGTGCTGAGTAACAATGAAAGCTCTGGTTCTGTGTGTCTCAGTAGGTAGAGCGTGGTTCTGTGTGGCTCAGTAGGTAGAGTGTGGTTCTGTCTGGCTCAGTAGGTAGAGCGTGGTTCTGTGTGGCTCAGTAGGTAGAGCGTGGTTCTGTGTGGCTCAGTAGGTAGAGCGTGGTTCTGTGTGTCTCAGTAGGTAGAGCGTGGTTCTGTGTGTCTCAGTAGGTAGAGCGTGGTTCTGTGTGGCTCAGTAGGTAGAGCGTGGTTCTGTCTGGCTCAGTAGGTAGAGCGTGGTTCTGTGTGGCTCAGTAGGTAGAGCGTGGTTCTGTGTGGCTCAGTCGGTATAGCATGGCTCTGTGTGGCTCAGTTGGTAGAGTGTGGCACTGACAACGCTTAGGTTGTGGGGTCAATTCCCATTGGGCCCACATATACTGAAAAATGTACGCATTCACTACTGTATGTCACTTAATAAAAGTGTCTGCTGAATGGCGTATGTTACTATACTAAAGCCAGCAGGCCCTGTGACTGGCCACCCCTGCATGGTGCACTCTCTGTGACGGCTCAGGGCGGCGCTCGGTGTCCCTGGGCGTTAGCAGGTTGCTCTTATCTCACCACAGTAAAGATACAGGTGTCGAAAACCTATTATACTGACGCATATCTGCACAGAGGGGAGGCCAGTGCTGTGCTTCAGATACCCAGCGATGCCCTGAAGGGCAAACAACAATGGCTGTGTTCGAAACCGTTCGCTCGTTCCCTATTCCCTATATAGTGTTCCCTATGTAGTGAACGATTCAACTGTTTTCGGACACTACACTGAACGTCACTTGCGTCTAAAAAAATGTGCCGGATATTCAGGTGATGCAAGCGGACGCGCCCAGTATCACGTAAACAAACCGAGCACTCATGGCAGCAGGTTGAAATGTACTCAGGTAGTATCGGGTGTGCATGTTCAGTTTTAAATGTTAAATCCCAAATAAATTGTTGAAATTGTAATGATGTGCAAGTGTGGTTTTGTCAACTGTGGTGCTGTCTGCTAGCCACTGCTTTAACCACCAATAGCTACCGTTATGGAAGTCGTGAGCGAACTAAGACACGACCGCACTGCATTGTGGTATACGGGAGAAATTGTAGGGTACATTCGCTGTTCACTAGAAATCGCTGTGAATTGTGGGTATTTTATAGTGCACTATATAGTGAACGAAATTAACCGTTGAGAATTCGAACAACACTACAAAATGGTGAACACACTATATAGTGCACTATTTAGAGAATAGGGAACGGTTTCGAACACAGCCATTATAACCCTCTGCTCTTTCAGGAACCAAGACCACCGCTATGACATCATCGTCTTTCCTGAGACAACATGGTCACTTTGTCCACTGTGACATCAAACACCTTTCCCACAATGACATCACCCCTCTGGTAATGGTAATACTAAATTGCATTTTGTAATTTATTTTGAATGCCTTACAACATCATTGCCAATTCAGAAGGCCACTGAATGACTCTCAGATGGCCACATGACACATGAAACATATTTCATATTTATAAGTTGTCGCGTGTCTGTCTCACTTGAACTGCAGAGGAAAAGGGTGATCAGAGAGCTCATAATTCTGCAGATGTTTGTGCTTATCAGCTCTGGCAGAATTTCACCTGATAAAGGACATAAACTTTGCCCTTCAGCATTCACAGGGCGGGCCTTGGCCTTGAGTTCAACATGCAATGCCGTGTTATTGCCTCTACAAACCCCTCATCAATCCTAATAAACTTCTCTTAAAACACCTCGTTATTTTTAATAAACTTGTCTACAAACGCCTCCGCACTTCTAATAAACTTGTTCCGCAGTGCATTTCTAATAAACTTGTTCCGCAGTGCCTCAGCTCAGGGAACTGTGACTCGTCGCCTGCACAGGTGGAAAAGTACAACTGCACCAGACAGACTGAACGACACGGACACAACTACACCGTATAAAAACACAGACTTGAGCCAAGGAAACATTTGAAAAAATCTGTTGTCAATTTATAGCACTATATATGCAACGTGTGTTTCTTTGTATTGGTGTGCTGAAAAACAATGCACTTTCTTTCTTTATAAAAGGCTTTAATAAACCGTTTCCCCCCATTTACTATTATTGATGTAATTCTCAGTATGCTCATAATCTCAAACTGACCGATGATTTTGAAAAGTGCCCTCTGCTAGGTAGCATTTTCCTCTGCAAATTTACTCAAGTAGGCTCGCTGACAGTTAACCAAACTGTCAGTAAATTTCATTAATAACGTTATTGTTTGGCTTCCTGTGTTTGGTATGCACTGTAGAGTACCTGCTAAAATGTAAATGTAGCTAAATGGGTTATATAATTATTCTAAAACTAACTAGCTATGGATAGCCTATTTATCTGACTAGCTATCTGTATAAATTGGTTAAAATATACAGCTATCTACTACTATAGAATAGGAAAACGGTAGGCCTACTAGCTAGCTCTCTTGCTGGCTAAAGCCTTAGTCATCCCAGACGCGAAGTTGTGGCAAGTGGCTTGCTTCCGCGGGTATAGAAGCCTACCATCGTATTGCAAGTAGGCAATACATAAAATATAGATTAAAGGCAGCTACTATGTTTTAAATGGAAAAATGTGCAGTATTGACGAGTTGTTCAGCAAATGGAAATGATTAACAAAATAAATGAATCATGCTATCGTAGCGTTGTCTAGTCTACTTTAAATGTTCCGTGATAAAAATCATTGCAAACAATAATAAACTGGCACACCTTTTAATGGCCCTGGTCGTTAATTTGTCAACACACTAATTGACTGGGCAGTAAGTTCTTAACATAGTACAGACACTTGCCAATATTGGCAACGCAGAAGAAATCTTCACGTGATCAAACCATCCAAGGGATATACAAGATATGGTTAAATATACTGTACCAACAGATTGCAGAATATATAATGTCTACAAAATGTCTAATGTTTGGTTATTATTCGTATGCTTAGCTAGAGCTGGTCTTGCTAGGCAGCAAAGGAAAAAATCTATACTGGGGCAATCCAAAAGCCTATGGTTTGCAACTAGCCGCTGTTCATTAAATATAGACAAATGCCACATTTAAACAGATGGAATTTGACAAAAACACCTTGCAAGATTCAAACTGTGTATTTACACTGCGAAATTGCACATTGGTGTCAGAATACTTATAATCCTACTTATGTCATTGAAGCTTACAAGAGACGTGGCTCACATGAGCAATATAATTAATGTTGATGCTGATTTTGAGCACGGAGCCAGCCCCAAGTTTAATTACACTCCGATTTTTATTTCATAATCTTTTATTTCATAATCAAGATAAAGTGCAATACATCTCTAATTTAACTGGCTGGCTTTTATGTCACGCAGTTGTACACATGGAAAAAATTGTGGGAGATAATTGATTGCAATGCTACATAATGGAGTAAAGTGAAGTTGGTTGACAGGACTGCTTCAGTGACGATTGGAAAGTTTAGCGTTTTATGCTACTCATAAAACGCTCTCACGTGCATACAAAAAAGATATATTTGTTGAAAAAAAATCTCAAGCCCATCTAGCTGTCAATGTTATATCATCATATGGTTTTTTTATGACCGTCTCCGGAGATATGATTACAACAGTCTACAATCTCCTAAGTTTTCCAAGATAGAGGGAGGTTTATAGCCAACGCCGTTCAGCATGAACAAGCATTTTCACCTACGGTCAATAAACACCCTGTACTTTCCTTCCATCAGAGAAGTGTCTGGATGTGTGTGTGTGTGTGTGTGTTCAATACAAAGCCTGCTCACCAAAGCTCAAATATTCATGCTATTTATTTTGATTCCCATCAGCACCGTGCTGTAAGGAAAATACATCAGAGGCAGGATGGGTAAAAAGAAAGAGAGGTTAAGAGCCACTCCAGGGCTGTTGGCCAGCTCACCCTGCCCTACTGTGGACGGGCCCCACGCTCTGTTTTCCAACCCTTACCAATCAACCCTGCTGCATTCTGGGATATTGTGTTGTTTCACGTTTGGAGTCCAGGCACCCAGGCTGTGAGGTGTACAGTACACAGAGAGGGAGTCGGGACGTCAGCTCGAAGTCCAATTGGTTTGATTGTCATCCAGGGATTCATGTTTTTTAATCATTTTGGATAAAAGCAAATTATGATCCCGGATGAACGGCCTGTTCAATGGCCTGATGAGCTCCCATGATGCACTACCATGGAACCCTTCAGCCCAGAATATAAAAACTCCCATGATGCACTGCCATGGAACCCTTCAGCCCAGAAAATCAAACTCCCATAATGCACTGCCATGGAGCCCTTCCGGCCATAACATCTAACCCCGCATTCTAACAGGGGGTGATTCGGCGACGAGCTGCCGGAAATGCATTGATTCTCTATGAGAGTGCTTGACCGATTTATGGGTGTGGCGGCGAACCAGAAAAGTTGAAAATTCTGAACTTTCGGGCGTGTCGCCCGGTAAAGCCAATCAAATTCATGTCTTGCTCTTTTTACCTCCCACGCGAAACCAACACAACACCAAAATTTTGTTCCTAGTTCCGACACTTCAACATGAACGAGGAGAAACTGATAACAGCGGTCTGCAGTACCGCCATACGTTATTTAATCCTAAAAGCATAAATATTTATAGCTAGCTAAACTTATATGGCCTACATACATCTTATTTAATGTTTGTGTTGGTTAAAAGGCAATTTTTTATCGCATGGGTGCGTACCGGAGACAAATTGCGAGCCGTTTCCAGCGCAAGTAAATGGCCGCAATTGTAAAAAAGCCTTCTGAGTTTGAGTTTGCGGTTCATGATTGAAGGAAACAATACTGCTAGCCAACTAATATTTATAATAAAGATTCTCAAAATCTATGATGAACTATTCATCATCCAGCCGCAGCTCCTGCACCAGCCTGTGATATTCGCTGTGCTGCCGGCGGGTCTGCAAAATTCTGTGGACCCACACACGGGACCTCCTGCGTTTGCAGCGCAAGTAAATGGCCGCAATTGCAAAAGTCTTCTTAGTTTGAGTTTGCGGTTCATAATTGAAGGAAACAATACTGCTAGCCAACTAATATTTATAATAAAGATTCTCAAAATCTGATGAACTATTCGTTTACCATGCAAAACATTTTTAAGCACGTCGGAAGCATTTTTGAGGAAGCCATTCAAGCATGGGCAATGCCCACTGGGTGATTTCGTCGCCTAGTATCGCCCCCTGTTAGAATGCAGGGTTACTCCCATGATGCACTGCCATGGAACTCCTCAGCCCAGAAAATAAAAACTCCCATCATGCACTGCCATGGAACCTGCAGGGCTCTCCCCTCTGTCAGCCTTTAGGATCAGGTCTGGAAGGATCGTCAGTCTGTCTGCCTTATGTAATGCACAGTATCAGTCAAAAGTTTGAGTACACCTTCAATCTGGACTACGGCTAATCGGGCATTCCTTCATTCTTCAGCAAGATAATGACCCGAAACACACCTTGAAGTTGTGCAAGAACTATCTGTTGAAGGAGGAACGTGAAGGACAACTCAAACGAATGGGCCAGTGTCCAATACTCAATCCCATAGAATTTGTATGGGACAAACTGAACAGAAGAGGCAAAGCAAAGCAACCCACAAGTGTCTCTGGGAATTGCTGCAGGATAGCTGGGAAGACATGTCATGTGATTTCCTGCTGAAACTTATTAACCAAATGTGTTTGTGAGGCTGTTATCAAGGCAAAGGGTGGCTATTTTGAGGAATCCAAGAATTAGAGACAATTTACAATACTCTAGAACATTGCTTTGATGTTCCTTATGTTTATGTGTTTTTTGTCATTTTCAAACATTTACAGATATGGTATATGGTGTAAAACATTGTCAATTATGAAATAAACCTAGTTTCCAGCAGGTGTACTTTTGACTGGTACTGTATGTCGCTTGTCAATTTATTGTCTCTGTAACTTGAAATCTTAAATGTAAAAAATGAAATAAAAAAGGAGTGGCGTCAGACAGATTTGAACACTTTCTCCTCTCACGGTCATTTCTGTGGCTCCCTGACAAGGTATCATCCATCAACACTGAGATACACCGGCCTAAGCCACATTCTGCTGGCAACAAACAACTGCTCAACCAAAGGAATCAAGAGATACATACTGGCTATGTGTGAGTGAATGAGTGTGTGTGTGAGTGAGTGAGCATGTGAGAGAGTGAGTGTGTGTGTCTGTGTGTGTGAGTGAATGAATGAGTGTGTGTGTGTCTGTGAGGGGGGTGGGGTCAGGGGGGCTGGGGTGCTAAAGGTCACTATAAGTACAGCAGCTCCCCCCTGCACACTAACACTGACACACGTGCACACACAGACAGTCAGTCACACAGAGACAGACGCAATCACACACACACACACCTGAGAGGAGCCAGGAGAGAGATGAAGCTGAAACTGCCAAACCCGGGCCTGGAGGGGCGCATCCCGTCCCACCAGCAGCTGGAGAAGATGGAGGCGGAGGAGGCTGGGGACCGGCCCAAATGGGACAACAAGACCCAGTACATGCTCACCTGTGTGGGCTTCTGTGTGGGCCTGGGGAACGTCTGGCGCTTCCCTTACCTGTGTCAGAGCCATGGGGGAGGTAGGTGCCTCTCTTACCTGTGTCAGAGGTAGCCCTGGTCATAGATATAAAAGCATAGATACCGGATTGGCTGCTGTTGTATGTTGCAGCGATACGTTTGCATGGCCGCCATATTGGGGCGGGTAAGATCCGCGTCTAAACAAACGCATGTGTATTGAGAGATGCAGACTTCCCCTGATAAAATCTACTATAACTCGTTTAATTCTCAACCAATTTTCGTGAAATTTGCAGATTAAAGCATTGCTTAAGCATGTTCTGCAGAAATTTCTCACGTTAACAAGCTGAATTTGATCAAAATTGGTTGAGAATTAAGCGAGTTACAGGTATTGAAATCTACTATCATTATCTGAGCTGTTTCATCGCCTATTTGGCATGTTGCCAAAGAATGAGTGACCAGGGAGTGGCTGTCATGGTCAGGGAGTGATCATCTTCTCCAACAATAGGTGTGGCAATTCTTTCATTCCCGCTGCCATTAGGTTCTGCAATAAGCATATTAAGCACTTTACCTAAAGGAACAGTAGAATAGCTTATCTCTCTAGTAGTTTTAGATACCCTACTAATTGCATATATTATTTTTATCCTGCTTTCTTTGCACTTTTCCCGATGAGCCGTGTACACCATGTATTGTATGTCGTGTGCCCTGTTTGACTGTTTTTAGTCTCTGTGTTTTATGTACCTTTGAAGCTCTGCCAAATACATTTCCCACTTGTGGGATAATAAAAGTTTACTTGACTTGACTTACTTAATTTACACAGGGCAGTCTGAGGTTTTGGGCAAATGCAAGAGAATTGTGTGCCATGAAAAAGTCTAATTTTTGAGAACTCAATGAGACCCCCCTTCTCAGAAACACTGTGCTCTGGAGGACACATCAGGCAGAACACCTAAGTGGACTTGCAGCACAAAAAATAATCAATTTTGAGTCCTCACACAGTGAAAGGACTGAGTGAGCAACTGCAGCTTTTGACAAAGTTTTTTTATTAGTGAAAATAACAGCTAGGCTATTTCTTCTTTCACCATTTTGTTTTCCTCAAACATCCCTTTTTCCCTGCAGATACTGTCTGTATGAATGTACAGTTATATTCTTAGTCTTTGTGCTTGTCCATTTCTGATTTGCGTATTCTGCACAGAACTGCTTGCTACCTGTTTCATGTTAGATTGAGAGCTGGTCAACGGTGTGGTGAGGCAACGCTGGTTGAGTAGTCACTGTCTGGTCCTTACCTGTAATCTCAGGTGCGTTCATGATCCCGTTCCTGATCCTGCTGGTTCTGGAGGGAATGCCACTCCTGCATATGGAGTTTGCCATTGGGCAGCGCTTGAGAAAGGGGAGTGTTGGGGTGTGGACATCGATAAATCCCTACCTAACCGGTGTGGGTGAGTATGACACACTTGTTTCACTGTTCTCTCCTTTTATCATGGACATATGTATAAATGTGTATATATGAATATAAAACCTTGATCCAGGAGCCTCCCGGGTGGTGTGGAGGTAGAATGTCCGACACTGCCCACGGCGACCAGGGTTCGATTCCACCAGGTCGCGCCAGTTTCGGCTCTGGCCGGGAGTGCCATTAGGGTGCGGCAATTGACTGACCGCCCCAGGAAGGGGGGAGGGAAGCCGATATGAGTTTGCTGCGTATAGGAGTGGCTCTGTGTGCATACCGGAGTTACGGTGATGGCTTGGCGGGGTCTGGCTCGGAAGAGGCGGTGGCAGGGAGCTCACAATATGAGGGAGGAGATCATTGACATGAAAAAAGAGGGTATAATTGGCTACTAAATTCCCAAGGAGGGAAGGTTTTTAATTGGCACTGTGTTCCCTGTCTTGTTGCTCAAGTAGCGACACCTCTGGTTGAGTGGGCACCTGCAGTCTGCCTGCTTCAGCTGCGCAGTCTCCTCAAGTGCAGCCACTGCAGCAGCTCACCCCGGCAGACTGCAGAGTGAAAATCTGTCGGTTGAGTTGACCCATCTCAGAGGACATGCATGCCAGCGTGCACCCAGCATGCTGCAGCAATATCTACACCTGCAATTCAGCATCACAATTTCCCTTCCGTCAAGATTAAAGCCAAGAAATAAACATAACTTTACAGAGGGGGAAAGACATTGACATGGATACATCATACACTGGGTAAAGCTGGTGCTTACCCAAATAGACTCACAGCTGTAATTGCAGCTAAGGTCAAGGGTATTTTGTGTTGATCAGTGGCAAGGAATCACAATAAAATCAATTTTGATTCCATGCTGTAACAAAATAAAATGTGGAAGGCCTCCCATGTGGTCTAGTGGTTTCAACGTCTGACACTGGCCACGGTGACCGGGGTTCGATTCCCAGTCGCGACAGAGTCGGCTCTGGTCGGGAGTGCCATCGGGGCGGCAATTGGCTGTCCACCCCAGGGAGGGGGGAGGGAAGCCGACACACACAGTTCGCTGGGCACAGGAGTGGTTCTGGGGTGCCGGAATTACAGTCGACGGCACGAGTGTTGTCTCGGAGGAGGGAGCGGTATGCCCTTGTCACTGCCGGTCACAGGACTACGGCAGCAAACTATGAGGGAGGGGGATTGAACTAAGCACAGCGGGTAATTGGCTACCAAATTGGGAGAAAAACAGGGTAAAAATCGAAAAATTAAATTATAAATAAAATGTGGAAAGTGTCTAAGGGAGTGAATAGTGCTACCACTGGGGTTGGTATAAAAAGTATTGTAGCACCAAAAATGTATTGAGAGATTTACCATATTTTACAAGTCAACCATTGTATTTTGTGCCCGGCAGGAATTGCATCCATGCTGGTGTCCTTCTTGGTAGGCCTGTACTATAACACCATCATGGCCTGGGTGATGTGGTACTTCTTCAACTCCTTCCAGAGCCCTCTGCCCTGGACTCACTGTCCCATCAATGACAACAGAACTGGTATGTCAATCGATCAATCAATCAATACATCCGTCAATCATAGCAAAGTCTCGGAAGGGGAGGGCAATCTCAATTTTTTGGAAAGATTCACTTTCAGATGCATCACCAGAATTGAACTGCTGTTCATGAAAGAAATGAAGGAAGGATGAAAAAAATAAATACATAAATAAATAAATACGTAATAACACTGCATAACAGACAAATATAAAAATTCCCAGCACTGGGTACAAAATGAAAGCCATGAAATACAGCCAAACATATGGTCACATCGATGTAAGTCTCATCTAAAAGGCACGGCAGGCTTTGTCATTAGAAGCAAGTCTGATGAAAGCAATGAGCAACAGGGCTGATTACCAATCAACCTCAGTTGTGCTGCCTGTAGGTTCAACGGGAAGTGTTGCCAGAAGCCAAAGAGGAGGAACAGCCTTCTCTTCTGCTATAGTGTCCATCCTGGCTTCGCAGAGGCCCTAACCCTTTGAAAAACAGTTCAGTGACAGGCCTGGAATGTATTAGCCCTTAAAATAAATAGTGAAGGGGCGGCAGATAGCGTAACGGTCTAACGCACCGTATTTTTGCTGATCTGATACGGTGTGCGCTGCCTGTCAGGGATGCGGTTCGAAACCCCTCTCTATCAGACCAGTCCTGGTCATCAGCCCCGATCGGGGGCGGCGTTTGGTTGTCCGCCCCAGGGGGAGTGTGAGCTGGCTTGGGTCCGCCGCGAAGCACATAAAGGAGTCTCCAGAACGTGGGTGGGCGAATTCTGTCTTGAAGGAAGCGGAGTTCGCTGCCCTTGGAGAATTAACTTGCCTCGTAGAGACGGGTGGAGGACTCGTGTGGGGAGGGCAAATCAAAATTAATCGGGGAGGGTATAAGCCAATTACAGCGCACTCCCCACACTAAATTGAGAAAAAAATGTATAAATAAATAAATAGTTAAAAAGAAACAAATGAAGGCTTTAATATCCATTAATGGTGGAAATATCCATCAGCTCACTCCATGAATCCAGGCTGGACAGATGACTGCTGGATAAAGCACCACTGAGTCCCAGTGATGCAAGGCCCTCCAATAACACAGTATCACCTTGTTTCGGTATGAAGCGCAGGGATGGTTTGCAGTTTACAGTAGATCAACTCATTTCACAGGGACTCCCAGACGGAAACAGTTACACAGTAACAGTCACATGTCCACCCAGGTTTGCGGTTACAGTGCGAGTGTCGCCCCCTGCAGGCCTGGTGTCGGAATGTGAGCGAAGCTCGCCGGTGGATTATTTCTGGTACCGGGAGACGCTGAACACAGCGGCAGAAATCGGGGACTCTGGTGGCCTGCAGTGGTGGATGGTCCTGTGTCTGGTGTGTTCTTGGACTGTGCTCTACGTGTGCTGTATTCGGGGCATTGAGACCACCGGCAAGGTATGCCCCCCAGTGGCCATGCAGGAGAGTGCACATCTGGTCACAGGTGAAAGTTGTGAGCTGCACAGGCCCAACGCTCCCCAACCTGTGTACGTCACCTCTACCCTCCCCTCTCTCTCTGCAGGCGGTGTATGTCACTTCCACATTGCCATACGTGGTGCTCACCATCTTCCTGATCAGAGGACTGACTCTCAAAGGTTCTGTGAGCGGAATCAAGTTTCTCTTCACCCCAGATGTGAGTGAACCGTACTTCTGTCTGCTGTAACCTACCAAAGCCCTCACGACCAAGCCACACTGTTCACAAGTTCTACCAGAAAAATTCCTATTCAGCCTTTTTAACTTTATTCGATTGACAGACTTGGTCAGAGCTGCTAGATGTTTAAAGCCAGGAGTTACACTTTGTTTGACAAATTATAGCTAACTACTGAAGCTCAATTTGTTCACTACGAAGCAAAACCTAATCTCAATAAATGCTATTGGACGTGTATCATGCGCTACCTTCCCGTCATACTACAGCTTAATCAAGAGTTTAAAAATTGATTAAAAATCCTGCAAATTTTGGTGGAAATTGCTTTACTGAAGCAATTCAGGTTAAGTACCTTGCTCAAGGGTACAACAGCAGCGTCCCACCAGGGAATTGAACCTGCAATCTCTGAGTTACAAGCTCAGCTCCCTAAACATTACACTACATTGCCAGCCACCCAAACCTCTGTGTGTGTGTGTGTGTGTGCGTGCGTGTGTACGTGCGTGCGTAGCTGGCAGAGCTCATGAACCCGTCCACCTGGCTGGATGCTGGTGCCCAGGTGTTCTACTCCTTCTCCCTGGCCTTTGGAGGCCTCATCTCCTTCTCCAGCTACAACTCAGTGCAGTAAGTCTCCCGTGACGACAGGACTAATGACTGTAACTACCAGGCATGCTAAAGGTGTACAAAAACAGTAAACATTTAAATGGATGATTTTTAAACATTTAAAAGCTAAAACGATAACAATTATAAGTTAAAATCCATATGAAATACAGATTCGTGTGTGTGGTGCAGTGGACAATGATGAACGCCAGTCATGTAGCCAATAGCATGCTACTGCATTTAGCTGCATATCCAATTTACTGGATTGTGTGACACAATTTTGATGTGAATGCTCCCTGCTGTAGAATACCAGCTCAAATGGCAATGCTTAAATAAAGTGCAGTCAACAATGTGCCAATATTTCCCTTCCAGTAACAACTGTGAGCAGGATGCTGTGATTATTTCATTAATCAATGGCTTCACCTCTGTCTATGCTGCTACTGTCATCTACTCCATCATCGGCTTCCGTGCCACAGCGAGACGCTGTCTTGGAGGACTGTCTTGGAGAATAGGACATGCTCTTAGTTATCCTGGGTAGAGTAGGACATGCTTTTAGTTATCCTGGGTAGTATAAGGCATGCCTTTAGTCTTCTCAGATTTGGCAGGTTAGTGTCTCTGGGCTAGAACAAGGTTCAGCAGCATCTTCAATATCATGTTCCTGTCACTACTCAGTAGTTAAAATTCTGTTTTGTTCTTCTTCTAGAAACATCCTGGCTCTGATGAATGCTTTCGATCTTCCTGAAAACGTCACGCAGAGCAATTATGAAGACGTCCTTCACAGCCTCAACAGCACGTCTCCTGAGATCATCCAGGGGCTCAACCTGAAGACCTGCAACCTGGACACTTTCCTCAGCGAGGTCTGTCCTCTTTCCTATTTAAACTTCCACCCTAAACTCAACTCCACCACTCAACACAGCTATCTCTCAACATACCCATGTACAGATAAGCATGTTCTGGGAATTTCCTCCATCTCAAAAACAATCACAAGAGCAATGAATTTAGTTATTGGTGACTGTTGGTTCTTCCAGTGTCTCTGTACAGCAGTGTCGGCTAGATCTTTGTGCTCCTACAGAGGGTGTAAGCTTAGTGTGTGTTCCTGTCCCACAGGGTGTTGAGGGAACTGGCCTGGCCTTCATCGTCTTCACAGAGGCCATCACCAAGATGCCGGTGTCTCCACTCTGGGCCATACTGTTCTTCATCATGCTCTTCTGTCTGGGGCTCTCCACCATGTTCGGCAGTATTGAGGGGGTGGTGGTGCCCCTGCAGGACCTCAATCTGCTTCCCAAAAAGTGGCCCAAGGAAGCGGTCACTGGTGAGTGATCTTAAGGTTCAAGGGCCTGTCTAGGTTTCATATCACCTCCACCGGACACTCATCCCCACTGCCTCCACCTAAAACTCAACCCTCACCTTCTCCACCACACTCATCCCCACACTCACCCCCACATGCTTATCCCCACCCATTCATCCAGAGGTTTCTACACATTTTCTTCTTAAATTGAACACAAGAAAAAGTCAACTATATTCACAGTTGAACACTGAGGTAGCAATCCAGTTGGAATCATAGAGAACTTAAAACAGTCTTATTGATTACTAATCTCACAGTGTTTTGTGAATTCATCCTTACAACAAATATTCTCACATCCTGAGAAAAAAGTACATTTGAAATATCAATGTTATAATGGAACTGCATCTGCCTTTTCTCTTGCACCCTTGCCCTGATATTTGTCCAGGGGTCAGGAAACTACTGGCTCGCCCTGTTTGACAACTTCGCTGGCTCCATCCCCCTGCTAATCATCGCATTCTGTGAGATGGTGGGCGTTGTATACCTGTATGGGGTAGACAGGTGAGCCCTGTGCCCTAACCCCTAAAGACTACAGCCCTGTCCCTAATCCCTAACCCCTAGAGAATACAGCCCTGTGCTTAACCCCTAACCCTGAACACTACAACCCTCTGCCCTAACCCCTACCCCCTAAAGACTACAGCCCTGTCCCTAACCCCTAAAGACTACAGCCCTGAGCCCTAACCCCCAACCCTGTGCCACAGAATGTCACCTGCTGGAGCAGAAAACTCAGTGCTGATTCCACCTGTTTCTCTCAGGTTTAACGACGACATTGAGTTCATGATCGGACACAAGCCCAACATCTTCTGGCAGGTGACATGGAGGGTCATCAGCCCCCTCATCATGCTGGTCATCTTTATCTTCTACCTCGTCACCAAAGTCAGTGAGGAGCTGACCTACCTCGTGTGGGACCCCAGCTCGGTATGTGGTCGTCATGTTTTCCAGCAGGAGGTGAACGACATAGCATTATATAGCAAACAGCATCATAACGCTTTGGAATACATTGTTTTGTTTGGTTGTAACGTTTGTCTTTCTAAAAACGGATAACAAAAACAATCTGCCATTACACGCATGCTGAAATGTACAACCCTACGGAACATCCCAACAGACAATGTTAGTTAGCCTGTTTGCAGTTTACTTAGCTAGCTTGCAAAATCAATATTTATGTATTATATATGTATATATTTTTACATATCAATATTATACATTATATCTATAATATTTTCATTGACTACGAAATGAAGGGAGACATGACTTGGGGGAACTAAACATCGGTTCTCTTAGTTTACCAGACCCATTTGATATATATCCTGGAGATGCATCCTCATTTCTCGTAGTTTGGAAAAGAAGCTATCTAGATTAGGGTAAATAAAAATGCAGTTTGTGTATACAGATAATTAGCTAATTGAGCCACGGTAACTGGTGGAAACAAAGTGGAATAGAATAGAATATTCTTTATTGACATGTTACACAAGGTAATTTGAATGTGTCTTTTCACATACCTCTCCTAAGAGAGGTCAGAGCACAGGGTCAGCCATAGTATGGCGCCCCTGGAGCAGTTTAGGGGTTCAGTGCCTTGATCAAGGGCACTTCGGCAGTGCCCCAGGAAGTGAACTAGCCTCCCTCTGGTTTCCAGTAAAAAAAAGAAAATTGTTTGGCCTTCCTGGGATTCAAACCAGCAACCCTCCGCTTACCAGCCTGTGTCACTAAACACTGAGCCACTGCTGCCCCTAATTCCCAATTCCCAGGCCATGAAAGGCTTGATTCCCCAGTGGGGCACTGCCATTGTACCCTTTAGCAAGGTTCTTAACCTGCACTGCCTCAGTAAAACATCCAGTTATACAAATTGATTTTATGTCAAAGAAATGCTAACTTTGTAAGGCGCTCTGCATAAAATGTCTGCTAAATGCGTTTGTTCTTCTGATTGCAGGAGAACTTCCCCTCACTGGAAAACCTGACGTACCCAGCCTGGGTCTATGTCATAGTGTTCCTCCTGGCTGGGATTCCCAGCCTTGTGGTCCCCTTCACTGCACTGTACAAATTTATCAGGAACCACTTCTGCAAGAAGCGGGACCAATACACGGAAGAAACTCTCAACACCATCTGTGATAAAATTCAAACGGGCCAAGAGAACACCAACCCATAAGACTCAAAAAGACTCCTGACCACCTAAACAGGCCCTTTTACCTCACTGGTTATGGTTCTGCATAAAAGTAGGTTTGTGTTGGAACCAGAGTAATAAACCAGACAACTTCCCATAAAGCAGGGGGAACATTTTCCTAACAAATATCACAAGACTTCCAAGGCACAATACATAACAAAATTTGTTTTGGGGGATATTCTTTTCCACCATATTTTTTTTTTGACAGATAGTCAATAAAAGGGGTGTTAATCGTTTACTGTGTAAACGATAAGAATTTAGAGAATGAACATTTTTTCCCTTTTTCCTAAACTTTAAAAAATTGTCCAAATTTATTTCAGACATGAATTTTTCTGTTCCATGGTGAACAGCTCCTATGAGCATGTTGATCAGATTCATGGCTTTAGCTTGAAAAGCCTTTTTTTCTTGACTCCATAAAAGCACCCTATGTTACTAGCCTCCCGGGTGGTCTAGTGTTTACAACGTTCCACGCTGGCCACTGGTTAGATTCCACTGAGTCGGCTCTGGCCGGGAGTGCCACCAGGGGGTGGCAATTGTCTGTCCACCCCAGAGAGGGGGGAGGGAAGCCGACATGAAGTTTGCTGCGCACAGGAGTGGCTCTGGAGTACCGGAGTTACGGTCGACAGCTTAGCGAGTGCCATCTCGGCGGAGACGACACTTTGCCCGTGTCACTGCCGGTCTCAGGGCTACGGCAGCGAACTCATAATACAAGGGGGGGATTGACATGAAAAACAGAGGGTGTAATTGGCTACTAAATTGGGAGAAAATGGGAGAAAATCAGAAACAAATTCTTTAAAAAAATCTAAAAAGCACCACATGTTGAAGCTCAATGGGTATGCCACCCTACATTGTTTGAACGCATTTTAAATAGTTTTTCTATATGTATGACTTCATTGTATTTGCAGGAAGTAGCAATTCATTGTATTTTAAACATTGAACATGAAAATTTTTTCATTTTGTGAAATTAATGAAAAAATGTATTTCCTCAACATCACTAAACATCTTTATCCATTCACAGTAAAGACTACATCTCAAGGTAGTTCAACTGATAACAAATTAATGTTTTACATTCTAAATATTCATATTTTTCCGGGCCTGTTTTCATGCATAATTATGTTTCATCTGGATAAACAAATTAGACTCATTTGAAACGTATACATAAGTGAGCAGACTAAACAAGTGTCATGTATAAGACAATGTCTTGTTATGTATGTGTCAATATTTCTGTAATGTGTGCATGTTGTACAGGTGAATTGCTTTTGTATTAAAATTGTAATATCTAAAACAGTGTAACCCTTATCTTTGTCTTTTTTTAATAATTGAAAAAAAACAGCAGTGCCTTCACTGAAAACTACAAATGATTTTACTACAAACTTTATTGCCTCGACTTCACCAAGGCAGAGTCCCCACCCACCCACAAGGCCAGCAACCAACTAGACCTTGCCTTCACCACTAACTGCACCTCACTCAACATTATAATATCTCTGCTTCATGTGTCTGACTATTGCTTTCTGTCTTTTTCTTTCCCCCTCCCCGCTGTACCTAAACTCTCTTCACCTTCCCCCACTGTTTACATTTTACATTTACATTTTAAGCATTTAGCAGACGCTCTTATCCAGAGCAACTTACAAGAGTGAATGCATAATTTTTCAGTATATGTGGCCCCAGTGGGGATTGAACCCACAACCTAAGCATTGCCAATGCTGTGCTCTACCTACTGAGCCACACAGAACCACTGTTTCTGTCCATCGCAATGTCCGCTCTCTCTCCCCCACAACCCTGTCATCTACTGTTCTATCATCTCTACCCCAGATTTCAGGATGCCACGGTCTTATAAACGGAAAACAGAGAGAGCATCAGACTCCCTTGATGATCTGAAAAGAGCAAATGAAGAAATAGGGCAAGGGAGATTGATATGATCAGTTGCAAAACAGTATAAGTATCTGTAGGATATGCAAGACTTTCAACATTGCATATGGTGTTTGATGCTACCATGGAGCTAGAGCTTGCCTGCCACATTAAGAAGCTGTCTAACCAGTTCCATGGGCTAAGTCCTCTGAAATGTAGAAAGCTGGCTTATAAATATGCAAAGCAAAACGGAGTGAAAATGCCAGAAAGCTGGTCCAGAGATGAAAGAGCAGGTCAGTTTTAGAAGTAATTGAATGAAAAGGCAGTATTTAATTGACAAAACCAGACATTTCCATGATACTAACCTAAGTCAACTGCTATTGACAGGAGACTGATTGCAGTCCTTTATGGAACGTTACCATATGTCATGCCGTACACCATAGGCAACATCACTGGGAAGGGCCACTGCTTTTAATAAGCATTTTTTTATAATTTGGCTTCAGTGATGGATGAAGTTATTTTATTCTTCACAAAAAACTGCCCATTCATGATGTGTTTAACTAAATATATTACTTTCCGTTTTAGATTCAAGTTCCCGCCAAACATGATCTATAACATGAATGAGAGTGGCATCACAAATGTGCAGTCTCCAAAACAAATAGAGATGGAGATGGGGAGAAAACAAGCTGGTTCAGTGACATCCGGAGAAAGAGGGGAGCTAGTTACACTTGTTTGTGCAGTCAGTGGGGAATGTGATTCCACCAATGTTCATCTTCCCGCGTGTCCGTTACCATGATCATTTCACCAGAGGATCTCCCATAGGCTCTATTGGTTGTTCCACCAAGTCTGGTTGGACAAATGAGAACGCATTTGTCCAATTCTTAGAGCATGTAATCAGACACACCAACTGCTCTAGAAGTAACCCTCTGTTGCTCATCCTGGATAACCATGAGTCTCACATTGATGATCACATTGAAGGCTGTCAGGTTAGCAAAGGAGAATGGCATTGTGATGCTCACTCTGGTCCCTTACCCCAGTCTCCCCTACATCTCTGTATCTATGGTACGCTCTCCGCCAGTTCTCCTGCCGTGACTCGTCGCTGAACACATAACTGTGGGTCTCTGCAGCAGTTTGAGTGGCAGGAAGCTGCTGATGCAGGAAGCTGCTGATGCAGGAAACTGCTGAGGTTCCTTGTTCAGATACACATGTTCTGAGAAGAGGTGATACACAGCTGCGCTGGCCATTATCGGTCCCAGAACTACCTGAAGGTACGAATGCTCCATGGCTACAGGTGTGACAGTGTCAGGTGAGCCTGGATATTGGCCTTCCTGCCCTCAGCATCTTAATGGCCTTTTCATTTCCAGCTTGTGGTAGTGGCAGTATTTCCCCAGGCTTCTGTATCCCCACCGATACATCATAGGCCTTAGAGTGAGCCTAGTTCTATAGATCTACACCATTTACCAATGCAAAAAAGGCAGGGAGATGCTGTTTTAGTGAAGCTATAGCAATGAGATTTAAGCCAACAGCAGAGTTCATAATGAAAAGGGCGTAATCATTGTTTTTAAAAATCGAATGTACTTGTGAATACCTCTAGGGTTGTTCTTTGAGAGAATAAAACACAAGGGAAGAGTTTAACTGGACGTATGAGGCTATTATAATGATGGCTTGTCAGGGCTGTTGGCACGGTGTGTGAGTACATTCCACAGATCAAATGCTGATCCTGTGGTAATATTCTGTAATGATTGACTGAAAAGGTGCTTGAATCATGACTGTTTATAAATGAATGAAACAAATTTCCTAAAAAATTGAAAAACACAAGTGAGTAAGAGCTTCCATCTACATTCATGTTGCTAACTTTCATTTATATTTGTGTCCTTCTTTATATTGCCATAGACAGAGAATAGTACTGGCAACGGACATTGAATCTCAGCTAAAAAAGAGAATCTTTATCGCCAGAGTTTAAAGATCCTAATCACCACATATTAACTACTAGGGGAGTTATTTCCCCTATTAACTAGGGGAAATAACGTGCGGGGGAAAGAGCGGTGCAGGTCTCTTGTTCACCCGGATCAACAGATAAAATATTAATCATTAAAGTGCTTTACACCTCCATTCTGCTGACCAGAAACAATGAATAAATGTTTGTTCAGATAATAATAATAGATTTAATATGAAGCGCATTTCAAGGAATTCAAGGATGCTGTACATTATAAAAAGGGCAACATTTCAACACCATTTCAAAAGTCCTAGAAATCAGGAGAACTAAACGACAAAAAAGCCAGGCTGAAGAGGTGAGTGTTCAGTTTGGATTTAAAATAGAGGTGGACTCTGCATTGCGTATTGCAGGAGCAACTAGCTAGGGCCTTACTGGGCACCCAGAATAGGACCCCATTACAGTAGTCCAGGCGAGAGGTCACAAAGACATGGATGAGCGTCTCTGCCACGGAGTCGGTGAGTGATAGCCAATCTTTAGTGAGTGATATGTTCTTTAGGTGAAAGAAGGCGGATTTGGTGATGAACTTGATATGTGGCTCAAATGAGAGAGTGGAATCAAGAATGACACCCAGGTTACATTAACATTTTACATTTTAAGCATTTAGCAGACTTAGGTTAGACTTCAGAGGAGGGGTAGATGGAGCAGCTGTCGATGGTCAGCACAAAATCACCAACCTTCCAGAACAGGGCCTTTGATGCCACAACCATGAGCTGTTTTATTGCTGTTGAGTTTGAGTAGGTTAGAAGTCATCCAGTTTTTTATGTCAAGCAGGCAGGTGACGAGAGACTAGGGAGGGAGGTGAGTGGAGGGTTTAGTGTTGAAGCAGAGTTGATTGTCGTCGGCATAGCAATAAAAGCTAAGGTCATATCGGCGGATGATCTGACCAAGGGGAAGAATATAGATCATAAATAGCAGGGCACACCTTGGTTGACAGGGGCACGGGTGGATTTGGACTCCCCAATGGTTACAAACTGCTTCCTGTCGGCTAGATAGGATCGAAACCAGGAAAGGGGTATTCCAATGAGGCCCAGGTATATTTTTGAGGAGGATGCTGTGGCAAACGGTGTCAAAGGCAGCAGAGAGATCGAGTAGAATGAGAGTGTTGACATGACCAGAGTCGGCAGCAATGAGGAGGTCGTTGGTGGCTTTGATTAAGGCAGTCTCTGTACTGTGCTGTGCTCTGAATCCAGATTGTAGGGGTTCGTACAGCTCATGGTTGGACATATGCTGCTGGAGCTGGGAGGCAGCTGCTCCTTCCAAGATTTTGCAAAGGAATGAGATCGGCCGGTAGTTGTTAAGGTGATGACTATTGCTGTATTCCTGCACTGATCTCGTGCACTAATTCCTACCATGTATTAATGCACATCTTGTAAGTCGCTCTGGATAAGAGCGTCTGCTAAATGCTTAAAATGTAAATGTAAATGTAAGGTAATTCAGGCCCAGACTTAATTTTTTTAAATGGGCGTAACTGCGGCCATTTTGAAATAGGAGGGAACAGTGCCAGACCTAAGAGAGGTGTTAACAATGTTGAGCATGAGAGGACACAGAGCAGGTAGACAAGGCTTAGCCAAGACTGTGGGCATGGGGTCCAGAGAGCAGATGGAAGCCTTGGATTTGGTGAGCAATTCTGTGATGTGAGCCAGGTCAACAGGGTAGGAGGAGAAACAAGATTCTGGCAGAAGGGCAGTGGTGGTTGTAGTGAGCAGTGACTGAGATGAGAGGGGGGAGCACGGCACCTGGAGCTGCTGGTAGATGGAATCAACTTCAGCCTGAAAGAAGTCCAGGAACTTGCAGCAGAGTGCCAGAGAGGGGGAGGCATCAAGGGGGTGTAGTAGTTGGTTTATGGCGGCAGAAAGCATTCTGGGGTTATTTTGGCGGCTACTAATGAGGTTGGAATAATAAGCTATTTTGGTCTGGGAGAGAGCTTCATTCTGGGGTGAACCAAGGTGCAGGGTGGAAGAAAGAGACAGTCCGAGTTTCGAGGGGGGCTAGAGAATCAAGGCTGGAGGGTAGGGCTTCATTATAGAGGGATACAAGGTCATCGGCAGAGGTCACAGCAGGATCAGGAGCATCTTGTGTCAGGATCATGTTCCCTAAGGCAGATGTGCTGATGTTTTTTAGGTTCCTGAAGGTGATGGTGTGCTTTTGAAGCAGCCTGGTAGGGGGGACAGGAACATTGAAGGAGATGGCAAGATGGTCAGAGACATCCAGGCTCTGCAGGTTGGAGGGGGCTATGCCCGTTGAGCAGACCAGATCCAGTGTGTGACCTTGAACAATGTTGTGTGAAGTTAAGCATTTAGCAGACGCTCTTATCCAGAGCGGAGCAGAGATAGAAATTCAGCTGCGGATGTACAACAATTTCAGTCCACATGGATGTTGAAGTCTGTACTGGTAGAGCTTTAACCTTGATGTCAGAATAACAGCCAGCCCACCAACACGACCCAGAGAACAAGGTTTCTGAATGTAAAAATAACCTGGAGGTGTCGCTTGGTTGCGCATCAGAAAGTCATGTTGTTGTTGCCGGTCACACAGAAGAAATCAATTTTATTATCCACAATGACATCATAAATAAGGAGTAATTTATCGTTGATAGAGCAAGTGTTCAAATTCCAGATATTCAGGAGGCGTGTGTGTGTGTGTGTGGGGGTGCTAAAGGTCACTATAAGTACAGCAGCTCCCCTATGCACACTAGCGCTAACAAACGTGCACACAGACAGACAGTCACACACACACCTGAGAGGAGCCAGGAGAGATGAAGCTGAAGCTGAAGCTGCCGAACCCGGGCCTGGAGGACCGTATCCCATCCCACCAGCAGCTGGAGAAGATGGAGGAGGAGGAGGCTGGGGACCGGCCCAAATGGGACAGCAAGACCCAGTACATGCTCACCTGTATTGGCTTCTGTGTGGGCCTGGGGAACGTCTGGCGCTTCCCTTACCTGTGTCAGACCCATGGGGGAGGTAGGTGCCTCTGTTAAAAAATAATTGTTGCTGATTTTTCCCAGTTTTTCTCCCCAATTTGGAAACCAATTATACCCCCTATTTATTTTGATTAACCCTCCCCCCACTAACTCACCGCCCGTTTCTACGGGGCAAGCTACTCTCCGAGGCCGGCGATGATCCGCCTCCTACGAGACGGACCTCACCGACCCCCTTTCTGAAGACACCCTTACGTGCTTCACAGCGAGTTTGTGCCAACCACTTCCCCCCCCTCCCCCAGGAGCAGACAGCCAAATGCCGCCCCCGATCGGGGCTACCAGCCAGGGCCGGTCTGACAGAGACGGGTTTCGAACCGTGTCCCTGACAGGCAGCTCACAGGACTAGCCAAATAGGGGTGCGTTAGACTGCTACGCTATCCACCAGCCCTATAGTAGGTGCCTCTCTTACCTGTGTCAGAGCCATGGGGGAGGTAGGTGCCTCTTACCTGTACCCTTCGTACTCCTCAGCGAGCTCATGCCAGCTCTCCCTCCCCCCTCCCCCTGGGGCGGACAGCCAATTGCTGCCCCCGAGTGGGGCTTACTATCCCCGAAACGGGGATTGAACCCAAGCCACATTTTTTTTTAAAGTTTTTTTTTATTGTTTCAGATTTTTTTCCAGTTTTCTCCCAATTTAGTGGCTAATTATACCCTCTATATATTTCAATTTGCCCTCCCCACACAAGTTTGCCGTTCTCCTCTACGAGGCAAGCAAATTTTCCGAGGGCAGCGAGCTCTGCTTCCTTCGAGACGGAATTCGCCCTCCCACATTCTGGAGACTCCCGAACAGCTCACACAGGCAGGCAGCTCACACTCGTAACAGGCAGCTCACACTCGTAAATCCAATACGGGTGCGTTAGTGAATTTTATTTTTATAAACGTCTCTTCTGGTGCACCGCTCTCTGCTTGCATTCAAATATTTGAATGCCCGCAAGTGAACAAATATCCTCCTCATTTTTATGCTTTTTTTTATTTTTAAGTTTTTATACATTAACGCAACATCTTGTCAACAAATGTAGATACCTGTAGGAATTTTAAGAGAACACTAGTGGGATTCAAACATTTCCAACAAGTTTTTAGTCTGCACGTGAGAGCATGTCATGAGTAGCACAGTAACACTAAACAGTATGATCATTCCAATCATGTACTCTCCCTGAACAATCCTGTAAACCAATTTCAGTTAAATTCAAACTTAAGTCAACCATCAGCCATCTCTCACAACATTTCTGTATGTAGCTACAATTTATCACAGAAAGCAAATCTTATTGGGGATGTATTGTACGTCTTTAACTTCTATTGGCTCCGATTATTATAGATTTTTTTGTTACTGGATGCTATGCATTCATTCGTTTTTTGATGTCAGGTTCAATAGCATTTCATTGTCATTTAGCTAGCTCATGTAACTTGGTCAGCCTAAGCATAACATTTTAATGTTAACATAACGTTGCATCAAATCTTTTAAGAGCCATTGATAAATGTGCTAATTATTAGCAAGCGCCAAGTCCGGCTAACAGTGACATTGTCTTGACCAGCATTGTAATCGCTACATCACACTTTTATCATGTCACTTAAAAGATGACTGCCCAGAGATGTTCAAAGGCCAAACCCCATCTAGCTAACATTAGCAGCATAACATACAAACTGTATTTGGATTAGTAGCATTGCTGTACCTTAAGTTAGTGTTTCTTAAATGTTTTTTGGTTTTAGCTAAATCTTTTTAATTGCTAACGTTACTCTCCAGTTACCTTACAAGCTCTTAGCCATGCTAGTTAGAACTGGTTTAAAAATACTAAAATAAGTACAAATCCTGGAAAATAAATTACTCAAGCACAGTAAGAGGCTACTTGGCAACTCTTGGTAATAATGGGTTCTCAGACTAAGATCCTTCAAGACCAAACCTGACACCATGATAGAATTAAACCTTTGAGCTGGTCAATGGTGTGGTGAGGCAACGCTGGTTGAGTAGTCACTGTCTGGTCCTTACCTGTAATCTCAGGTGCGTTCATGATCCCGTTCCTGATCCTGCTGGTTCTGGAGGGGATCCCTCTTCTGCATATGGAGTTTGCCATTGGGCAGCGCTTGAGAAAGGGGAGTGTTGGGGTGTGGACATCGATTCATCCCTACCTAACCGGTGTGGGTGAGTATGACACAGCCACATGCTGATCAGACAATTGTACAAGGACAATATGTAGTTATGTCTATAAAACAGCAATGTACAGAACCCAGGGATCAGGAAGCTCTTTCCAGAAATATAATGTAATATCAATACAATCATAACATCAATATCAACAATAAATATTGACAGGAATGCCATGTGCATGCTATCTGTACTGAATGCTAATCGGAGCCTGCAAGACATATTCTCTGAGAGTTTCTATGAAAGTTTCTGGGAAGATAAGGAGTTGTAGGAAACCTTTAACGTGCAGAATTTTGTGTCTGGCAGGAATTGCATCCATGCTGGTGTCCTTCTTGGTGGGCGTGTACTATAACACCATCATGGCCTGGGTGATGTGGTACTTCTTCAACTCCTTCCAGAGCCCTCTGCCCTGGACTCACTGTCCCATCAATGACAACAGAACTGGTATGTCAATCGATCAATCGATTAATCAATCAAAACATTTTTGTCATAGCACATGTTACATTTTGTGAACAATTTAAAACTTTTTCCAGTGAGCTTTGTGTTCACCACGGACGTTTGCAAAGAGCAAACGGTTTGAAAACATAGCACCAACAAAAATGGTGTCGGATGCTGCCAGCCTGAGGCCGTTCAAGTTCCATCATTCAGCGGCTCGCCAGGAACATTCTGGGCTGTTGGCTGAATTGGAACGGATCCCAGGTTTGCGGTTACAGTGCGAGTGTCGCCCCCTGCAGGCCTGGTGTCGGAATGTGAGCGAAGCTCGCCGGTGGATTATTTCTGGTACCGGGAGACGCTGAACACATCGACAGAAATTGGGGACTCCGGTGGCCTGCAGTGGTGGATGGTCCTGTGTCTGGTGTGTTCTTGGATCGTGCTCTACGTGTGCTGTGTCCGGGGCATTGAGACCACTGGCAAGGTACGTCCCCCCAGTGGCCATGCAGGAGAGTGCACATCTGGTCACAGGTGAAAGTTGTGAGTTGCACAGGCCCAACCCTCCCCAACCTGTGTATGTCACCTCCACCCTCCCCTCTCTCTCTGCAGGCGGTGTATGTCACTTCCACATTGCCATACGTGGTGCTCACCATCTTCCTGATCAGAGGACTGACTCTCAAAGGTTCTGTGAGTGGAATCAAGTATCTCTTCACCCCAGATGTGAGTGAACTGCCCTGAACCATGTGTTGCACTTTATTTAAATTCCAAACCTTGCAAAAAAGGTATGTTATGTTCAGAACAAAATATGTTGTATTTGTTTCTCCAGGTGAATGAGCTCATGAACCCGTCCACCTGGATGGATGCTGGTACCCAGGTGTTCTACTCCTTCTCCCTGGCCTTTGGAGGCCTCATCTCCTTCTCCAGCTACAACTCAGTGCAGTAAGTCCCCCGTGACTACAGGATATTTCAGTGCCATTAATGAAAACAGGGGGGAAACTCACCTCAACCACCACTAATATGATCTCACTGTTGCCTCGATTGCTACTTGATCTCATATTTGTTTTCTTAGTACTTCAGTACACTGGTATGTGCTGTCTATCTGGTGGATTTGCACTACCTCCAGTATGATCGCTGCTAGGTTGTTTTGTTATTTTTAAATTTTTTAAATTCTTGTATTTTAGCATCTGGTATTTCAATATACTATGATGTTCTGTATGTCTGTATAGCTGCTAGGTTTTTACTCTGGTTTTTAAATATATTTATCTTGTATTTATTATTCAGTATACTGTGATGTCCTGTATGTCTTGTGTGTTCTTTCACGGTCTCCTGTATCATTGCTGCTGTGACAAACCAAATTTCCCCCACCCCGGGATTAATAAAGGCTATCTTATGTGGCTCCTGGGTAATGTAACATGTTGATCTGCTTCCAACAATGAAAAAAAACCAGCTTTCATTGGTCTCGTCGCTCATTTCCTGTGGCTGATTATTATTTATGTGCCAGTGCTGCCCTATGAAAATGCTAACTCTGTTACAAATTTTGCACTTAACTTGTGTGTCCCCATTTTTCTCATAAAAAGGCCAGATGGAACTTTCCCCCTTCCCCCCCCTGAGGGAGCCATTTTGTATTCAATATGATTTTTAGTTCCATGGCGTTCTTACACATTAGCGCATCGTTTTTCATCAGCTTGCATGTTTGTTATCGTTTTTCGGCATTTCAACCAAATGTCATGTTTTTGGATGACCTGAGACTCACAGAACCTAATGTTCAAAGATACCTTGTAATACTGCAATTTTGTGATCTCTTGTGACTGTTGACTGTTTCTTCTCCAGTAACAACTGTGAGCAGGATGCTGTGATTATTTCATTAGTCAATGGCTTCACCTCTGTCTTCTCTGCCACTGTCATCTACTCCATCATTGGCTTCCGTGCCACAGAGAAGTTTGATGACTGTTCTGGCAGGTTAGTGTCTCTGGGCTAGAACAAGGTTCAGCAGCATCTTCAATATCATGTTTCTGTCACTGCTTCAATTTTTCTCAGTAGTTACAATTCTGTTTTGTTCTTCTTCTAGAAACATCCTGGCTCTGATGAATGCTTTCGATCTTCCTGAAGACAACGTCACGCAGAGCAATTATGAAGACGTCCTTCGCAGCCTCAACAACACGTCTCCTGAGATCATCCAGGGGCTCAACCTGAAGACCTGCAACCTGGACACTTTCCTCAGCGAGGTCTGTCCTCTTTCCTATTTAAACTTCCACCCTAAACTCAACTCCACCACTCAACACAGCTATCTCAACATACCCATGTACAGATAAGTATGTTCCGGAAATTTCCTCCATCTTAAAACGATCACAATTACAATCACAAGAGCAGTGAATTTAGTTATTGGTGACTGTTGGTTCTCCCAGTGTCTCTGTACAGCAGTGTCAGCCAGATCTTTGTGCTCCTACAGAGGGTGTAAGCTTAGTGTGTGTTCCTGTCCCACAGGGTGTTGAGGGAACTGGTCTGGCCTTCATCGTCTTCACAGAGGCCATCACCAAGATGCCGGTGTCTCCACTCTGGGCCATACTGTTCTTCATCATGCTCTTCTGTCTGGGGCTCTCCACCATGTTCGGCAATGTCGAGGGGGTGGTGGTGCCCCTGCAAGACCTCGACATCCTTCCCAAAAACTGGCCTAAAGAGGCTCTCACGGGTACGCACGCGGCAGGATTGTCCCAAACGGCGTTTGAGTCGCTGCAGTTTTCTCACGTTTTGGGTCCTCTGCCACGTGTCTGACTGTGTCTCCGTGCGGATCATACACCTCCCGAGTTATCTTCTTAACATCATACAAATCTGTTTGAAACATGGCCTTGCATAAACTGTATCTGCTTGACAAACATTATAATGGCAGCTGTGTCTGTGTTTTAGGTCTCGCATGCCTGGTATCCTTCATGCTGGCTCTGATATTTGTCCTGGGGTCAGGAAACTACTGGCTCGCCCTGTTTGACAGCTTCGCTGGCTCCATCCCTCTCTTAGTCATCGCATTCTGTGAGATGGTGGCCGTTGTCTACCTGTATGGGATAGACAGGTGAGCCTGGACAGCAGATGGATATCAATGTTATTGCTCAGTCCAGCTTACTGCTTCTGGCACATAGTCACAGACGTGGGTCTAACCCTAAAGGCTACAGCCTTGTAACCCCTAACCAGCCTTGTACTTAACCCCTAAAGACTACGAGCTCTGACCCTAACCCCTAACCCTGAACACTACAACCCTCTGCCCTAATCCCTAACTCTAAAGACTATAGCCCTGTCCCTAACCCCTAAAGACTACAGCCCTGAGCCCTAACCCCCAACCCTGTGCCACAGAATATCACCTGCTGGAGCAGAAAGCTCAGTGCTGATTCCACCTGTTTCTCTCAGGTTTAACGACGACATTGAGTTCATGATCGGACACAAGCCCAACATCTTCTGGCAGGTGACATGGAGGGTCATCAGCCCCCTCATCATGCTGGTCATCTTTATCTTCTACCTCGTCACCAAAGTCAGTGAGGAGCTGACCTACCTTGTGTGGGACCCCAGCTCGGTATGTATCTCGGCTATTTCCT
Source organism: Aldrovandia affinis (assembly GCA_029706075.1). Lineage (NCBI taxonomy): Eukaryota > Metazoa > Chordata > Actinopteri > Notacanthiformes > Halosauridae > Aldrovandia > Aldrovandia affinis. The sequence goes on along the minus strand of JAINUG010000099.1, from coordinate 3,054,383 downwards.
CATTCCCGACACACATTCGCATGTTTATATGGTTCTAAAGATTTATGCTGGGAATTATGGATGTTAATCAACAATCGATTAATTGCTGTTAAGAATTTGATCGATCAAGCATATCAAATTAACGATTATGTATTACAGCATAGCGGAGTTATCCAATAGCACAAAAACATTTTTTGTGTGTAATAATATTGCTTTGAAACAACAGTTAAGACCTTGTCGATTTTATCAAATATATCTAGCACTATTTCACCAAAGAAACTATTTACAAAGACAAAACATTTTGTTGTATTTTGTATAGCCTAACGTTACCTCAGCCGACAATAGCATGGTCTCTTGAATTCGCTAAGCACGCCTAACGTTAATACATTTCTCTGAGATTTTGGTGAAACCTTTTTTTTCAAGTTTTTCAAGCCTCCGCTGTCAGACAGCCCTTTTAATTTCAAAAGGAATATTGTTTTCATTGTTAGGCCTACTGAATGTTTCATTTCCTTCATAGCTTTGTCATACGCAACATTTTGCTGGGGTTTTTTTCAATCAATTGTTAACATGGGCGACGATCGATCAAGGACATTTCTTAAAATGATCATCCCTACTGGGAATATTACTCAAAAGATGACCAGTTGTAACGGATTTTAAAAGTATAAACATAGGGGACTCAGATACAGAGTTGACATTTCTGCCATATTGTTATTATTACATTATATTATGATTTATTCATCTGAGCACTTGTTCAACTGAGCTAACTGTTCAATTCCCCAAAACGCTATGTCACCTCCAACCATTCTTCTTCTGTTTGCAGGAGAACTTCCCCATCCTGGACAATGCGTATTACCCCAGCTGGATCTACGTCATTATCTTCATCCTGGCTGGGGTCCCCAGTCTGGCTGTCCCAGTTGTTGCACTGTTCAAGTTCATCTACAACCGCTGCTGCAGGAAACCAGACCGGTACGACCACGAGACTCTCTCCACCGTTTCTGCGAAGGTTCAGATGAGCGAGATGCAGGTCAAATCGTAAGCTGCCGCTAGAAGACGCGTTTCGAACGGTGTCCTCTCAGCCGCGAGAGCTGCTTGTTAAGTTCAGTGCAAGTTGTTTTCTCGGTCAGTTGAGTTTGCTACACTTGTGAATGTGAATTTTGTATTGCTCATGTTGGGTGACAATTCACTGCATTTCCTTCAAGCTGGGGTGCAAGCAGTGGTTTATCCGTTTGCTAATGTTGAATTTATTTGTAAAAGTATCAGTGTAGAGTTTCAAATTAGAAGAAAGATATTGATTCAAACAGAGATGTAAATAAACTATTTCACAGCCTACAGGCCACACACAGTACTAATGGAGAGCCAGTGACTGTTTTACATACTACAGGCTACACACAGTGCTACAGGAGAGCCAGTGACTATTCTACACCCTACAAGCATGCTGCTACACTTTACATGCATTTCATGATTTTCTCTCACATCTCTTACTGCTTTTTACATTTACATTTTCACAAGCTGGACACACACTGGAGTTACTGTTTTAAGACCAATTGAAGTTAAACAAACCCTCAAAGTTTTACACAGAAAGCCCAACACACACCATCACTGTGACATAATAAGCAAGTACAACCTATTAAGCTTTGACGGTTTTATGGAATACAATGATGCCTGCCTTACCTTTAAGATTCTACAGGGCTTGGCATCCCCTCCACTCAGTCAGTTCGTACAAGACATACAGTGGAAGAACTACACATGCAAAAGAGAAGAAAGACTGTGTTGTCCCCTACAGAAAATGTTTAGCCAATCTACATTTTCTGTCCGATCATCTCATTTTTGGGACACTATACCCATAGACATCAGACACCTTCACACAAAAACTTAAGTCTTGGCTGAAAGGAAATCAAAGCTGCTCTTATTGAACTTTAATTCATGCTGTAAATAGGAAGTGTCTGATTATGAACTTTTATGTTTTATTCTTATTTATCTGGCCTACACTCTTTTTAAACCTCTCCTATCCTGAAATGTAATGTACTATATGAATCTGTAATTGTCTTGTATGAATCTTTCACCTGCCAACGGACTACTGAGGAAAACTAGCCCTCGGGCTGACTCTGTAATTGTACCCATTGACGCCTTTTTGCGGATATGTTGATTACTATGTGCTGTCCCTTTTAAATTAATTTACTTCAATTAATAAATAAATAAAATGAGAGGACCTGTTCCTACTAGCCTTTACAGTGTGAGGGTAACTGTTCCTGCTAGTCCCAATAGCATGAGGATACCTGTTCCTGCTAGCACTAATAGCATGAGGGTATCTCTTCCTGCTAGCACTGATAGCATGAGGGTACCTGTTCCTGCTAGCACTAATAGCATGAGGGTACCTGTTCCTGCTAGCACTTATAATCATTGTTTTTAAAAATCAAATCTACTAGTGAATACCTCTAGGGTTGTTCTTTGAGAAAATAAAACACAAGGGAAAAGTTTAGCTGGACGTATGAGGCAATTATAATGATGGCTTGTTGGGGCCTCCCGGGTGGTGTAGCGGTAAGAATGTCCGATGTTGCCCACTACGACCGGGGTTCAATTCCACCAGGTGGCGCCAGCTCGGCTCTGGCCAGGAGTGCCATTAGGGGGCGGCAATTGGGTGTCCACCCCAGCGAGGGTGGAGGGAGGCCGATATGAGCATGCTGCATATATGAGTGGTCCTGTGTGTGTTACGGTGACGGCTTGGCGGGTGCCAGCTCGAAAGAGGCACTCATTACCGGTCTCAGGACCAGTATGAGCATCGAGCTCTCATATGAGGTGGGGGGGATAACTGACATAAAAAAGAGAGGGTATACTTGGCTACTAAAAAATTGGGAAAAAAATGCGGAATAAAAAGCAAAAACAGAAAATAAAAAATAATAATAATAAAGACGTTAGGGACGTTGGCTTGGTGTGTAAGTACATTCCACAGATGTAGCCTTTTTTATGTTGTCATAGACAGAGAATAACACTGGCAATGGACATTGAATCTCGGCAAAAAAAAAAAAAAAAAGACATTTTTATCGTCAGAGGTTGAGTTTTTAAAGCTCTAAAAATCCTAATCCACACATATTAACCACAGGGGGAAATAAGGTGCGGGGGAAAGAGCAGGGGAGGTCTCTTGTTCACTCAGACCATGAGATAAAATATTAATTATTAAAGTGCTTTACACCTCCATTCTGCTGACCAGAAACAATGTGTAACTCTTTGTTCAGACAATTCCACAGATATTCAGGAGGTGTGTGTGAGTGAGTGCGTGTGTGTGTGTGTGAGGGGGTGGGGTCGGGGGGGCTGGGGTGCTAAAGGTCACTATAAGTACAGCAGCTCCCCCCTGCACACTAACACTGACACACGTGCACACAGAGACAGACACAGTCTTACACACACACCTGAGAGGAGCCAGGAGAGAGATGAAGCTGAAACTGCCGAACCCGGGCCTGGAGGGGCGCATCCCATCCCACCAGCAGCTGGAGAAGATGGAGGAGGAGGAGGCTGGGGACCGGCCCAAATGGGACAACAAGACCCAGTACATGCTCACCTGTGTGGGCTTCTGTGTGGGCCTGGGGAACGTCTGGCGCTTCCCTTACCTGTGTCAGAGCCATGGGGGAGGTAGGTGCCTCTCTTACCTGTGTCAGAACCATGGGGGAGGCAGGTGCCTCTCTTACCTGTGTCAGAGCCATGGGGGAGGTAGGATTTGATTTGATGGGGATCATTTGATTTGTCACAATGGAATTTCAATGAGTAAAATTAATTTTTATAATCCATTTTTTTAAATTAATTTATTTAAGATTTTTCTCCCAATTTGGTTGCCTATTAAACCCTCTATTTACTTCAATTCCCCACCCTCACGAGTCCGTCGCCCGTCCTCCGGGATCGAGACACACATTCCTGGTTGAGTGTTCCCGCCTCTTTCGAGACGGGAAATATTCCACGGACTCCTTAACCTTCTCCTCGACGAACTCGTGCCGGCTCACCCTCCCCCCTCCCCCGGAGCCGGACAGCCAAATGCCGCCTCCGATCGGGTTGACAACCAGGGCCGGTCTGGTAGAGACGCGGGTTTCGATCCGCATCCCTGACGGGCAGCGCACACCACTCCGAAGAGTGGTGCATTAGACTGCTGCGCCATCCGCCAGGCCTATAATCCATTTTTAACAATATAATTGTTACGCAGCACATGTTCAAGGAGGAATCGAAACACCAGAAATCCCCAAAAACCCTCGAAAAACCCAAAGCCAAATGAAAAACTAGAATTGAATTCTGTGCTGTGGCACAGGGAGTGAGGGACTCAGCTGGCAGGGTGTTCCCCACCTCGCCCTGCAGTCTGTCTGCGCTAGCTGTGCACATGGCACAGTCCTCCAGCACAACGACTGTGCAGCTCAGCTGATGGGACTGCAGAGGATAGGAACTGGGGGAAAGAGCTCATTGTCATGGTAAATGTAAAAATATGGCTTAAAAGTTGGATGAAAAGATATATGTAAACTAATTCCAAGTTCATTTCTTCAAGTGTTTCTAGGACATAAATATCAATTTGACATGATGACAATATCCAAAACAGTTCCAGAAGAACCATCATATTGACAACTAGTGGACCAAGTAATGGTGAAATCAATTTCCGACCAGTCAAAATAATAATCAAAAATGATTATGAGTTATCACCCAAGCCTTAAAGGGGAACTCCACCCAAAAATTATGTACATTCTGACAAAAGACCATTTGAAGTGATGACATTGGCATATCACTCTTCCTCTTATCACTTAAGTGAATGGAAGAACACAGTGTAATGGTGACTAATCTATTGTTTTCTATATATCTGTGAGGTCACAATCATGATATTTAAGACATAACTGAAGGCCTCGTTGCTGTTTCATCTGAAGCGCAGCCTGCACTATAACCTGCAGTGGGGGAAAGGGGAGGGGCTACAACCCCAGGTGATATCATTTTTGGGGGGGTTGGGTTCTACACATTTTCTTAGTTGTGGGCTAAAGCAGTGGTTCCCAACCCTCTGCTCTGGAACCCCCAGCCAGTCCATGTGTCTGTTAAATTTTACCACCAGCACACCTAATTCAACAAATCAATGCTCGTTAAGTAGGTAAATAGTTGAATCAGGTGCGCTGGTGGGTGGAATTTAAACATTAGGCTACACGGACCGGCTGTGGATTCACGAGGAAAGGGTTGGGAACCACGGGGACAAAGTATTATATGTGACACATTAGAAATGAGATCAATAAATTACTCTTAAAGTGAGGATCAACACATCAAACAAGGATTTTTTGGCCGGAGTTCCCTTTTAAAGTACCTAAACTGGGGAAGAAACCTTGGAACTGCATTAATATCAGCATCTGAAGCAATTGTGGCTGAACATTAACAGAGGAATCTATTATGTAAGAACACAGACTCCCTTCATTGAAACCCTTACCCAAGACTGTGATTTTTACTCAATGTTGTCAAAATCACAGCTGCCCTTTAGACGTTGTAAATCTAGACTGACAGGATTTTTACAGAAATTATCATTTAAAGGGGACTGGCTCACCACACAGGCCATGTTAACTTGAGTACTGTAAAATGGGCAGAGGACACAGCAGGGAAATTAAGCTAAGAGTAATTTCAAACTGCCATGACATGAAACCAACACTAGACATCTAGCTAACTGTAATCACCACTACCTGCTTGCTCAACACTATATACCCCTGCTTACTCCATTTAATAAAAAAATAAAAGATACATTTGACAAAACTTTCCTTCCCAGTGTTACAGGTATGGTACGCAGCTGCCTGCAATGACGTCTATCGCTATATTACTGCACTGATCTCTTGCACGAACTATGATTGATCTTACCATGTATTTATGCACATCTTGTAAGTCGCTCTGGATAAGAGCGTCTGCTAAATGCTTAAAATGTAAAATGTAAAATGTAGAACAATGGCTCCAGTAAATATAGAAGCACAACTGCTGGAAACTGCTTGAGGCTTCAAAAAATATATATTATAACAAATATTCATGTCAAGTACTTTAGTGTTTCAAAAAAACAAAAGAACATTTGCTTAACGTTACCAGATCTGATTCACTGCATTTGAAAATCATCACCAAGTTTACAAGCGGGTGAAGGGTTCACGCATAACAACTGAGCAACGAGCAGAATCGAAGTCGGGATCACGCATCGCACAAGTTTTTTAAATGGGGAATCGTGTACTGTCACCACTCAGCACCGATATCTGAGGCATGAGGTGCCGCCTATTCCGGCAAGGTTATAAACAGGCATGGCAATGATCAGTGAGTAGCCTACATCATGTTGAGCAAAATCGGACTTTCCGAGCAGCAATAAATTCATAAATAAATTAATGAATGAGTAACCAGTCCTCCCACCACCCTTTTACTACGGCAGAACAGGACAGCGTCGAGCAGAATGTAATTTTTATAAACGTCTCTTCTGGTACGCCGCTCTCCGTTTGCTTTCAAATGGTGAATGGACAGTGTGGAAGGGCCCGTCCATTAATCTATTTCAAAGTACGCTATATATTTTATTTTACCTCTAACGTTTTTATACATCAACGCAACATATTGTCAACAACTGTAGATACCTGTAGGAATGTGAAAAGAATAGTAGTGGGATTCACACGGAGCATAGTATATTCTACTAAACAGTATGATAATTCCAATCATGTACTGTCCCTGAATAAATCTGTAAACCAATTTAAGTTAAATTCAAACTTAAGTTAAAATCAACCATCTCTCACAACATTTCTGCATGTAGCTACAATTTATCACAGAAAGCAAATCTTATTGGGGATGTGTTGTACGTCTCCGATTATTATTTTTGGTTACTGGATGCTATAGATTTTTTTTGGTTACTGGATGCTATGCATTCGTTTTTTTGATGTCAGATTCAATAGCATGAAAGGCTGAGTGAAGTTGGTCTGACAAAGCAACCGGCGACGTACATTGTAGCTTAAATGTATACTTTCATCGACGGACATTGTTCTTCATATAACATCAACATTTAGTTAACTTTAAATATATTACTTTGTAAATTTAAATTACTTACATTAAGAAGCAATGCACGTTTTCAGCTCGCAGGGTAGCTAGCGTAGCTAAATTAGCCAAAGGCCAAAGGCACTTTTTGAAATCAACTGCCAGTTTGGTTAACTGTCAGTTTTTAATTCTGAACACACTGATAATTCCACAATTGTTTCTCGATGGGGAAATTTTCTTTTTTTTTAAACAAACCCACCAAAAACCTTTTATAAATAATTTGTTAAAAATATTTTACCTTTCAAATCTAGTTAGCTAACGTTGGCTAAAACATTGTACGTTGCATCAAATCTTTTTAAGAGCCATTTCGCTTGCTAGTTGTGCTAATTATTAGCTAGCGCCGAGCCCGGCAAATAGTGACATCGTCTCCACCGGCATTGTAATCGCTACGTCACACTTTTATCATGTAACTTAACAAATTACTGCCCAGAGACTTTAAAAGGCCAAACCACACCTAGCTAACGTTAGTTAGTTCTTCTTCAATGTTTTTTAGTTTTAGCCAAATCGCTTCATCGCTAACGTTATTCTCCAGTTACCTAACAAGCTAACGAACAGAAGTCCGTCTGACAAAGCAACCGGCTTCAATTTATAGTACTTTATCGACTGACATTGTTCTTCATATATATCAACATTTAGTCAACTTTAAATTCCTTACTTTGTACATTACCGTACTTACATTACGTCGCAATGCACGTCTCCAGCTCGCAGGGGTAGCTAGTTTAGCCAAACGAAGGCAGTTTTCGAAATCAACTGCCAGTTTGGTCAACTGTCCGTTTGGAATTCTGAACACACTGATAATTCCACAATCGTTTCTCGATGGGGACATTTTCTTATCAAAAATAAAAATATATATAAATCAAAACGTTTCAGGTTGGCTGTAATGATATAGTCCAAATCCTGGAAAAGAAATTACTCAAGTACAGTAACAAGAGCACCGGCAATCCATTAATTTACAACTCTGGTAATGGGGTCTCGGGCCTTCAAGACCAAACCTGACACCATGGCTGTGTTCGAAATCGCTCCCTATTCCCTATATAGTGCACTATATAGTGTGTACGCCATTTTGTAGTGTTGTTCGAATTCTCAACTGTTAATTTCGTTCACTATATAGTGAACGATAAAATACCCACAATTCACAGCGATTTGTAGTGAACAGCGAATGTACTATACAATTTCTCCCGTATACCACAATGCAGTGCGGTCGTGTCTTAGTTAGCTCACGACTTCCATAACGGTAGCTATTGGTGGCTAAAGCAGTGGCTAGCAGACAGCACCACAGTTGACAAAACCACACTTGCACATCATTAGAATTTCAACAATTTATTTGGGATTTAACATTCAAAACTGAACATGCAAACCCGATACTACCTCAGTACATTTCAACCTGCTGTCATGAGTGCTCGGTTTGTTTACGTGATACTGGGCGCGTCCGCTTGCGTCACCTGAATATCCGGCACTTTTTTTTTAAACGCAAATGACGTTCAGTTGTAGTGTCTGAAAACAGTTTAATCGTTCACTACATGGAACACTATATAGTGAACACTATATAGGGAATAGTGAACGATTTCGAACACAGCCCATGATAGAATTAAACCTTTGAGCTGGTCAATGGTGTGGTGAGGCAACGCTGGTTGAGTAGTCATTGTCTGGTCCTTACCTGTAATCTCAGGTGCGTTCATGATCCCGTTCCTGATCCTGCTGGTTCTGGAGGGGATCCCTCTTCTGCATATGGAGTTTGCCATTGGGCAGCGCTTGAGAAAGGGGAGTGTTGGCGTGTGGACAGCAATTCATCCCTACCTAACCGGTGTGGGTGAGTATGACACGGCCACATGCTGTTTGGACAACGTAGTTATGTCTATAAAACAGCAATGTACAGGACCCAGGGATCAGGAAGCTCTTTCCAGAAATATAATATCAATACAATCATAACATCAACATCAACAATTAATATTGACAGGAATGCCATGTGCATTCTATCTGTACTGAATGATAATTGGAGCCTGTAAGACATAATATTCTGGGATTCAGTTTCTGGGAAGATAAGAAGTTGTAGGAAAGCTCCCTTAACTAGCAAAATGATGTGTTTTCGTCAGGAATTGCATCCATGCTGGTGTCCTTCTTGGTGGGCATGTACTATAACACCATCATGGCCTGGGTGATGTGGTACTTCTTCAACTCCTTCCAGAGCCCTCTGCCCTGGACTCACTGTCCCATCAATGACAACAGAACTGGTATGTCAATCACTAACAAAAAATGGTGTTGGATGGTGCCGGCCAAAGGCCATTCAAGTTCCGACATTCAGCAGCTCACCAGGACATTCTGGGCTGTTGACTGAATTGGAACGGATCCCAGGTTTGCGGTTACAGTGCGAGTGTCGCCCCCTGCAGGCCTGGTGTCGGAATGTGAGCGAAGCTCACCGGTGGATTATTTCTGGTACCGGGAGACGCTGAACACATCGGCAGAAATCGGGGACTCTGGTGGCCTGCAGTGGTGGATGGTCCTGTGTCTGGTGTGTGCTTGGACTGTGCTCTACGTGTGCTGTATCAGGGGCATCGAGACCACTGGCAAGGTACGCCCCCCCAGTGGCCATGCAGGAGAGTGCACATCTGGTCACAGGTGAAAGTTGTGAGCTGCACAGGCCCAACGCTCCCCAACCTGTGTACGTCACCTCCACCCTCCCCTCTCTCTCTGCAGGCGGTGTATGTCACTTCCACACTGCCATACGTGGTGCTCACCATCTTCCTGGTCAGAGGACTGACTCTCAAAGGTTCTGTGAGCGGAATCAAGTTTCTCTTCACCCCAGATGTGAGTGAACCGCCCTGAACCATGTGTTGCACTTTATTTAAATTCCAAACCTTGCAAAAAAGGTATGTTACGTTTAGAATAAAATATATATTTTTAATTTGTTTCTCCAGGTGAAGGAGCTCATGAACCCGTCCACCTGGCTGGATGCTGGTGCCCAGGTGTTCTACTCCTTCTCCCTGGCCTTTGGAGGCCTCATCTCCTTCTCCAGCTACAACTCAGTGCAGTAAGTCCCCCGTGACTATAGTATATTTCAGTGCCATTAATGAAAACGTGGGAAAAATGGGGGGAAACTCACCTCAACCACCACTAATATGTGGCTCCTGGGTAATGTAACTTGTTGAGCTGCTTACAACAATGTTTTCATTTTTTAACAAAAAAAACCTTAATTGGGCTCGTTTCCTGCCCTATGAAAATGCTAGCTCTATGTTACAAATTGTGCACTTAAATTGTGTGTCGCCATTTTTCTCATAAAAAGGCCAGATGGAACTTTTCCTTTCTCCCTCCAAGGGGGCCATTTTGTAAAGGCATTCAATATGATTTTGAGTTAGCTAATGCGCACGTGTGATCTCTCCTGACTGTTTAACTGTTTCTTCTCCAGTAACAACTGTGAGCAGGATGCTGTGATTATTTCATTAATCAATGGCTTCACCTCTGTCTTCTCTGCGACTGTCATCTACTCCATCATCGGCTTCCGTGCCACAGCGAGGCTGGACGACTGTCTTGGAGGGTATGCTCCTAGTTATCCTGGGTAGAATAGGGCATGCTCCTAGTTATCCTGGGTAGAATAGGGCATGCTTTTAGTTATCCTGGGTAGAATAGGGCATGCCTTCTGTCTTCTCAGATTGGCAGGTTAGTGTCTCTGGGCTAGAACAAGGTTCAGCAGCATCTTCAATATCATGTTCCTGTCACTGCTTTAATTTTTCTCAGTAGTTTCAATTCTGTTTTGTTCTTCTTCTAGAAACATCCTGGCTCTGATGAATGCTTTCGATCTTCCTGAAAACAACGTCACGGAGAGCAATTATGAAGACGTCCTTCACAGCCTCAACAGCACGTCTCCTGAGATCATCCAGGGGCTCAACCTGAAGACCTGCAACCTGGACACTTTCCTCAGCGAGGTCTGTCCTCTTTCCTATTTAAACTTCCACCCTAAACTCAACTCCACCACTCAACACAGCTGCCGGTCACTCCGTATCTCAACATACCCATGTACAGATAAGGGTGTTCCGGGAATGATCTTAAAACGATCACAATTACAATCACAAGAGCAGTGAATTTAACTATTGGTGACTGTTGGTTCTCCCAGTGTCTCTGTACAGCAGTGTCAGCCAGCTCTTTGTGCTCCTGTAGAGGGTGTAAGGTTGTTTTGGTGGGGTTTTTTATCCCACCACCACCCCCCCATCAATGGAGGTCTAATCTTTATTAATATACAGTATATATATTTTTTAATATATTTTCTTTATCTTTCCTCTCTCTTCTCCTTTCTTCATTTTTTTCCTTTTTGTCTGCCCTTCTCCTTTTCCTCTCCTTATTTTCCTTCTTCCTTCTTTAATTCATTATAACATTAATGCCAACATTGAGGGTGTAAGCTTAGTGTGTGTTTGTGTCCCACAGGGTGTTGAGGGAACTGGTCTGGCCTTCATCGTGTTCACAGAGGCCATCACCAAGATGCCGGTGTCTCCACTCTGGGCCATACTGTTCTTCATCATGCTCTTCTGTCTGGGGCTCTCCACCATGTTTGGCAATATCGAGGGGGTGGTGGTGCCCCTGCAAGACCTCGACATCCTTCCCAAAAAGTGGCCTAAAGAGGCTTTCACGGGTATGCACGTGGCAGGATTGTCCCAAACAGCGTTTGAGTCACCGCAATTTTCTCGCTACACTTTGGTCCATTTTCTGGGGGTCCTTTTGGTCCTCCCTCATGTGTGTTTGATTGTGTCTCCATGCTATCATACACCTCCTGAGTTATCTTCTTAACATCACATACGTCTGTTTGAAAATGGCCTTGTATAAACTGTATCTGCTTGACAAACATTTTAATGGCGGCTGTGTCTGTGTTCCAGGTCTCACATGCCTGGTATCCTTCATCATTGCCCTGATATTTGTCCAGGGGTCAGGAAACTACTGGCTCGCCCTGTTTGACAGCTTCGCTGGCTCCATCCCCCTCTTGGTCATCGCATTCTGTGAGATGGTGGCCGTTGTCTACCTGTATGGGGTAGACAGGTGAGCCCTGTGCCCTAACCCCTAAAGACTACAGTTCTGTCCAAAACCCCTAACCCTAAGGACTACAGCCCTGTCCCTAATCCCTAACCCTAAGGACTACAGCCCTGTCCCTAACCCCCAAAGACTAAAGCCGTATGTCTAACCCCTAACGCCTATAGCCCTATCCTTAACCCCTAACCCCTAGAGAATACAGCCCTGTGCTTAACCCCTAACCCCTAATGACTACAGCCTTGTCCCTAACCCCTAACCTTAAAGACTACAGCCCTGTCCCTAACCCCTAAAGACTATAGCCCCGAGCCCTAACCCTCAACCCTGTGCCACAGAATGTCACCTGCTGGAGCAGAAATTTCAGTGCTGATTCCACCTGTTTCTCTCAGGTTTAACAAGGACATTGAGTTCATGATCGGACACAAGCCCAACATCTTCTGGCAGGTGACATGGAGGGTCATCAGCCCCCTCATCATGCTGGTCATCTTTATCTTCTACCTCGTCACCAAAGTCAGTGAGGAGCTGACCTACCTCGTGTGGGACCCCAGCTCGGTATGTATCTCAGTATTTCCTCAGTCCCGACACACATTCGCATGTTTCATGCACATTTCTGTTCACATTTTTGAGCACTTGTTCAGTTCAGTTGAGCTAACTGTTCGGTTCCCCAAAACGCTATGTCACCTCCAAGCGTTCTTCTTCTGTTTGCAGGAGAACTTCCCCACCCTGGACAATGCGTATTACCCCAGCTGGATCTACATCATTATCTTCATCCTGGCTGGGGTCCCCAGTCTGGCTGTCCCAGCTGTTGCACTGTTCAAGTTCATCTACAACCGCTGCTGCAGGAAACCAGACCGGTACGACCACGAGACTCTCTCCACCGTTTCCGCGAAGGTTCAGATGAGCGAGATGCAGGTCAAATCGTAAGCTGCCGCTAGAAGACGCGTTTTGAACGGTGTCCTCTCAGCGATCACAGCTGCGAGAGCTGCTTGTTAAGTTCAGTGTAAGTTGTTTTCTCGGTCAGTTGAGTTTGCTACACTTTTTAATGTGAATTTTGTATTGCTCATGTTGGGTGACAATTCACTGCATTTCCTTCGAGCTGGGGTGCAAGCAGTGGTTTATCCATTTGCTAATGTTGAATTTATTTGTAAATGTATCAGTGTAGAGTTTCAAATGAGAAGTGCTTAAGAAACTATTGATTCCAATAGAGATGTAAAAGCATTTTTTTCTTGTTTTACCTCATTACATTACTAATCAGTGAGAGACAAACCAGATAAAAGGCACATTCCCCTTTTGTATCCCGTTCTGAATTCAGTGCTACGCTCACCAGCTACAGTACCAGTCAAAAGTTTGGACACACCTGCTGGAAACTAGGTTTATCTCATAATTGACAATGTTTTACACCGTATACGTTTCTGTAAATACTTGAAAATGACAAAAAACGCATGTAACAAACAAAAGGAACATCAAAGCAATGTTCAAGAAAATTGAATTGAAAATTGAATCTTGGATTCCTCAAAATAGTCACCCTTTGGCGTGAGAATAGCCTCACAAACAGGGGCCATTCGGTTAATAAGTTTTAGCAGGAAATCACCCAACATGTTTTCCCAGCTATCCTGCAGCAATTTCCAGAGAAACTTGTGGGTTGCTTTGCTTTGACTCTTCCTTTCCAGTTGGTCCCATACAAGTTCTATGGGATTGAGGTCTGGACACTGGGCAGGCCAGGTCATTAGTTTGAGTTGTCGTTCACGTTCCTCCTTCACCAGATAGTTCTTGCACAACTTCAAGGTGTGTTTCGGGTCGTTATCTTGCTGAAGAATGAAGGAGTGCCCAATTGGCTGTAATCCAGATGGAAGGTGTGTCCAAACTTTTGACTGGTACTGCAGGTTTAAATAATAGGGTTGACATATATTTTTGGTTGACAGTAGTGCTGTTAGTCTTTATTTTTTTGTGTGAAATGTGTGTGTAATCTAAATAATTGCCCTGTACGTCGCTCTGTATAACAGCGTCTGCTAAATGCTTAAAATGTAATGAAATGTAAACGTACGTGCTGTGAAAATATAGTATCTGTTAAACTGCAAAAGTAAATTAGAAAAAATGCAAAGGCATATGTCCATACTGTACCCTTTTCAGTATAAGTTTAAAGCGCACAGGCCTGCCTTTTCTTAGTACTTTTATTATGAAATATTTCCATCAACAGAAGTGCCTCAGAGAGAATTTCCTGGTGGTTGCTGAGGGACTCCTTCACTTTGTATCATGAAATAAAAGGTGTGAATCTAAACATTCTGTACCCAAGGCCAAGTTCCAGGGTTCCCCATAATCCCTTAACGACAAAGGGAGTCATAACATCTGATATAAATATATATCAATATATATACAGTATATATATAAAACTTTCAAACATCCTTTACACAGATATGAGAGGAATTTTAACAGCCAGAGTTCCAGGAACATGGAGGTCAGACGGCAAGAGAGGGAGTCTCCTGTCAGGCCTCTCCTGGCATTAAACCCTCAGTGGAAATTCACTGATAGACCTATGTAGGTGGAATCCATTTTCTGCAGATAACCCATAAGATTAATCATTGAACGACATTTGTGTTTTTGGTCGGCAACGTGATGAGTCCCCTTACCTCCCAATGTAACAATTTTGTGTATCAAACTTGAGTTTTGTCTGAAAAGTGCTGTATTAAAGATATGTTTCTGGTTTTGTTTGTATCACTGAGTGTTTATTTCCTTGTTGACAGCGGTTTGACAGTAGACTTTATCCCTATAAAAGTAATATATATACACCTGCACAAAGTGCCTGAGTATAACAAGGGTTGGGCTTATTCATGGCTGGCTTTGACGTTCACGTACAGCTGATGCCACTAAATTGTATTCCCAAAACTACCACCAATAATAATAATGTATGTTACATAATGAATAATTAATTCAGTATTTTTGTCATCACTTTCAGTCCCCACAATCATTGTTACATAATCATAAGAATACATTTCTGCATGCATTCTTTGTTTAGAATTTTGTTCAACCTTTTCATGACAAATTTTTTCTTTTTTTTTTCTTTTAAACTGTTACCCCAGGATTATGTCTGTATATGGTTTATAAAGATTGGTTTAGAATTCTCAAATGTATGAAAATATTTGTATGAATTTGCTGCATTTTAAAGTCCATGAAATAATCTCACTGCCGGTTAGCTTTAGACATGAAAACACAATTTTTAGGGGCATTTTAAGGGGGGGGTATTTGCACTCTACATTATCAACACAAGAGTGGAATGTGCAAAAGAGGCACATTTAGTGCAGACCAGCTGTGGGCTCCACAACGCCAGGCCCCCCCTGTGCTGCTCACTTATTCAACTTCTCAATTAAGACTGAACAAATATTCGATCAAAATTTTACGTGGGGGAAAAATCACACTGGCTGCTTAGGGAACCTTTTCCATGAGGATATTTGTTATCCTTGTTTTTGTTATCATATTAAGCTTGTGATTTCTGACTGGGCCAAAATTCTTTTTCTTG
Organism: Aldrovandia affinis; assembly: GCA_029706075.1. Taxonomy (NCBI): domain Eukaryota; kingdom Metazoa; phylum Chordata; class Actinopteri; order Notacanthiformes; family Halosauridae; genus Aldrovandia; species Aldrovandia affinis. The sequence goes on along the minus strand of JAINUG010000099.1, from coordinate 3,038,833 downwards.
TTCTTTTTAACACATAAGAACGTAAGAATACATAATGATGAGAACGGGCCATTCAGCCCATCTAAGGCTCGTCATGTCCTAATCTAAAGAGTATCTAGTACTGCATCTAGCCTGGACTTGAATAGCCCAAGTGTTTCTGCCTCTACTACCTGACTTGCCAAGCTGTTCCAGGCATTGACAACTCTCTGTGTAAAGAAAAACTTCCTAATATCCATGCAGAATTTGCCATGAACTAAGTTCCATGCCTGTGGCCTCTTGCTCTGCTACCCAAACTTATCTTAAAAAATGCATGGCAACACAACAGAATGGCTTTGACTAGGAAGAACTTGGTGTTCAAATCCAATATTTGAATTTTTTTTCCAGACAGTTTTGAGATGTGATTAAACATTATGTAGCTACATCACACTCACCTCAGACCTTGTGATATACAGTGCATATAAAAAGTGTTCACCCCCTTTGGCATTTTATTTTCTTACTTCATGGAATCAAATTGGACTTAATTGGGATTACTTGCCACTGAATACAACACAAAATACTCTATAATGACAAAAACAACTCTAAAGCTTTTCCTTAATTAATTACAAATAAAAAAACATACAATAATTGATTCCATAGTTTCCCCCCCCCCCTTGACTTAATGCTTAGTAGAAGGACCTTTAGCTGGAAATACAGCTGTGAGTCTACTTGGGTCTCTACCAGCTTTGCACATCTGGACACTGCAATTTTCACCCTTTTTTCTATACAAAATTGTTCAAGATCCATCAGGTTGGATGAGGACTCATGGTGAACACACATTTTCTAATCTTTCCACAGATTCTCAATGGGATTGAGGTCTGGGCTTTGACTGGGCCACTCCAGGACATACAGTTTTGTGTTTTCAAACCAATACAACATGGCTTTTGCTGTATACTTTGGGTCATTGTCCTGCTGGAATAGAAATCCTCTTTCAAGTCCCAGGTCTCTTGCAGACTGCAGCAGGTTTTGCTTTTGAAGAACCTTTTCTCGGTTCTGAATGTTCTTTGGTCTTCATGATGATGGTCTTCTGTGGAAATGCACTAACCAACCGTGGGACCTCTCACAGACAGGTGTATTTAATTTTAAATAATTTGAAACACCTTAATTGACTCCAATTAAACAATTATTTGACATCCGTAGACAATTGATTGCACCAGAGTTTATTTAGGTGTGTCTTAGCAAAAGGGGTGAATAGTTATGCAATCAATTATTGTCTGTTTGTTATTTGTTCGATCCCCAGCTGTGCCAGCCCAGCTCTGGCCGGGAGTCCCATTCGGGGGAGGTGATTGGCTGTCCACCCCAGGGGGAGGGGGGAGGGAAGCTGGCAGGAGCTTGCCGACATGCAGAGTGGCTCTGTGTGTTTTGGAGTTACAGTCCACAGTTTGGCAAGTTCCATCTCGTAGGAGACAGTTCGTCGCCATCTTCACTGACGGTCCAGGAGCAGCAGTGGCGAGCTCGTAGTATGAGGGAGGGATAGTTAAATTAGAAATAGGGCATAATTGGCTGCCAAATTGGTAGAAAATTGGAAAAAATTGGAAACAGAATTTTAGTGAAATAATTTTTTTACTTTCACAATATTTCATATTTTGTTTAGAAAAAGTCCAAGGGGGAGAATACTTTTTATACCCACTGTATTTGTGTTTTTAAGACTACGAGGACTTTGGTGACTCATTCGTATCTTTAACCATGCTCAAAACCACTTGAGGTCACTCTAGGTCATACATTGAATATACATTTTATATACTTGTAAACACCATGATATAATATTATGGCCTCCCCTCACAATGACTTTTCAGATATGACATCAGTATTTATGTAGATTTTTATGTAGTTTACCTGTGGGATTCGCAGTGTACAAGTTATCCATTAAACTCCTGGGCGGTCCTGTCAAATATGGGACAAACAGAGAAACGCAGAGGTCTGGGTGACCGGCAATTCGCTATCTCTCTTCCTTATGGCCTACCTGGTGAAACATATAAATATGCAGCTTACCTGACACATCCCATCACACTGCCACAAGCTGCGGACCGCAGCACTGAACCCAGATCAACGTAAACACCACAGCACTGACCCTAGATCAGCCTAAAGACCAGGATACTGAGCCCAGATCAACCTGAGGACCACTGCACTGAATCCTACAGTGGAAAGATTAACCCCAGATCAGCCTGAACATGGGTGATGACAAAAAAGAGGTGAAGCGGAAAGTGAGTGGGGACGAGGCAGCCAGCGCCTCTGAAGAGCGACCGAAGTGGAACAGCAAGACCCAGTACATGCTCACCTGCATCGGGTTCGCTGTGGGCCTGGGCAACGTGTGGCGCTTCCCTTACCTGTGTCAGATCTATGGAGGAGGTAAGCCATATCACCGACCACATTACAGATCTACTGCCAAAATAAAGGAAACATTGAGCAAGTGAAGGGTTCTGGCGGTTCTGTTATGGTGTGGGGTGCATTTTCCTGTCATGGTTTAGGTCCACTTAACCCCTTAGAGGGCAAGATAAACACCAATAAATACAATGCCATTCTGAGTGATCACCTTCATCCTGTGGTGAAGCATTTCTATCCTGGTCTCCTCCAGGATCACAATGCCCCCATCCACAGGGCACAAGGATGAGCATGAAAAGGATTTAAACTTAACCATGGCCATCTCAGTGATCAGATCTCAACCCAGTTGAACTGTTATGAGAGATTCTGGAGTGGTGCCTGAGACAGCATTTTCCACTACCATCGACAAAACACCAAATGATGGAATTTCTCATGTAGGAATGGTGTGGCATCCCTCCAATATTGTTCCAGACACTTCTACAGAATCTCTGCCAAGTCACATTGAAGCTGTTCTGGTGGCTCCTGGTGATCCAAATAACTGTCTGTGCTGCTACTGCGCAATACTGCTCTGACTATGTGCAAATATCTTTATTGTTCATTGGAATGAGAAAGAAAAATGTTTCCTGGTTTTCATTGTTCTTAGAACTTCCTTGATGGTTTGCCTTGACATACTTTAGCGATGAGGTTAAATTTTTGTCAATTCCACACGGCACATGGGAAGAATAGCTGACTCTTCAGCTGATAGCTGACGCCAATGCGCTGAAGAGCTTGCTATCACATTTGTGATTGATCGTATTCTAAATTGGGAGAACAGGAAAAAATTTGGAACTAAACCAGGGGTGGGCGATTCTTGGAGGATACGCTGGTTCACTTGTAGATTAGACCACACTAACATGTTGCATATGGGAACACAAGAACAGTCTTACATTTACATTTTACATTTTACATTTTACATTTTACATTTTAGGCATTTAGCAGACGCTCTTATCCTGAGAGACTTACACAGCTTACATTTCTTTACATACAATCCATTTATACAGCTGGATATTTTAAGTACCTTGCTCAAGGGTACAACAAGGCAGGCAGTGTGGTATAATGGTTAGGGAACTGGGCTTGGAACGTTAAGGTTGCAGGTTCAATCCCCAGGTGCGACACTGCCGTTGAGCTAAAGGTACTTAACCGGAATTGCTTCAGTTAATATCCAGCTGTATAAATGGATTGTAAAGAAATGTAAACTGTAAGTCGCTCTGGATAAGAGCGTCTGCTAAATGCCTGTAATGTAATGTAATGTAACAGCAATGTCCCACCTGGGAATTGAACCTGCAACCTCTGAGTTACAAGCCCAGCTCCCTAACCACTACACTACACTGCCAGTCTTCAGCTGTCATTAATGGTCAAGAAATGTTGCTAAAATGTCAGATCATGTAAATAAAATAAAATAATTAAGAGCAGAAGTTGGCATGAAATCCAGAAACGGATACGGCCCTCCTCAGCCTCCTTGCCCATCCCTGAACTAAACAGATTTGCAGAGTTGCAAACGCAGACAGAAATGAAATCACTCAGATACATTACCCAGTAAAATGCGGGCCATGGGACAGACAGTCACAAGCGCGTCGTGTTGAATGCCCTCTGGAGCAGATGGACGTGTGTTTGGTGATGTCATGCAGGTGCGTTCCTGATCCCGTACCTGATCGCGTTGGCAATCCAGGGGCTGCCCCTGCTCTACCTGGAGCTCGCCATCGGCCAGAGACTGCGCATGGGAAGCATCGGCGTCTGGAACTCCATCTCCCCCTACCTGGGTGGAGTAGGTGGGTGAGGCTTACCTGGGTGGAGTAGGTGGGTGAGGCTTACCTGGGTGGAGTAGGTGGGTGTGGCCTACCTGGGTGGAGTAGGTGGGTGTGGCTTACCTGGGTGGAGTAGGTGGGTGTGGCCTACCTGGGTGGAGTAGGTGGGTGTGGCTTACCTGGGTGGAGTAGGTGGGTGTGGCCTACCTGGGTGGAGTAGGTGGGTGAGGCCTACCTGGGTGGAGTAGGTGGGTGTGGCCTACCTGGGTGGAGTAGGTGGGTGAGGCTTACCTGGGTGGAGTAGGTGGGTGTGTCTTACCTGGGTGGAGTGGAAATGAGAAATTTGAATGAAATTTAACTTTGCAAAATGAAATGTTTAATATTTTCCCAAAACGCGAGCAGCATTAGTAGGCATAGCGAGAAAGCTCAGATGGACATTTATGTTTTCATGTACAGTGGGGTCCAAAAGTCCACTACCAAGACCTGTTTGTTTTCATTGTTCATCGAAAACTAACACAACAATTTTACCCAGGAGAACTATTTGAGACCTCTAACTACTTCACTAAGCTCTGCTGACATAATTACAAACAGCTGCAAAAACTTTTGCAAAGGAAGTGTCCTTTTTCAAGATTAAAGCACCTGCAGTAGCAACGAGAACACATAGAGGACCATATTAATTACATCAATATCCGGTATTAAATGTTACAAGATCAGAACAACTCACACTGTGTATTAGGAGTGCCCATGTATTAAAACTTAAATTAAAATAAGGTGTCACAACATTTTGAGGAATCAAAAGGCAATGGTGTGCAAACAAACAAACAAAAATGTATAAATATTTGAAATTCATACCATCCTTTCTCAAAAAAACTTTTTAAAAAAAATGTGTATCAGTGTTTTATGACATTCTTGAATAACAAATACCACATGAGTAAAAATGTTGTGTTCGTTTTCGATGAATGATGAAAATCCTGGTGGTGGACCCCATTGTATGTGTACAGCATAGATAGATACACCAGAGACAGCAGCAGCCAAGATGGCCGACTCAGTACTCCACATTAAAGGTTCTGATGTGTAGTTGAGCTGTAAATCCTTTCCCAGAACTTGGCCCTTGTACACAGAGTGCATGGTCTCCATGGTGATGAACGATCCCTCTCTGTCCTGTAAGCAGAGGGTCAGGGGTCAGAGCTCTGTATGATGTCATAATTGATGACGATGTCATTTCCCCCTGTGTGCAGGCATGGCTTCCATGATGGTGTCCCTGCTGGTGGGCATGTTCTATAACAGCATCGTCGCCTGGGTCATGTGGTACTTCTTCCATTCCTTTCAGGATCCGCTGCCTTGGGCGTACTGTCCGCTCAATGAGAACCGCACAGGTGCGCTACCTGCCTCCCCATGCTTCTGTTTCCTTTCACTCTGCTTTCTTGTACGCAAGTTCAACATCCTCTGCTAAACGTTCCCCTCCACATGAAATACAATTTGGGTCTAATGCACTCGTTTACTAGTGTGAGCTGCCTATCACGGTCGCGGTTCAAAACCCGGCTGTGCCAGACTGGCCCAGGAGTCCCGATCGGGGGCGTTTGGCTGTCTGCCCCTGGAAGAGGAGGGATGATGAGCCAGCCCAAACTAGCTGCGAAGCGTGTAAGGGTGTCTCCAGAATGTGGGTGGGCGAATTCCGTCTCGAAGAAAATGGAGTTCGCTGCCCTCGGAGAATGAGCTTGCCTCCTAGAGACGAGCGGCGGACTCGTGTGCGGAGGGTAAATTGAAATAAATAGAGGGTGTAATTGGCCACTAAATTTAAAGAAAAAAAAATCTGAAACAAATTTAAGGAAAACTAAAATAATACAACTTTGGGAAATGAGCAGCATGCCTTTGCATTAACCGCTAACAAAAACAAGAATGTTGGTGAAATTTTCCGTAAATGTCCAGGGGCTAATGTCCACTGCACTCGTCGTGTCTCTGAAGGCTATGTGAAGGAGTGTGAGGACAGCACTTCGGTGAACTACTTCTGGTACCGCGAGACGCTGAACATCTCACCGCGCGTGGAGATTAGCGGCTCGCTGCAGTGGGGCATGGTGCTCAGCTTGCTGTGCGCCTGGGCAGTCGTTTACCTCTGCTTCATCCGCGGCATCGAGACCATCGGCAAGGTGCGCTGCGCTACGCTACACCACGCTACGCTAAGCTACGCTAAACTATGTGTATATTGTGTGTGTGTGTGTGTACTGCGTGTGGTGTATATTGTGTGTGTGTGTACTGTGTGTAGGTTGTGCATAATGTGTATATTGTGTGTGTGTACTGTGTATATTGTGTGTGTATGTTGTTGTAGGTGGTGCATAATGTGTATATTGTGTGTGTATGTTGTGTGTAGGTTGTGTATAATGTGTATATTGTGTGTGTATGTTGTGTGTAGGCGGTGTATATTACGTCCACGTTTCCCTACGTCGTTCTAACCATCTTCCTGGTGCGAGCTATGACCCTGCCGGGGGCCACAGTAGGCCTGACCTACCTCTTCACTCCAGACGTGAGTGTGTGTGTGTGTGTGTTTATGTATGTATGTGTGTGTGTGCGTGTGTGTGTGTGTATGTGTGAATGCTGTGTGTGTGTGTGTGTGTGTGTGTGTGTGTGTGTGTGTGTGCTGTGTGTATGCATGCGTATATGTGTGTGTGTAAGTGTGTATGTGTGTGCGTGTGTGTGTGTGTGTATGTGTAGAACAAGCTACAGTACAGTGTGTTCCACCATAGAATGCTGAGACTCTTGGATGCACCAATGGGAAGGTCTTGATGGAAGTTTGGCTACAATAAAATAGAGAAGAGAAACAGGCCTTTTTAAAGAGGGAGGAAACAGACGCCATTTTCTCCTCTTTTCTCCTGCAGTGGGAAACTCTGAAAAACCCGAAGGTGTGGCTTGATGCTGCCACTCAAATCTTCTTCTCCTTGTCATTGGCTTTCGGAGGTCTCATCGCCTTCTCCAGTTACAATCCTGAGAAGTAAGCCCAACCCCTTTTCCCTCTTTCTCTCTCCGTAAATGTCCTTTTCTCTTTCTCTCTCTCTCTGTAAACATCCTTTTCTCCTCCTCTGTCACGGTCTGTGTTTTAGGAATAACTGTGAACGGGATGCTGTCATCGTCGGGTGCATTAACAGCGCTACGTCGATCTACGCCGCCATCCCCATCTTTGCAATTCTGGGGTTCAAGGCCCAAACCAACTACAACACCTGTGTGGACAGGTAAGGCATTTTCGCTTCTTATGATGAATAATAAAATTTCTCAAAATGTCAACCATTTTGTGAGCAGAAATGAAGCAGCGGTTGCCTGCTATTTTGCAGAAATATCTTAAGTTTGACCAACGCATTTGACATTGGGGAACACAACATCACGTCTGAGAACTACAACGATTGGCTGTTCAGCCTCAACACCACGGACCCTGACATAGTCTCAGATTTGGAACTGAGAACCTGCGAACTTCAAACATTCCTTGACCAGGTACTCTGTCCCTCACAGCATGGGCAGTTGCCTCATTTGTCTCATCACCTTCTTCTGACAGATCTTGATATTGTTTAGGTGGGGCTGCGATCGAAGGCACCCCAACCGCTGATTGTGCTGTGCCTGTGCACAATGTTAGCCTGTGCTGTCTCCGTGTAAAGTGTTAGCCTGTGCTGTCTCTGTGTAAAGTGTTAGCCTGTGCTGTCTCTGTGTAAAGTGTTAGCCTGTGCTGTCTCTGTGTAAAGTGTTAGCCTGTGCTGTCTCTGTGTAAAGTGTTAGCCAGTGCTGTCTCTGTGTAAAGTGTTAGCCTGTGCTGTCTCCGTGTAAAGTGTTAGCCTGTGCTGTCTCTGTGTAAAGTGTTAGCCTGTGCTGTCTCCGTGCTGTCTCTGTGCAGTGTTAGCCTGTGCTGTCTCCGTGTAAAGTGTTAGCCTGTGCTGTCTCTGTGCTGTCTCTGTGTAAAGTGTTAGCCTGTGCTGTCTCTGTGCTGTCTCTGTGTAAAGTGTTAGCCTGTGCTGTCTCTGTGCTGTCTCTGTGCAGAGTGCCTCTGGGACAGGCCTGGCCTTCATTGTGTTCACGGAGGCGGTGATAGAGATGCCCGGGTCGCAGGTGTGGGCTGTGCTGTTCTTCGTCATGTTGTTCAGCTTGGGCCTGTCGTCCATGTTCGGGAACCTGGAGGGGGTCCTGACGCCTCTGCTGGACCTCAAATTGGTGCCCAAGTGGATGCCCAAGGAGATCTTTACAGGTACAAACTCCGTACAGTACAAACTCGACTCCGTTAGGCAGGGAACGGCAACACGCCGTGATCTAAATTAACGCGGCTGTCTGTGGTGGATGTTCCCCTGGCCACAGCGTTGATATGCGTGATTTGCTTCGCCATGGCTCTGATCTTCACTCTGCGTTCGGGAAACTACTGGCTGGAGATCTTCAACAGCTATGTGGGCTCTGTGCCTCTCCTCGTCATCGCCTTCTTCGAGCTCATTGCTGTGGTCTACGTCTACGGTATTAACAGGTACTTCCTGCTGTCCAATACTCTACAGGAAAATAAAAATAACTACCCCCCAACATGGACCCTATATCTGCCCCTGCTAGTAACTACAACCAACATGGACCCTATAACTACCCCTGCCAATAACTACCCCCAACATGGACCCTATAACAACCCCTGCCAATAACTAACCCCAACATGGACCCTATAACAACCCCTGCCAATAACTACCCCCCAACATGGACCCTATAACTACCCCTGCCAATAACTACCCCTGCCAGAAACTACCCCCCAACATGAACACTCCAAGCATAGAGGACAACACTCTTACCTCAAGCCCACCTCTGCACAAAGGATCACATTTATAATACATTTTTTTTAAAGTACCTCACTAAGATGTAAAAATGTGAGCAATACATTGAGCTTGTCCCAGTCATTCCTTCAGTTTTTTTCGTAACAAATCTTATTTTCACAATTTCTGTTTCACTACATTTGCACGTGTAGCTTGGGGAGCTTGTTTGCATCCCGATAAGTGAGATGGAGGGGCTGGGCTGAAGATGGATGCTTTTGTTTTCAGGTTTAACGACGACATCCTGTTCATGACGGGAAAGAAGCCTAACTGGTACTGGCAGGCGTGCTGGAGGGTGATTAGCCCCCTCACGCTGCTGCTGGTGTTAGTGGCGTATGTGGTGGTCCAGGCTCAGCAACGCCCCAAGTACCCCGCCTGGAATCCTGAATACGTATGTACAAATCAAACATCACATCCACGCCTCACATCCATCCCTCATTAGCCATCAACATCTCACACAAAACACCATATCCACATCTCACCTCCATCACCCACATCTCACCTCCATAACCCATATCTCACCTCCATCACCCACATCTCACCTCCATCACCCACATCTCACCTCCATCACCCACATCTCACCCCATAACCCACATCTCACCCCCATATCCACATCTCCTCCATCACCCACATCTCACCTCCATCACCCACATCTCACCTCCATCACCCATATCTCACCTCCATCACCCACATCTCACCTCCATAACCCACATCTCACCTCCATAACCCACATCTCACCTCCATCACCCACATCTCACCTCCATCACCCACATCTCACCTCCATCACCCACATCTCACCTCCATAACCCACATCTCACCTCCATCACCCACATCTCACCTCCATCACCCACATCTCACCTCCATCACCCACATCTCACCTCCATCACCCACATCTCACCTCCATCACCCACATCTCACCCCCCAACCCACATCTCACCCCCCATAACCCACATCTCACCTCCATCTCACCTCCATCACCACATCTCACCTCCATCACCCACATCTCACCTCCATCACCCACATCTCACCCCATAACCCACATCTCACCCCCATCACCCATATCTCACCCCCATAACCCACATCTCACCTCCATCACCCACATCTCACCCCCATCACCCATATCTCACCCCCATAACCCACATCTCACCTCCATCACCCATCTCACCTCCATCACCCACATCTCATCACATCTCACCCCCATCACCCACATCTCACCCTCCCACATCTCACCTCCATCACCCACATCTCTCCCCCATCCCCATCTCACCCATATCTCACCCCACCCCCATAACCCACATCTCACCTCCATCACCCACATCACCCCCCATACCCACATCTCACCCCCATCACCCACATCTCACCTCCATCACCCACATCTCACCTCCATCACCCACATCTCACCTCCATCACCCCCATAACTCACATCACCATCACCCACATCTCACCCCATAACCCACATCTCACCCCCATCACCCACATCTCTCCCATCACCCCATCTCACCCCATCACCCACATCTCACCTCCATCACCCATCTCACCTCCATCACCCACATCTCACCTCCATCACTCACCTCCATCACCCACATCTCATCACCCACATCTCACCTCCATCACCCACATCTCACCCCCATCATAACCACATCTTCTCACCCACATCTCACCTCCCCCATAACCCACATCTCACCTCCATCACCCACATCTCACCTCCATCACCCACATCTCACCTCCATCACCCACATCTCACCTCCATCACCCATATCTCACCCCCATAACCCACATCTCACCTCCATCACCCACATCTCACCTCCATCACCCACATCTCACCCCCATAACCCACATCTCACCTCCATCACCCACATCTCACCTCCATCACCCACATCTCACCTCCATCACCCACATCTCACCCCCATCCCCATCTCACCTCCATCACCCCCATCACCCACATCTCACCCACATCTCACCTCCATCACCCACATCTCACCCCCATCACCCACATCTCACCTCCATCACCCACATCTCACCTCCATCACCCACATCTCACCTCCATCACCCACATCTCACCTCCATCACCCCATAACCCACATCTCACCTCCATCACCCACATCTCACCCCCATCACCCACATCTCACCTCCATAACCCACATCTCACCCCCCATAACCCACATCTCACCTCCATCACCCACATCTCACCCCATAACCCACATCTCACCTCCATCACCCACATCTCACCTCCATCACCCATATCTCACCTCCATCACCCATCTCACCTCCATCACCCACATCTCACCTCCATCACCCATATCTCACCTCCATAACCCACATCTCACCCCCATCACCCACATCTCACCCCCATCCCATCTCACCTCCATCACCCATCTCACCCCCATCACCCATATCTCACCTCCATCACCCACATCTCACCTCCATAACCCATATCTCACCCCCATAACCCACATCTCACCTCCATCACCCACATCTCACCTCCATCACCCACATCTCACCTCCATCACCCACATCTCACCTCCATCACCCATATCTCACATCACTCTCACAAACACTGGCTCATGTTTAACAGAAGTGGCCCAGGTGTGTTCTCCAGGTGTTGACTGACCCACTTGGTACTCGGCAGGTTGATTTCCCGGAGACAGACTTGCAGTTCTATCCTGACTGGGTGTTTGCGGTCTGTGTGCTGCTGGCGGCTGTGCCCTGCCTCCTGATCCCCCTCGTCGCCGCCTACAAGCTCGTCCAACGCATGTGCCTCGGTAGCAGGAACCTCCAGGAACAGGAACGCCACCACGCCAACCCCTACTCCAACCAGGGCTCCTACTCCAACCAGGGCCCCTCCTCCAACCATGGCTCCCACTCCAACCGGGGCTTCTCCCACGATGTGTAGTACCCTCTGCAGCCTGCGGGCGGACCACGGCCCTGAAACTGTTCCTACCTTTCAGCTTCAGCCAATTTCTGGGTTCAACCCTAACGCTTCTGGGGTCGCCCCCCCATGTTTCGGGACTCACTCCTGTGTTTCTGGATTCTTATTTTTCTACTGTTCAATTTTGAAGCTGAAATTTAATTGGACATAAGTCTGTCGCCATGGAGATCGTGGTTCTGTGTAGCTCAGCTGGTAGAGCACGGCGTCGGCAACACTTAGATTGTGGGGTCAATTCCCACTGGGACCACATATACTCAAAAATGTATGCACTCACTACTGCTTTGGATAAAAGCGTCTGCTAAATGCCATATAATGTATAATGTAATGTAATGATTATGATTGGACCGATGCCTTTTTACAATAAAGTGTTAAATTATTACACGTGAGAGCATGGCTGCCTTTGTGTACTGCGTTTTCATACTGGTCAAAACGTTCATTTATAACATTCAGTTTCTGAGAGCACCGCATTATCACGCCAACTTTCAGCACAGAGGCAAGGATCTCGCCAGTCCACATCACGGGGGGTAAAGTGACCTTTCAGCAAGAAGGGGATGAAACAGATTGAACTGTGGTTGGCTGTGAGGTTGAAACAAGGTTAGACTGAGGTTGAATTGAGGTTCAACCTCTTGACCCCTCGCTGGTGGAACTACCTTCCGCAATCGGTCAGGACCGCGGAATCACTTGCTATCTTCCGCAAGAGACTCAAAACCCAACTTTTCAGACTCCACTACCACTGAACTCTGTCCATCTAGTTAATTGTCATTGGCCTTGGAATTGAGGTTGGCCTCCAACTCATGCATCTCAAAGGGATGAAACAGCTCTGTGGAGAAGAGGTGTGTTTGGGTTTGGTTTGAGGCGATCAGGTGTGGCCGAGCTCAAAGCCCATACAGGCATGTTGGGGACTGGTGATGGACCGTAGGCCGAAGCTGGTAACCAGCCTGGCCAGGTCAGTGTGCAGGATGAATGTTTTTGGCAGTTTGCTCCTGTGTGCACGTGGAGGATCAGTCAGCCATGGACAGGAAGATGAGGGGTTTGCAGGTTGGGAGGTGAGAAGGCGGAGCCAGAAGGATGTAGCAGCATCCACAGGTAGCGGGGAGAAGGGTGGCAGAGAGGATGACACCTGGTTTCAGGTGCCAGGTCAACGGAAAATCACCAGGGATGACATTTGGGTCGTCTATACAGCTGTGCCAGTGTAGGCAGGAGTTAAAGTTGAGCGCGTGAGCGTCCGCTGCAAAGGGTGACGTGGAGAAGAGTGTGATTAGTTCCCAGAGTTGGGTACTTGAGTCTTTAGCTCAGCGGGCCTATTGTGTAGAGTTTAAAGAGCGCACACAGGTGTGTAGGGCTTAAAGAGCTCACACAGGTGTGTAGGGCTTAAAAAGCTCACACAGGTGTGTAGGGCTTAAGGAGCTCACACAGGTGTGTAGGGCTTAAAGAGCTCACACAGGTGTGTAGGGTTTAAAGAGCGCACACAGGTGTGTAGGGCTTAAAGAGCTCACACAGGTGTGTAGGGCTTAAAAGCTCACACAGGTGTGTAGGGCTTAAGGAGCTCACACAGGTGTGTAGGGCTTAAAGAGCTCACACAGGTGTGTAGGGCTTAAAGAGCTCACGCAGGTGTGTAGGGCTTAAAGAGCTCACTCAGGTGTGTAGGGTTTAAAGAGCGCACACAGGTGTGTAGGGCTTAAAGAGCTCACTCAGGTGTGTAGGGTTTAAAGAGCGCACACAGGTGTGTAGGGTCACTCAGGTGTGTAGGGTTTAAAGAGCTCACACAGGTGTGTAGGGTATGTCGGGTTCGTAGGGAGGAGCTAGTTTTCACACGACACACCGTGAGGATCCAGAGATGCCCTCACCTGTTGGCAGTGGGAAATGGTCGCTCCTTAGTGCTTTAGGGGTTGGGCCAGATTCTCTGGGCTTTGGCAGGTATGAGGCTGCCTCTCTGAGCCGGTGCTGTTGCTTCTCTACTCCAGGATTATCAGAGCCACCTGTCTCTTGGGCAATCTGCTCCCTGCCTCTGTTTCGTACTTCTCTTCCAGGCAGTTATCACCTTCAAACACATCCTAATCTATCGCTTCAAACGCATCCCAATCTATCGCCTTCAAACACATTCCTGTTTTATGAACTCCGGAGTCCACGAGACCGCCTCAGGTCTGGCATCGGAAAACATTCTCAAACTGTATCTGTGCTCTGTGGGGTCCGCTGTGTCCTGCACTCATTCTATTTTTTGTAAATTGTTTTAAGCAATACCACATTGAGTAACGTGCTGCATTGATAAAACTGCATGACTGCCAAGAATGATCATTTGTGTGTTTTGTTAATGCCTCATTTTGAGCCCGTCCCATCGCTGCCGTGCCCTCCATCTGTTTGGCAGGATCACAGGCATTCCCCAAAAACCTGCCCCGTCAGCCCCTGCTTCTGTTCACTCTGCGGTCCACCAGCAGACCTGCGCAGTTCGTGTGCAGGAGGCCTGTGCAGCTGACACAGGCAGGAAATCCCGCTCTCTGACTGACCCCCCCCCCCCCGAAGGATGGATGTGATGTTCCATTCATTTTTGGCAAGACATTAAAAAAAAGTTATATTGTATCTATTTTATTCGTTAATTGTTAACTGTGTTGGGAGTGTTAAAGAACCCATTACACTGAACACTGAATCTGCAAAAAAAGTTTCTTAAATGTTTTTATTTGAATTTTGAGTGGGTGGGGGGGTGTTCCTCTGTCCTCTGAAATCATTAACCACGGCGACCGCGCGTATAAAACACTTCACTCGTTAATCTCCAGCCTGCCCCCCTCGCCTGACGACCGCACATTCTGCCTGCGCGGGATAAAGTCCTCCGTTTGTTTACGCCCCGCTCGACTGGCCCTTTTTAACGAGCGGTGAAAGTTCTCTCTTCAAAGAGACGGTGGAATTTCCCCGTGCCACCAGCAGCGTGGCCGTCCACTACCGCGGACCGACCTGCGATCTGCTTCTGCTCAAACGTTTACCGCGACACCAGGGCTATAACGCACCACCTTTTAGGTACAAACAGTTAGGTAACAGATCAATAAAATGGCTTTTAACGAAGACAAAAAATTCCCACAAAAAATTAATAGATTACTGTGAGGAAAAAAGAAAAATACCTTTATCTGCAGGTTGAGAATCAGGTGAGCCTTTTAGTTCCACCCGATTTGACCACAATTCCTCCGTTAAATTGAGCACTTTGTTGTGTTAATCACGCCATTCATATGCGGGCGAGAGTTCTGAGGCCTTTCGATGGCGATTCCGACCCATTCGTCAATTGAGCTAGAAATGGGTGAGTGCGCTATTTTTGTCTGTTTGCTGAAAGGCCTCACGAAAAACATCAAATTGCCTCTACATTCGGATGGGATTAGTTTTATGGGTAGAAGAGAAAATAAAACAGAAAACCTGTTAGGGGTCACTTACGTCACCATTTGGGATTATCGACTTTTAACAGACAAAAACGGGGGAAGTCTAATCATTTGGGTTACCCCATAACTGCACAACGCTGCGAGGTTGAGAGCACTTTTCAGGACTCTTAACCGAAATGACGATGGCCACAGATTCTCTATTTAAATGACACTTCTGTACCCTCTGGCCTCACGTAAACACACAGAAGTCAAATACAACTTCACACGGCAACACAATAAAGCCCCAAACTTGGGTCATTTTCTTTTCTTCCACATTCTTCTCTTCTCCTTGTAATATTGTTCTTCTGTAAGTGTGTTTCTCTGCCCGTCAATGGGAAGCACGCTTCCTTATACTTACAAAAGACAAAACAGCACCACCAGTTGGTCACACATGGCCTACCAGGATGATGTGAATTGTTTTTTCCCCTTCCAAATGATTTATACCCTTGATATAGTTGAGCAAAGTAGGTTGTGTAAAACTTCTTAATTATTGACCTAAATTGTATCTTTAGTTTTTTAATTTGTTTGTTTGGAACCATTTCCTGAATTGTGAAGGTCAACAACGCTTTGTCTCGTTTCATCTAAGAGTCATTTGCCTTTCCCCATGGTGAGGGATGACAAATAGATTCGACATGCGTGTTACCTCATTTTAATACCCCAGTGAAACAGCAGGCAATACAATACAGTTCCCTAAGATTGAGATTAACTTAAAAAGGTAGCATGTTAATACAGATTTATATTTTATTTAAAATAATTATTAGGAACGTGAATAATATAATAGAAGCCATTAATAATAAATATGCCATTTAGCAGACGCTTTTATCCAAACTGACTCACAGTAGTGAACGTATATATTCTTCAGTACATGTGGTCCCAGTGGGAATCGAACCCACAACCTAAGCATTGTCAGCACCATGCTCTGCCTACTGAGCCACACAGAACCAATAATTGTGAAAAATCTTTTTGGGGAAAAAACTAAATCTTTTTCTCTGTTAGTATAAAAGGACAAAATTCCCCCAATTTCTGAGCCTAACAAAATATGACTTAAAAACTGCTGTGGTGCATTTGGTACCCATGGCAACAGTGAATTCTGGTGGACTCCTGGGCCAACGACGTAAACCGACACAAAATTTGTTTAAATAGCAATTTATTGGCCCAATAAAAACAAAACGAAAAAAATAAAAAAAATAAAAAATATCTCCAAGCCCCTCCCCCCACCAGTCTGAATCCCACGCGATGACGCTACACCACCAGTAGACCAGCAGGGGGCGGTCTGAGCGGAACCTGGCCCAGGGTGAACCGCTTCCCTGTGAACTCCTTCAGCTCGTCCGGGGTGAGCTCGCTCTGTGGGGTGAACAGTTTGTCCGGGGCCCCGCCCACAACTGGCCCCGCCCCCACAGCCTGTCCGAAAGAGGTCCCGCCCGCGGAGGCAGGGGGCGCGGCTGGGGGGGCCCCGAACCCGGGGGCAGAGAAGCTGAACCCCGCGGAGGACGCTGGCCCAGGGGGCGCGGCAAAGGAGGGGGCGGGGCTACTGAAGGAGAAGGAGGCGGCCGGGGGGGCGGGGGTGGGGCCGGGGGCGGGGCCAGGGCCGAAGGAGAAGGACGCCGCAGAGGAGGCGGAGCCAAAGCCCGTGGGGCCTGCCGGCGGGTCAGCAGAACCAAACGCGCTTACGACCGCACCCACCGGCCCAGAGCCAAAACCTGGAGGAAACATTCCATTCTTTAATTAGTTACATACTCTACACCATCCTGTTACCTAGTTACATACTCTACACCATCCAGTTACCTAGTTACATACTCTACACCATCCTGTTACCTAGTTACATACTCTACACCATCCTGTTACCTAGTTACATACTCTACAGTACACCATCCTGTTACCTAGTTACATACTCTACACCATCCTGTTACCTAGTTGCATACTCTACACCAAATCAAATCAAATGTATTTGTATAGCGCTTTTCACAATTGAATTGTCACAAAACGCTTAACAGAGGGGGAACCCAGGCCTAGACCCCCCCAAAAGCAAGCCTAAAGGCAACAGTGGCAAGGAAAAACTCCCTTGGTAGGGAGAAACCTTGGGAGGAACCAGACTAAAAGGGGGGGAGCCCATCCTCTTCTGGCCGGCACAGGGTGTGTCCAAAAAAGACCATGTCATGGTCAGTCCAAGGTGTTTTTTTGTTTTTTTCCCCCAGGTGTCACTCATTCCATCGAGGGCCGAGTGTGTGCAGGTTTCTGTTGCAATCAATGCACTACACCAGGTGATTTCACTAATTAGCTCACTTCTTCAACTAAGGAGGGAACCTAATTGAAATCACCTGGTGTAATGCATTGGTCGCAACAAAAACCTGCACACACTCGGCCCTCGATGGAATGAGTTTGACACCCCTGCTCTACACCATCCTGTTGCCTAGTTACATACTCTGCACCATGCTGTTAACAGAATGTATTATTTTGAGTTATTTTTTATCCCAAATCCTTGTTTAACTAATCTTATATACATTTTAGAGGATCTTGTGACACCGAACTGGCCCAAAACAGTCCGGTAGTAGAGGGAGAGGCCGTCCTCAACACACCCTAACCCTGTCCCTCAACGCAGACAGGGCTGAAGGGCGTGTCAAGGACATCATTTCATTAAAAACATTGTTTTAATTATTTTACTATTATAGAATTATGATCTTAACTGAACTAATTGACATAGGCATGCGATGGACAAAGACAGAATGGATGGCCCATAGTTGGTCTGAATTAAAGGAATTAAAGGACCACACGAACATGAATACCAGATACTTAATTCCTTCACTCTCTCGGCTAAAACTAAAATGAATCTCCGGCCAGTTACGTAGTACATAAAGTCGTGCATTTGTTCCAAAAGCACTAAGAGCTCGACGGTAACACAAACATCACCTCCTGCTCCAAAGCCGGAAGCCGCAGCAGGGAAGCCATCAGCGACAGTGAGAGGGTTGTTCAGCTCAGCGATCTGAAAACAGGACATGGAGCAGAGATCAGGGCTGGCAGTGTAGTGTAGTATAGTGGTTAGGGAGCTGGGCTTGTAACTCAAGAGGTTGCTGGTTCAATTCCCAGGTTGGGGCACTGCTGTTGTACCCTTGAGCTAAAGGTACTTAACCTGAATTGCTTCAGCAAAATATCCAGCTGTATGAACGGATTGTATGTAAAGAAATGTAAACTCTGTAAGTTGCTCTGGATAAGAGCGTCTGATAAACGCCTAAAAAGATCACCGCTTCTCGGTGCGCTCCCGGCCAGGGCCGGTCTGGGACAGTCGGGATTTTGAACCACGACCGTGATAGGCAGCTCACACCAATCAATACGAGTGCGTTAGACCGCTACGCTATCCCAGGCCCCCTGCATTATATTTTATTTATTTACACAGAGAGTTGTCAATGTGTGGAACAGCTTGCCAGGGCAGGTAGTAGGCAGAAACACTTGGGGTGTTCAAGTCCAGGCTTGATGCAGTACTGGATCGTCTCTAGTCCAGAGGTAAATGACGAACCTAGACGGGCTTAAGTATGTATTCTTATGTTCTTATGCTGCATTACTAAAGCAGGAACAAGACCATTGTCCCTTATACCCACAAAATGGCCATTCTCCTTCTCTTTCAGACGCCTTAGAAAGATACTGTGTTTTCCCGCCGAAACCCTTGCTCTGTGAAAAACAGATCTGTGAACACCACGCAGGTGCTGTCAGCGCTCACCAGCGCCACCCGTGTGGCGGGAGTGAGGATCTTCAGCTCCTGCACCCTGCTGCTCCACTGGGTAGCCAGCTGCTGGACAGAGTTCGCCTGGAACACAGAACATGGCACTAAAAAAACCAAACACACCTTACACATTTCACATTATTTAAATGCAAATGTCCAATATCTAACATCGTGTCACGAGTTCATTTAATTTCCATGAATTAAGAAGCATCATTAAAATGATAAACGCTCAAATGAACAGGGGCTGGTCGCAGCAGGCAGCCCAGCAGGGAGGAGCAGGACTCACGTAGTTCTGCAGGTCCCCTGCAGCTCGGCCACTGTAGTACTCCATCCTCAGCTCCTCTGGAGACAGCTCTGTGAAGCCTGCAGCAAACACACAACACGCACTCTGTGACACACTGCCCACTGTGACGCACTGCCCACTGTGACACACTGCCCACTGTGACGCACTGCCCACTGTGACGCACTGCCCACTGTGATATACTGCCCACTGTGACGCACTGCCCACTGTAACACACTGCCCACTGTGACACACTGCCCACTGTGACGCACTGCCCACTGTGACACACTGCCCACTGTGACACACTGACACACTGCCCACTGTGACACACTGTAACACACTGCCCACTGTGACGCACTGCCCACTGTGACGCACTGCCCACTGTGATATACTGCCCACTGTGACGCACTGCCCACTGTGACGCACTGCCCACTGTGACGCACTGCCCACTGTGACGCACTGCCCACTGTGACGCACTGCCCACTGTGACGCACTGCCCACTGTGACGCACTGCCCACTGTGACGCACTGCCCACTGTGACGCACTGCCCACTGTGACACACTGACACACTGCCCACTGTAACACACTGTAACACACTGCCCACTGTGACACACTGCCCACTGTGACACACTGTAACACACTGCCCACTGTAACACACTGCCCACACTAACACACTGTGACACACTGCGCCACCGTACCTGAAATGGAGGCTTTGACAGCAGAGTAGCAGGAGAAGGGCCACTGGCCAGAGCTCTCCCACGCCTCCATGTCCTTACAGACCGCCTCCCTGTGGACAAGAGAGGCAGCATCACACAACATCTCACAACATCACACAACATCACACAACATCACACAACATCTCAACATCTCAACATCTCACATCTCACAACATCACACAACATCTCACAACATCTCAAAACATCACACAACATCTCAACATCTCACAACATCACACAACATCTCACAACATCTCAAAACATCACACAACATCTCAACATCTCACATCACACAGCATCACAACATCACACAACATCTCACAAAAACATCTCACAACATCTCATCACACAACATCACACAACATCACACAACATCACACAACACCACAACACAACATCACACAGCATCACACAGCATCACACAGCATCACACAACATCTGACATCATCTCACAACATCTCACAACATCTCACAACATCACACAGCATCACACCATCTCACAACATCACACATCACACATCTCACACAACATCTCACAACATCTCACAACATCACACAACATCACACAACATCTCACAACAACATCACACAACATCACACAACATCACACAACATCACACAGCATCACACAGCATCACACAACATCTCACAACATCTCACAGCATCTCACAACATCACACAGCATCACACAGCATCACACAGCATCACACAACATCACACACATCTCACAACATCTCACAGCATCACACAGCATCACACAACATCACACAACATCTCACAGCATCACACAGCATCACACAGCATCACACAGCATCACACAACATCACACAACATCACACAGCATCACACAACATCACACATCACACAACATCACACAACATCTCAAAACATCTCAAATCTCACAACATCATCACAACATCACATTCGGTTTGGCTGGCGGATAGCGAGACCGGCTCTGGCCGTTAGCCCCGATCGGGGGCGGCATTTGTCTGACCGCTCCTGAGGGAGGAGGGAGGGCGGTCGGCACGATCTCGCTATGAAGCACGCAAGGGTGTCTCCAGAAAGGGGGTCGGTGAGTTCCGTCTCGAAGGAGGCGGATCATCGCCGGCCTCGGGGAGTAGCTTGCCGCATAGAGACGGGCAGTGAGTTGGTGGGGGGAGGGTTAATTGAAATAAAGAGGGTATAACTGTCTTCCAAATTGGGGAGAAAAATGGGGAATAATTTGAAAAAAAACGTATATAAACATTGTTTTACATTCACTCTAAAATTAAAAGTGCACGCCACTGTAGCAAAACCTTCTGTTATATGAAGCCTTCTGTTGTGTGCAAAGCTACGTGTGCGTCTGTATGTCAGCGAGCACACGCATGTACAGCGTGTCCAGGAGCACACGCACACAGCCTGTATTCGGTGAGGTAACTCACACGTGTTTGTCGTTGTCATCGCCTTGGCTGCCACTGTCGAAGGCCTGCTGGCTGTTCAGAGCGGAGAACCTGTTCTGGCTGGAGAAGCTGAAATTCGAGCTTTTGTTGTTCCTCTCTCCACCCCCTCCTCTCCCCCAATCACTCCCTCCTCCCCCTCCTCCTCCTTCTCCTCTTCCCCAATCGCTCCCTCCACCTCCTCCTCCTCCTCCTCCTCCTCTTCCCCAATCGCTCCCTCCACCTCCTCCTCCTCCTCTTCCCCAATCGCTCCCTCCACCTCCTCCTCCTCCTCCTCCTCCTCTCCCCCAATCGTTCCCTCCACTCTTGCCAAAGGAGGAGGTCTGGACATAGTCACGGCCAGATGCTCTCTGTGAGGGATTCACCCACACTCTGTTTCCAAACCCTGGGGAAAAGGCCCAGAACACAAAATAAGCACCAGGCTTTACGCCGTATTAACACTTTAATCAACGACCTGGAGAATCAACACCTTTTCTCACTGCCACTGTGGAAAACCTACTTCAGTTTTCATTTGTCAATTATCAAAATGAGAAAAGGGGGTCACACACTCGCAGACTGAGGTCTCCTTGCTGTGTTTTTTATTTATTATTGTTATGGAACGACCAACGGTTTGACCCTGACGAAGGTTTACGTTTACGTTTTAGGCATTTAGCAGACGCTCTTATTCAGAGCGACTTACACAGTTTACATTTCTTTACACACAATCCATTTATACAGCTGGATATTTTACTGAAGCAATTCCGGTTAAGTACCTTTAGCTCAAGGGTACAACGGCAGTGCCCCATCTGGGAATTGAACCAGCAACCTCTGAGTTACAAGCCCAGCTCCCTAACCATTACACTACACTGCCAGCCCTTACAGAAGGTCCTATACGTGCCAAAACGTTGGTCGTTATGTAAAATTAAAAAAAGAAAACCCAGGAAGGACAAACCAGTGTGTGCAACTCCTTATTTTGATGTTTATTCTCCGTTAGTCGGCACCTAGTTAAAATGTGGGTGTGCTTCCTTCTCTTTCGTATACATTTTAATAATCTGTAAGCACCTTCAACCGGATATAATCACACAAACGCAAAAGCACGTAATCCATTCTTTGGGAAGCTGTTACTCCACTGAAATACTCTTATTTTAACAGAAACATAATGGACACCGTAACAAGCCTGATACCCAGCAAGCTGAACGTCAGCGGTTACTAAATATACAGTGATGAATGAAAGTTTGTGAACCCCTAAAGCAGTGGTCTCAAACTCAGTGCCACAAAGGGCCGTGTGTATGCAAGTTTTCATTCCAACCAATTACTGCTGCCTTAATTGGCTCAACTACTCATTTAGCCATATGCATGCACCTCTGTGCATTCTTGAAGTTAAAGCACAGAATATACTCAACAATTATTATTTAGATAACAAAAATATTTAATTTCACTTTATATACATTATGTGCAAGCCAACATGATAATTTAGCAAATAATGGAACTAATTATCTAATCAAAAGCGGAGGCTGCAGTAAAAACCAGCATACACATGGCCCTCCGTGGCACTGAGTTTGAGACCACTGCCCTAAAGGGTCTATATACATTTATACATTTTTTGTGAATCTAGTAGAGTAAAAATATGGAGAGAAAAAATTAGTGACAGTGCAAAAATAAGTCAACCTCCTTAGTTAAATCAAGTAGGTAAGTAGAATCAGGTGGGTATATAATTGGATACCAATTTAACCAATCAAAAGTCAGATCTTTAGGAAAGAGTTTAGGTGGCACTCTCATAAATACAGGTAAGAAACCTGGTCAGTTCGGTGTTACCCATACAGGTGAAAGCAAAACACACCGTGCCAGGATCTAAGGAGACCTCAAAGGACCTCAGGAAGAGAGTAGTGTGTGCGCCTCAGTCTGGAGAAGGACATAAAATCATATCAAAAAGACATGGGCTCCATCAGTCCCCTGAGAGACAAATAATATACAAATGGAGAGAGTTTAACATGACAGCGACTCTGCCTAGAAGTAGGCATCCTTCTAAAATATCACCAAGAGCCACAAGAAAAATAATAAGTAAAAAGCAACCAAACAACAACATCCAGGGATCTACAAGCCTCCCTCGCTACACCTGATGTCATTGCACATCCATCAACAACAAGAACAACGCTGAATAGAACTGCCATGCAAGGGTAGCCAGGAAGAAGCCTCTGCTGTCTAAAAATAACAAAGCTGCCTGTCTTAGGTTTGCCAGAGACCACCTGGACAAACCTTCCGAAAGGTTTCTGGAAATCTGTTCTCTTGGACGGATGAGTCCAAAATCGACCTTTTTGGCCACAATCAAAAATTCAATTTCTGGCGAAACCCCAAACCCCACCACTAAAATAACTGTATCCCTACGGTCAAGCATGGTGGTGGGTGTCCTGATCTGGGGCTGCTTTTCTTCCTCTGGGCCTGGGCGGCTCATCATCATTAAGGGAACCATGAATTCTGAGGGATATCAGAGAATTCTTGAACAGAACGTCAGGCCATCAGTCCGAGAGCTAAAACTTGGCTGAAAGTGCGCAAATCTACCAAAGAATGGTTCAGGAGAAAGACATTTTGTGCTTTGGATTGGCCAAGCCCTGACCTAGATCCAATCGAGATTCTGTGGCAGGACCTAAAGTGGGCCCCAGACAGCCCTCAAACCTCACTGGGTTGGCTGGGTTCTGTAAGGAGGAGTTGGTGAGAATCCCTCAAAGAAGATGGCAGAGTCTGATCAGTGGCTATAGGAGACGTCTTCAGGTCATTGCTGCTAAAGGAGGTGCCACAAGTTACTGATTGAAGAGGTTCACATATTTTTGCACACAGGGATATCAGAGTTTTTGTTAAATTAACAATGAAAATATATCATATTTCTTTGTGTGTGTCCTTTATTTGGGATATCTTCACGAAGAATTGAGGTTTAGATAAAGATATTATAGGATCATTTCTCTATAATTTAGTAAAATAATGACCACCCGCTGCGGGGTTCGCAAACTTTCAAGCATCACTGTGTACACGCAAGCTAGGTAGCGTTCGGTCTGCCAAGTTAGCGACTAATAAATCTTCACAGGAACCGTTTATAGCACTTAGACATTTGTTTGTTTAAATACGTTTATTATACGCTTATTCAGAACGACTTACAAGATGTGCATTAATACATGGTATGATCAATCGAGGCCAGCTATTTTGCAGCGAACGATAACCAGCTAGTTAGGCTAGCTGGCTACCGTTAGCTGCAAAACAACACAACACGGTTGACTGTCTTACCCCCTCCTCCGCCTCCGCCTCCACGGTTATTGCTGGGCTGCTGTTGCGGTCGGTTATAGCCCCCATACCCTCCTCCTCCTCTTCCTCCTCCTCCTCCTCCTCCTCCTCCTCTCGGATGCTCGTTCCAGCATTTGTCACCGTACCGACATCGGCCTTCCAGAAAGAAGTTGCACACCGTCATCTTCCCAGTCTTCTCGTAAACTCGGGTTCACAACGCCAGTTCTGACATTTCCTTTCGACGTCACAGTGGGACAGCGCTATAGCAGTCTGGTGGTTCTGCGAGAGGAGCAAAGCGCCATTCGCTTCAGAGAGAACTCAGCGCGTCGGCAAACAAAAGTGTTCCGTCGCACGTCAGTGACGTAATATTTTTCCTATTTCGAGTTTTTGCCGGACTGCCACAGGCATTAATGGCGCGTTATCGCCACCAACTGCCGAGAACGTAGAACGACAAGAGAGAAGTGTAACATTTTTACCATTCCATACCCGCATAGAACTTATGATTATAGAGAAACACTCGATTCTACTGACATACGGTCACGAATTACAGTAAAATATGAAACCATATATTCTAGACGATATATGCTTTAATGCTCACAATGCTGATCATCTCCGACCCCTCACATCCTGCTCATCACCTCTTCCAGCTCCTTCCCTCAGGCAGGCGCTACAGGTCATTGTCCACTAGGACTAAACGCTTCACAAACAGCTTTTTCCCCTTAGCTATCAGGACTCTGGACTCCTTCCTCAAGCCCCCTCCTCACACACTACTGACATGCATTACCATGCACCTATTGCATATGGTTGTGTGCATTATGTTTTTGTGAGATGTTGACCGTATCCCTGTTTAGTGTCATGATAATATGTGGATTGTCTGCTGTTGTCCATTTATGTATTTGTGCTGCAGAGTGTAACATACTGTACCGGAAACAAATTCCACCGGCCTTGGTTGTGTGGCTAATAAACAATCTATCTGTCTATCTAAAGAGCAGGGAAATGAGAGAAGTCCATGGCACGCTTACTTGACCTAGTATGTCACAATAGTTCTTCCCAAAACACACCGCATCATGGTACAGTAGTGTGCATGGCTTCAGTTTGGACAAAGACAAAATGTGCCCACAACTTTCAAACAACCTAAGATATTATCAGAAAAATGTTGGACATACTGTATCACATGCATTGTATTGTATAGTTTGTGTGCGAGTAGTTTGCGTGTGAGTGTAGTTTGCTGTAGTTTGTGAGTGTAGTTTGCGTGTGAGAGTAGTTTGCGTGTGAGAGTTGTTTGCGTGTGAGAGTTGTTTGCGTGTGAGTGTAGTTTGTGTGTGTGAGTAGTTTGTGTGTGTGTAGTTTGTGTGTGTGTAGTTTGCGTGTGGCATGCGTGATGCTGTAAGGCCGCTGGGTGCTTTTGCAGTTTCGTCTCGCGCGCTTTACAAATCCACTTTCATTCTTTCTTTCCCCTTCGCCATTCACGTGTTTGTTCTTTCATTTATTTATCATTTAATTTATTTCCACTGATTTCAATCTATTCCAACGTTTACATTAAAAAACACTCATAAATAAAAGCACGGCAAAGTTGACAAAAACACTTTAGCTCGGACGTTATAAACCCACTGCTTGGTGAGACACAGACATTACATTCCAGTTCATACACGACTGCATCACGATCATGATAAGAATCTTTGTACAATATTGTATCTTGGCACTGTTGTCCCCCGCCCGCCCCCCCCCCAGGGGCTCAGAGACAGACGTCCTCAGATCTGGTGACCCCTGACCTCCCGACCCCTGAGGAGCGGGCGGAGCGAGGCGGCGCAGAGGCTCCGGCGATTATACGGACGAGGAGGAGGAGGAGGTGGACGAGGAGGCGGCGGCGGCCTCGTGCTCATTGGCCCCGCAGGTGTCCACCACGCAGATGAGGCAGCTGGTGATGGGGAAGGCGCGCACCTTGCTGCAGGACAGCCACTTGTCCGTCTCCGTGTGGTACTCCAGGATGTTGCCCAGCCGGCCCACGCCCTGGAACCCGGCCAGCACGTAGATCACCGCGCCGACGGCCGCGCACTTCACCGTCACGCCCTTCCACGGCATCGGCGCCGCCAAGCGCCACTCGTTACGCACGATGTCGTAGAACTCCACCGAGTCCAGCCCACCTGCGTCGCCGTGGAGACAGAAGGCCCCGGGTGAGACGGCACATTGGCTACGACTCCTCAGGAGCCGCCGAATAACTCGGCAGAGATCGCGCGTGACGTACCCATTCCATTCTGGCCGCCGACGGCGTAGATCCTGTCATTGACGTACACCAGGCCATGGTTCTTCCTGGCCTCCCTCATGCCACACAGCTCTCTCCACCTGAAGAGGCAAAAACAGGCAGAAGTGCAGAGCAGAGATTTATGGGGTGTCATGCAGAATGGTTGCTAGGCAGCAGTGTGAGATGCACAGAGCGGTTGCCAGGCAGCAGTGTGAGATGCACAGAGCGGTTGCCAGGCAGCAGTGTGAGATGCACAGAGCGGTTGCCAGGCAGCAGTGTGAGATGCACAGAGCGGTTGCCAGGCAGCAGTGTGAGATGCAGAGCGGTTGCCAGGCAGCGGTGTGTCATGCAGAATGGTTGCCAGGCAGCAGTGTCAGATGCAGAGAGGTTGCCAGGCAGCAGTGTGAGATGCAGAATGGTTGCTAGGCAGTGGTGTGAGATGCAGAGCGGTTGCTAGGCAGCAGTGTGAGATGCAGAGCGGTTGCTAGGCAGCGGTGTGAGATGCAGAGAGCGGTTGCTAGGCAGCAGTGTGAGACGCACAGAGCGGTTGCCAGGCAGCAGTGTGAGACGCCAGGCAGCAGTGCGGTTGCCAGGCGGCAGTGTGAGACGCACAGAGCGGTTGCCAGGCAGCAGAGCGGTTGCCAGGCGGCGGTGTGAGACGCGGTTGCCAGGCAGAGCGGTTGCCAGGCAGCAGAGCGGTTGCCAGGCGGCGGTGCGGTCACGTGACTCACTCCTCGGTGTTGGGGTTGTAAACCTCGCAGCTGCTGAGCACCCTGCCGGACACGTTGTTGCCCAGGCTGCCCCCGCACACGTAGATGAAGCCGCTGGCCTCCACGATGCCATGGCTGCAGCGCGGGAACAGCATGCTGGGCTTGTTCTGCCAGCTCTCCGTGCGCGTGTCATAACACTCAAACAGGTTCAGCGCGGAGTTCCCTTAGACCGGAAACACACACAAGAGCGTTACAGTCACTACACAAGAGCGTTACAGTCACTACACACAGTGTTACAGTCACTACACAAGAGAGCGTTACAGTCACTACACAGTGTTACAGTCACTACACAAGAGTGTGTTACAGTAACTACACAAGTGTGTCAGTTACACAAGAGACTACACAAGAGAGTGTTACAGTCACTACACAGTGTTACAGTCACTACACAAGAGAGCGTTACAGTCACTACACAAGAGAGCGTTACAGTCACTACACAGTGTTACAGTCATTACAGAAGAGTGTTACAGTCACTACACAGTGTTAGTCACTAAACAAGAGTGTTACAGTAACTACACAAGAGTGTGTTACAGTCACTAAACAAGAGTGCGTTACAGTCACTGCCCCCCTCGTACTCACCCACTTCCGACCCCCGCGAGGTGTAGATCTTGCCCTTGGAGGCGCAGGCGGCCAGGCTGTCCCGGGGGTTGGGGGGGCCCAGTTTGGAGTACCAGCTGTCCTTCACCACGTTGTAGCAGTCCATCCGCTTGATGGGGAAGAGCTGGGAGCCCCCCAGGATGTACACCACGTTGTCCCAGAACACGGACGCCGCGTCCCTCCTCTTCTCAAACGGGCAGCGGATGTCCGTCCAGCTGTAGTCCTACAGCCCAAAATCAGTGCGCAGCTCACAGTGTCAGGCTAATGCAGCTAGTAAATGTTGTCTTAGTAAATGCACCCAGGACTCCCAGGAAAACAGTATTATTACCGACTGGAATAAAGTTGAACTGAACTGAACTGACAATGTGTAGTGTATTCAGTACAGACAGTGTGTAGTGTATACAGCAGGAGTATTCAAATCCAGGCCTCGAGGTCCGCAGTGTCTGCAGGTTTCTGCTCCAACCACGCACTACACCACCTGATTTCACTAATTACCTCACTTCCTGGACCAAGGAGGGAAACTAATTATTCGAAATCAGGTGGTGTGGTGCGTGGTTGGAGCAGAAACCTGCAGACACTATGGACCTCAAGGCCTGGATTTGAATACCCCTGGTATACAGAGTCAGGCTAAGGCAGTACGGACAGTGTGCAGGTGATATCCCTCCTTACTTTGGGGTTGAAGTAGCGGCAGGATTGTGGCTGTGAGCCCCCGAACAGCGCGATGCGGTAATCGTGTTTCCTGCGCCGTGGTCGACTGCTCTCCCCCAGCTCCTCGCGATCCTCTGGAGACAGAAGGTGGTAGCGCATCCCACCTAACACCAGAGGGAGCCAGAGAGCACACACTGCCACAGCTGCACTTCTGACCACAGCACAGTCACAGAGGAAGGGCTGAAACCTCAGTGTCTCTTATGATGAGTGTGATCACACACTGATGATGTAAATTTCACCCGTGTGCAGAGTGTTGAGGGGGTGCAGGTTAAATGTTCAGGTTAAATGAGGGTGCAGGTTAAATGTTCAGGTTAAATGAGGGTGCAGGTTAAATGTTCAGGTTAAATGAGGGTGCAGGTTAAATGTTCTGGTTAAATGAGGGTGCAGGTTAAATGCTCAGGTTAAATGAGGGTGCAGGTTAAATGCTCAGGTTAAATGAGGGTGCAGGTTAAATGAGGGTGCAGGTTAAATGCTCAGGTTAAATGAGGGTGCAGGTGAAATGAGGGTGCAGGTTAAATGTTCAGGTTAAATGAGGGTGCAGGTTAAATGTGCAGGTTAAATGTTCAGGTTAAATGAGGATGCAGGTTAAATGTTCAGGTTAAATGAGGGTGCAGGTTAAAATGTTAATTGGTTAAATGAGGAGAAAAACAGGTTAAATGTGAGGTGCAGGTTAAATGTTCAGGTGAAATGAGGGTGCAGGTTAAATGTTCAGGTGAAATGAGGGTGCAGGTTAAATGTTCAGGTTAAATGTTCAGGTTAAACGAGGTTGCTCACGTACTGATCACCATCTTCAAACACTCAGGGTTGTCCTGGATCAGCGGCTCTGCCTGCACCGTCTTGCTCAGGAAGTTCTTGGACACGAGAGGGAAGCGCACTTTGGCCAGAATGTCCACGATGTACTGCTGGCGGTTCGGCTCGTCGTACTTTAGCCAGCGCACAGCGGCGTCGTATATCTGCACGGGGACAGGTGAGAGGGACAGGTGAGCAAGTCACCTCACTGTGGCCGAGTGAAACAGGTCAGACTCGCCTGGTCTGCTCTGACTGTGGGCGAGTCCTGGGGCCGTATTTACAAAGATTCTAAGAGTAGGAGTGCTGATCTAGGATCAGGTTTCCCCTGTCCATATCCTAACCATGTCCATTATGAGCTAAAAGGCTAAACTGATCCTAGATCAGCACTCCTACTCAAATGCTTTGTACATACAGGCCCTGGTGTGACAGGTGAGTGAGTCACAGTGAGTGAGTCACAGTGAGTGAGTCCTGGTGTGACAGGTGAGTGAGTCACAGTGAGTGAGTCCTGGTGTGACAGGTGAGTGAGTCACAGTGAGTGAGTCCTGGTGTAACAGGTGAGTGAGTCACAGTGAGTGAGTCCTGGTGTGACAGGTGAGTGAGTCACAGTGAGTGAGTCCTAGTGTGAGAGGTGAGTGAGTCACAGTGAGTGAGTCCTTGTGTGACAGGTGAGTGAGTCACAGTGAGTGAGTCCTGGTGTGACAGGTGAGTGAGTCACAGTGAGTGAGTCCTGGTGTGACAGGTGAGTGAGTCACAGTGAGTGAGTCACAGTGAGTGAGCCCTGGTGTGAGAGGTGAGTGAGTCACAGTGAGTGAGTCCTGGTGTGAGAGGTGAGTGAGTCACAGTGAGTGAGTCCTGGTGTGATTTGCGTCAAAAAGTCACTGTGAGTGAGTCCTGGTGTGAGAGGTGTGCTCAGTATCACAAACAAACCGAGTCCTGGTGTGAAAGGTGCTAAAGTTTTGAGTCACAAAGAGTGAGTCCTGGTGTGAAATGTAAATGAGTCACAGTGAGTGAGTCCTGGTGTTTCTGAGGTGAGTGAGTCACAGTGATTGAGTCCTGGTGTGAGAGGTGAGTGAGTCACTGTGAGTGAGTCCAATTCTAGGGTGGTGTGAGAGGTGAGTGAGTCACATTTTAGTCCTGGTGTCTAGAGGTGAGTGAGTCACAGTGAGTGAGTCCTGGTGTGAGAGGTGAGTGAGTCACAGTGAGTGAGTCCTGGTGTGAGAGGTGAGTGAGTCACAGTGAGTCCTGGTGTGACAGGTGAGTGAGTCACAGTGAGTCCTGGTCTGAGAGGTGACTCACCTGGTCCTCTGCTCTCACAGTGAGTGAGTCCTGGTGTAACAGGTGAGTGATTCTCTTCACATCCAGCTGCAGGAACTCGTCCATCTTGTACACCTCAGTGAAGTGTTGATGGATGAAATCATCCGCTACGGTTTTCAGCTCCGGACAGTCCAGGCAATCTGCCAGCACACTGATACCTGCAACGACACAGCGCTACAAATAACTTCTCTGCCTCATGAAGGATATATGATACACTGAGGGACATTCATCAGCAATGAAAACCAAAACCCAAAAGGTTCCTCAAAGAAGTTCCTCTATGAAGACTTGTTCATTACCAGCGGTGTTCAGGACACACCATGTTCTCAGGAGGGTTGTGACATGCTTGCTTTCGCTCTAGGGTTTGAATGTTACATGCCATGCTCTTTAAAGACTTTGTTTCTGATTTTTCAGATTTAGTAGCTAATTATAGTAGCCTCTTTTCATATCAACTATCCCCCCCTCGTATTTTGAGCTCGCTGCCATAGTCCTGAGACCGGCAGTGACAAAGGCGATGTACCGCCTCCTCCAAGCCGGCACTCGCCAAGCTGTCGACCATAACTCCGGTCGGTGCACATAGTGCCACTCCTATATGCAGCAAGCTCATATCGGCTTCCCTCCCCCCTCCCTGGGGCGGACAGCCAGTGGTCTAGTTACCTGCAGATAAAGCACTTTTCATGACCTTACAGGTGTTTAGCAGACGCTCTTATCCAGAGCGAATTACACAGTTTACATTCTTTCCATTTATACAGCTGGATATTTACAGAAGCAATTCAGGTTAAGTACCTTTAGCTCAAGGGCACAACGGCAGTGCCCTCACCAGGGAATCGAACCTGCAACCTTAGCGTTACAAGCCCAGCTCCCTAACCACTATACTACACTTTTCGATAAGTCAGTGAGAGATTTAAACCCCTTTGATTACAGGCCAATAAGGCGCTTCCGTTTGGAGTTGCCACATGTCGTGACAGAGAGGTCGGTCAGACCTACCTAAGCAGTTTGCTGCGTCCACCTGCTCCTTCAGGTACTCCACGCACATCTTCTTCACCGGCTCGATCTGATACTGATTAGCAGCGTCCAGTAAGGACTGCACGTTGTTGCTGTTGACCGAAATCCTAGAACACGGACATTTGAACACACATGAGATACAGCACATGGCTTGTGTTACAAGCTTTACAAAACAAAAAAAACAATAAATAAATGGTGTTACACAACTCGTCTCAACATTAATGTACCCATGAAATATCCACTGCATATTCTCACACACATCCACAAGGATAAGTGACATTGTAATAATCCAGAATCTTACTGTAACTGTCATTCTGCGTGTAATAATTCCGCAGTCATGCTTTGCATAGGCCCTTACCCACAGTGATTCATATTTTTTATATTTCATCAACTCATGAAGGAGGCACAACAAGAGGCCCAGCCGGGATATGCACCGATCTCTCTTTTGTTTTTTGTTGTTTTTGCTTTTTCTTCCGCATTTTTTGTTTAGTTGCCAATTATACCACGCTCTACCTACTGAGACACACAGAACCACGCTCTACCTACTGAGACACACAGAACCATGCTCTACCTACTGAGACACACAGAACCACACTCTACCTACTGAGCCACACAGAACCACACTCTACCTACTGAGCCACACAGAACCACGCTCTACCTACTGAGCTGAGCCACACAGAACCACAGCTCTCTACCTACTGAGACACACAGAACCACTCTCTACCTACTGAGCCACACAGAACCACACTCTACCTACTGAGACACACAGAACCATGCTCTACCTACTGAGCCACACAGAACCATGCTCTACCTACTGAGCCACACAGAACCACACTCTACCTACTGAGACACACAGAACCATGCTCTACCTACTGAGACACACAGAACCATGCTCTACCTACTGAGACACACAGAACCACGAACCTACTGAGCCACACAGAACCACGCTCTACCTACTGAGCCACACAGAACCACGCTCTACCTACTGAGCCACACAGAACCACGCTCTACCTACTGAGACACACAGAACCACGCTCTACCTACTGAGCCACACAGAACCACGCTCTACCTAGTGAGCCACACAGAACCACACTCTACCTACTGAGACACACAGAACCACACTCTACCTACTGAGCCACACAGAACCACGCTCTACCTACTGAGACACACAGAACCACGTTTTACCTACTGAGACACACAGAACCACACTACCTAATGAGTCACACAGAACCACACTCTACCTACTGAGCCACACAGAACCACGCTCTACCTACTGAGACACACAGAACCAACTTAAGCGTAAATGTGATGTAAATGTAAAAAGGAACCCATCTTGCTGGACGGCTACGTCCGTCAGTCTCATGGCAGATATTCAGCGTTTTCAGACACACGGACCACACAGGCATCACAGTCCAAAGTGACCTGCGTGAGCCTGCCAGAGCACCGTGGAGCTGGCCTGCTCGCCGGCGTTGGCGTTCCACGCTCACCGGGCTGTGTAAATGAACTCTACGAGCAGGTCGATGATTTCCGGGTCCGCGTTCTTCAGCTCCACCTCGTGGGACGTCGACTCCAGCATGTTGGCTGATTAACGGAAAACGGTTCACAGTTACATTGCCATTCCCATACAACCAATACAGTTACAAATATTTATTTCCTGAAAAAGGTGAGACACAATTATTCACACCCTTTTTCAGTACTTTGTGCACTCTTCCCCTCGCAATGATAGCACTACGGAGTCGATTCCAATACTGTTGTATGTGCTTGTGCCTGTGCTTGTGCACTGCCCTCTTCAATTCAAACCACCGAGTCTGGAGACTGAGATGGCCATTGAAAAAACATAATTTTGTGGTCAGTCAACTATTGCTTGGTTGAATTTGAGGTATGCTTGGGATCATTGTGCTGTTGAAAGATCCATTTGCAGCCAAGTTTCAGCTTCCCGGCCGGGGTGGGGGAAATCAGGTTTTTGGGCTAAAATGTCTTGGTACTTGCTGGAGTTCATAATTCCATTGACCTTAACAAGAGCCGCAGGACCAGTGGATGCAAGCCAACCCCATAATATCAACGATCCACCACCGTATGTCACCGTAGGTATAGGGCCTTCTCAACATAAGCGTCCTGCTGGAGACGGCAAACCCACCGCTGGGGTGCATCTTTATCGGACCAGAACACCCCATTCCTATTTACAATTTTTGTTTCAGATTTTTTCCCTGGTTTTCCTCTCAATTTGGTAGCCAATTATACGCTCTCTTTCTTTTCGCTTTATCCTCCCCAACGAACCCGCCTCCACGGGACAAGCTAATACCCTGAGGCAATGTTTGCCTCGGCCGAGGCGGAACTCATCCCAACCCTGTTTACGAGGTCGCCCTACCGCTCTCGTGCCAGCTCTTCATCCATCCCCCTTCCCCCCCTCCCCCTGGCGTGGACAGCCAAACCCCGCCCCCATTTGGGGCTCCCCACCAGGGCTGGTCTGGTACAGGCAGGTTTCGAATTACAACTGTGATACGCAGCTCACACTCGTAAAGGACCAGTCAATACGGGTGCATTGCCAAACTCTGATTGGATGAGGTGTTAGGTTCAGTGTGTGTGTACATGTACAGGTGTAGTAACACCTACTGGAGGAACACTTACTGGTGAACATTAGGTAGAAGAAGTGACTGGCAGCCGCAAGAACCACCCTGTGGGCAGGGATGTGTCTCCCCTCCACCACCAGACTGACGTCACATAGAGTTCTCTGCAGAACACACAGCACAGAGTCACACACCACACAGAGTCACACACACATCACACACAGTCACACACCACACACACAGAGTGTAACACAGTCACACAGAGTCACACACCACAGTCACACATACCACAGAGTCACACACCAGTCACACACAGAGTTACACATCACACAGAGTCACACATCACACAGTGTCACACACCACATCCTGGGATATTTTTATAATAAAATACTGCATGTCAAATAAAGTATGTCAATGTACTTTAATGACCTAAATGCACTATAAATACATTTTAAATGCATGTCCAAATGCATGGCTGAGTTGCAATAAAACGTGATAGACCGTCATTGAAACAGCACTTGCATAAAAGCGTTTGAAATGATTTAACTCGCGAGCCATTGTGATGTAACCAGATGCTAGCTCTGTATGATCCCAACAAAGACAGTAAGGTGTCAGCAGATGCGTCCAGTTTCGGACTGGGAGCGGTCCTGCTACAGAAATGGGGCGAGGAATGGAGGCCAGTCGCCTACGCTTCCAGATCTCTCTCACCGGTCGAGCAGAGATACACACAGATTGGAAAAGAGGCGCTGGTGCTGACATGGGCCTGTGGAAGGCTCACAGACTTTCTGATAGGCCAACACTTTGAGTTAGAGACGGATCATAAACCCCTGCTAAGTCTCCTGGGGGCCCAACCTCTGGACGCCTTACCCCCGAGGATCCAGCGTTTCAGAATGAGACTGATGAGGTATTCTTACATAATATCTCATGTTCCTGGGAAAAGCCTGTGGACTGCAGACACGCTGTCACGAGCACCAATGGAGAACAACGCAGTGGACACAGACACAGAGCTCATGGAGAGCACAAACATCTGTGTGGATGTAGCGGATGGGCTCACGTGAGCACCAGCATCATGGAGAACCTCCCAGCAAGCGGTTCCCACCTGGACAACCTGAGAGAGCACCTGGAAACGGACAACGTGTGCTCTGCCTGCCGTCATGCAGATAATATAATAATATAATATACGCCATTTAGCAGACGCTTTTATCCAAAGCGACTTACAGTACTGAATGCATACATTTTCAGTATATGTGGCCCCAGTGGGGATTGAACCCACAACCTAAGCGTTGCCAACGCTGTGCTCTACCAACTGAGCCACAGAGAACCAGAGAACCTGACAGATGTGTCAGGATGGATGGCCTGAGTGCAATGCATGTGAGGGAACTTTAAAACTGTACTGGACAGAGCGCGCCTTCTTAACCGTACATGACGGTCTTCTACTGAAGGGCACGAGACGGTCACTCCCTCAACCCTAAGGAATGATGTCCGTGAGAAGATACATGAAGGACATCAGGGCGTGGTGAAATGCAGGGAGTGGGCGCAAACACCTAGTCCAGAGCTCACTTTCAGAACAAGATCTGGAAGACCTGTAGTTAAACCCACTAGACTGGACTTGTGAGGGGAAAAAAAGATAGTAAAAATAACTTGTGAAAAAACATTGCTGAATTGAATGTTGAAATACATATCCTGTTCGCTGTTTATGGAAAATGCCTTATATAGGTAGTTTTGACAAAGGGAATTGTTTGGGACAATATTGTTTTAGAGGAAAAAAATATGTTTATGGCAATGTTAATTGATAAGCTGAAAGTGAACAAAGAAGCAAGGTTTTGTTTTTGTCTAACTGAAAAGGGGAGATGTGATGTAACCAGACTATGATAATGGCGAGGGGCATTATGGGAAGGGCAAAGTGCATGGCGGGAGGTTTTTGATTAGGCAGAACCAGAAGTTAGCCAGCCATAACTGTGTATGTTCCAGTTGCGTAATAAAAGACACAAAATATATAATACTCTCTTGACGTTATTGCCAACGTGCAAATGAGAATAACCCGAGAGCGCATCTCACCTGTTTCCGCAAGTTATTCATGGCCCCCATTACGCCCGAGAGCAGTTTGTACTCCTCTTTGGTGGCGAACTTCTTTTCTGCCTTCTTCTTACAGATCGACGCTTTCTCAGGCGTCAGAGAAGCCATAGTTAACCCAAATTCACAGCCAAAGCCGACGACTCGCGCTACGATTACAGTCGATTAATTACCTTTCGATGACCGACAGTAAGATCGGTAGAGTGACAGTCAACATTTAAAAAGTAGTAAAATAGCCAATGCGCAAATGCCTTCTCTGAGATTAGCCCACATCAAGGGTGACTGGCTAGCTCGTTATGTATAACGCTATACGCATGCCATGTATTCCCTGTTCGAGTTGAACAGATATATGGTCCGCGCGCCGGCTAATTTATGTAGGAATCTGAACAACTGCAAACTCGCTATTGTGTTTAGCTGGCAGACGGCCCCGCGCGGAGTTTATTTGCTGCCAGCGCACGAGTTAGCCGCCCCGCCTGAGCTTTGTTTGGGTGCCCTGCGTCCGCGTTAGCAATCCCGTGGACCCTTGCGCTAAGAAAATACATTCAAATAAAACAAAACTTTATTGTTCCGTACATTGCGTTGTAGTTTGCGATGAAACGCGTGCAGCCAGATAGGTTCGCATGCAAACGTGCATAATTGCGTTTTAAAACGTACCTGTCGTGAACAAGGACATACTGATTAATATATTAAACATGTCGGGGAAACTGACATTTGACATTATGAGATAAATCCAGATGTACACTCAGAAAGCCACATTGAAACGAAATATGTGGATTTTTAAGCCAATTGAGAAAATGTCATTTTAATTTACTGCAACTGATCTAGTCTCCTTGTTCGATATTAAGTTAGAGCGTCATGCTACACAGATCCCTGCACGCATTCGTTGATGGTGAACTCGTCCAGTAGCATCTCCTTTCACCCATTGCGGTGGATCAACACACGACGCGGATCAGCGCGCATGCGCGGACATCTATACAGCAGACGTTCGCTGAGCTGCGCATGTCCCGCCGAGGAGAGAGTAACCGCCCGGTACAATTTTCTGTCCACATATTGTAGGCAGGCTACTAGGTGCGCTTCAAGGGTGTAGTGGAGTTTTGACCACTGGTGCTCTTTGGAAACGGGATGGCGTTCATGAAAAAGAGATTCCAAGGCATTTACCTGGATTAAAAAAACCTTTATTCTCTTGGCAATAATACAAATTTAAAAAACTCTGCTGAGACTCGTTCATCGGGGCAATCGCGCACAGCAAGCGAGATACACTGGCTGGACAGGTGTATTCAATGAGCGATAATGACTAATTATTCAATTGCATTATGGGCCAGCCACTCAAAAATGAGTCCTAGAGGACAATAAGGGGCATAGCAAACACCAATACTTTGTTTTGAATTGCTTAAACAGCAGTGAGGCTTAAATTGAACCGACTATAAATTAAAGGAACGGCGAAAACCGAAAAGATCTCCTCATTAACGCTTGGAGCGTATGCATCCAGCATGTATCTGTAATAGGAGTTTCAATCTATCGCACAGGTGTCAAACTCATTCCAAATCGAGGTTTTTGTTGCAAGTGTATGCAGGTTTTCAATGGTTGCAACCTTATGAAGAAGTGAGCTCATTAGTGAAATCACCTGGTGTAATGCATTGGTTACAACAGAAACCTGCACACACTTGGCCCTCGATGGAATGAGTTTGACACCCCTGATCTATCGCCTCCTCTGACTGAAATGGCGACGAATTCAATACCGGACGGCAGGCATACTCAAATTTGGCCCACGAATCCAAAATCGGTCCTGGTTTTCCCTTCTCTCGGGTAGGTAATTGAACAATTAGTGCACGTGATTGGCCAGAGTGTCTTCACACCTGACTCCCAGGTAAAGGGGGGGTGGAAGGACCGTGATTTGAGTAACCCCGCTTTAAGGGAATTTTTGTGCTTCGCCGTGGGATATTGCAAATTCGGACATATAGGAATAGCATATTTGTGTTCAAGTTTTCTCTTGGTTCGACCCACGTAAACACATTCACATTCTAACCTGTAAACAACATAGGAAGTATTAAAATTGATAAAATATTTATCTGTTTACCCGCAACGCGTCGGTCTCAGCGATTTTAAAAATGTTCTTAGCAAGAGAATAAAGGCTTTTTAATGCACGTGAGTGCCTTGGAATCGATCTTTTTCAAATGAATTTACAGCTGTTATTTAAAGACGTTTAGATATTATATCTCACAGCTGATACACGTATAGCTAGCTGTAGTCGTACGCTGTCATTTTTGTGCCAATCAAAGTTTTACTTTCACTAAACACATCGTCCCTGTCTAAACGCTGATATGTATACACACAGAATTGCCACTGTATAAGTACTGTATTATATATGCGTGGCCACTTTTTAAAGCTCGCTAGTTAACATAACTTTATGACCCAAGAAGCCATTTCGAACAGCGCACTTCACCCAGGGATTGCGAGTTTAAAATGGACATGCGTTGTTTGATCCGTAGGCTCCCGGACGTAGCTATAGCTACATAATTTGTGGCGATATCTCAACAGGTGTTTCGACCTCGTTACACAAGCACGGAGTTCACTCGGTATACTTTTCCCGACCGTGTCCCGTGACTCTGACGTCACTTTGAATCTTTTGAGTTTGCGAACAATGCCTGTTCTGTAACACTTGCCCGCTGTCCTCTTGGAAAGAGAAAAATGTCATTTTTATTGTGCTGTTGTTCGTCGTGCCTGCCCACCTCAGACGACTCCGCGCAAAGCAGCGAAGAGGTATGAATCAGTCCGGAATGTGATGTGAATAGTCAGGATTGTACTTTTTTTTTTAAATGCATCAATTCACAACATTTTCCCAACAAAATATTGTTGACAGGTAGCACCGTGGTACGTCATTTACGTTCAGCGATTGGCAATTTTCATGTACAAGTCTAGTGCGCATTACAGTGAATGATAGATTGACTATATATACATATAAATATATATATGTATGTTATTTAGCAGACGCTTTTTACAGTATTACAGTATTTGTCATACTGAAAACAGTAGTCTATATAGGATATATGTGCAGGTGGCTATAGCGTAGAGCCCTTTCAGTTATGCCCATATCCGTATTCTCCGTTTTTGAGTTCAGTAACTACCGCCCTAAGCCTAATAACATTGTGCATTAAGTGCGTGCGTTTGAAGGCGCGCTGCTTCGCTCACGTTCTCGCGAATGATGCATAAATCGACAGTCTTAGTCCAGGGCCCGTATGTACAAAGATTCTAAGAGTAGGAGAGCTGATCTAGGATCAGGTATCCCCCTGGATATGGACATATCCTAACCACATCCATTATGAGCTAAAAGGCTAAACTGATCCTAGATCAGCACTCCTACTCTTAGAATCTGTGTACATACGGGCCCTGCTGTAACGTGGGCTCCATTACTCAAAGGTGATCAGTGCCATGCAAAAAACTAAGTTGGTTGTGAAATGATGATATGTGTAGATTTAAACTACATCTGAAATGACATACATTTTTGTATGGTGTTTATTTCTGTGTGGTGTCACTAGTACAGTCGATATTGATTGAGAGGACATTTACATCTTAAGCATTTAGCAGACACTCTTATCCAGAGTGACTTACAAGCAGGGCTGGACTGGCTATATAGTCTACCGGGCAGATTCCCGGTGGGCCGGTCTAGTTTTGGGCCGGTAGAATTATTATTTTTAATTTAAAAAAATATTATTTTTTTTGTCATCTAACGGCCAACAAAAAATGGACAGCGGCCCATTGGTTCATTTTCTATACTGACACTGGGCCGGCCCAATCACATGCTTTTTTTGCCATCGAACGGCCGCCCCAAAATGGACAGACTGCAAGGATGTCGTAGTGATGGGCGGTGTCCGACCGATTGTGATGGGCCGGTCTGAGCCAAATGGCAGGGCCTATTTTTTGTCCCAGTCCAGCCCTGCTTACAAGATGTGCATTAATACATGGTATGATCAATCATAGTTCGCGCAAGAGATCAGTGCAGTGATACAGCGATAGACATCATTGTTGGCAGCTGCATACCATACCTGTAACACAGGGAAGGAAAAGGTTAGTACATTCTTGTTTGTTTGTTTGAGACCGTTTTAAACAAGGATGCATATAGAGGAAAAGTTGTTTGTGACCCACTCATCTATTTCACAGAATAACGCGGTAATCACGCAGTTCTTTGACGCGCTGATCCGTGCCTACTGATGGACGGCTCACCAGATCAGTGTTTTAAGGAACCATTGTACCCAGACCTTGTACTCTGTGTGTGTCAGAGCTGTGCTGTAACTCTGTGTGTGTGTGTGTGTGTGTGTGTCAGAACTGTGCTGTAACTCTGTGTGTGTGTGTGTGTGTCTAAGCTGTGCTGTAACTCTGTGCGTGTCTAAGCTGTGCTGTAACTCTGTGTGTGTCTAAGCTGTGCTGTAACTCTGTGTGTGTCTAAGCTGTGCTGTAACTCTGTGCATTTCAGAGGCAGCCCCTTCTGCAGGCAGAGTCAGCTCGACTGTCCCGGGCCCCAGTCCAAGGTATGTCACTCAGGGTGTGTTTTGGGCTGGAATCAGAGACTCAGAGGCGTAATTAGGAACAGAAACATAAGCGATTCTTTCCCTGCAGCGAGCTGGGCTTATTTCAGCATGGGTCCCCCTGGCCAATCTGCTGCTCCCTCTGCTCTCATTCTCCTCTGCTCTTTTTGCGCGCTTTTCCCAGTGTTACAGGTGCGGTACGCGGATGCCTGCAATGATGTCTATCGCTGTATTACTGCACTGATCTCTTGCGCCAACTATGATTGTTCCTACCATGTATTAATGCACACTTGTAAGTCGCTCTGGATAAGAGCGTCTGCTAAATGCCTAAAATGTAAAATGTAAATGTTTTTGCAGATGTTTCAAAGCAGAACGGCAGGTTGTCCGCTAAGCTGGTTGGAGTCACGGAGCTGGACCGACAGTTTGCCGACATCGCCGACACGTTTAACCAGCAGCAGGAGCACTACGAGACCATGACCGCAGCCTTGGGCGCCCTGGGCCAGCGCTATGGCTGTTCCCATAGGAATGGTTTATCAGAGTGTCTCCAGGGGATGAGGGCCGAGCACAGTGAGTGGCACACGGCACAGTCAGCACAGTTCTGGAATTTGGGCTTATTTTGTATTTTTTTCGTAAAATGTTGGTAACTTTTTTTTAAACACACACTTCAAGTGTGTGCTAGCAAGATGGACTCATTCCTGAGCTGAAATGGCCATATATGAGTTTACGTAGTGATTCGTTTGGTGTAAATAGCCAGTTGGGCTGTAAAGAAACGTATACCTAAGCTTGTTAGCTTGTTAGCGTGCTAGCTTGTTAGCTGGTTAGCATGCTAGCTTGTTAGCATGCTAGCTTGTTAGCATGCTAGCTTGTTAGCTTGTTGTTAGCTTGCTGACCTTCTTACTGAAGCACTACTTTGGTTCTTCCATGCCAGGTGCAGTCCAGCTCAGCCTGCAGATGAAGGGCTATGACTTTACGCTGGTTGCATCGGGCCCGGAGCCTGGCGGGCTGCAGTGGGCGCAGCAGCAGGTGAGCGGGCTGTGTCGGGCGGCAAAGGCCATCACGGCGGCCGGGCCCAGGCTGCAGGGCATGATTGGCTGGGCTCTGCAGGAGGAGGAGGAGCTGGGGCGGCGCGTGAGGGACGGCTCTCCCGCCTATCAGGAGCAGCGGCGCGTCGAGGCCAACCTCCGGGAGAACCTGCAGGCCGTGCGGCGAGTCGGGGAGCTGTCCGCACGCTACCGTCTGGAGGCCGGGGCGCTATTCAACGAGGCCGCCCAGCTCACCACAGTCCAGCCACAGACCACTGGAGCACAGACCCCTGCAGCACAGACCGCTGGAGCACAGACCACTGGAGCACAGACCCCTGCAGCACAGACCCCTGCAGCACAGACCCCTGCAGCACAGACCCCTGGAGCACAGACCGCTGGAGCACAGACCCCTGCAGCACAGACCACTGGAGCACAGACCCCTGCAACACAGACCCCTGGAGTGCAGACCCCTGGAGCACAGACCCCTGGAGCACAGACCCCTGGACCCTGAACCTGGGGTACAGACACTGAGCCTTCAAAAAAAGTTCAAGTTCAAGTTCAAGTTCAAAATTCAAAAAGCTTTATTGTCCAATTCAATAAAAAATTGAAATTTGTCTTTGGCTCCATATGTAGCTCAAATACATAAACACAGTAAAATACGCATCACAATAAATAACAATAAGTCAGACTGTGACTTATTGTCATAGTCATTAAAAGACACATTGCATTATACCATTAAAAGACACACCACATTGCACCATTAAAGACAGTTTAGGGAACAGACTCTGACCGTGGGGCACTGACACCTGATGGACAGGACCCATGTTGGCTCTGTCCCCTGAGGAGAAAAACAAATCAATGTTTGATCAGTGAACGGCTTCAATCAAAGGACAGAAGAAACTCTGTTCTGTTTCCTGCCTTTTGCTTTGGCGGTATGTCCCTCTCCATTCTGTTTTTAAATAACTCTACCACACGCACAGTGTTCTGAGGCAGGGCGTGTTGTTTTTCTAAATGTGCTTTGAGCTTGTCTCCCCCCCCCGATGTGATTTTAATTGGGGCTGACAGCGAGTCGGCCATGTTGGAGCTCTGAGATTACTCACAGCAGGAAGACGGTGGCCAGCCTGTGTGTTCAACGAAAGGAAACCAGAGAGGCATCCTTTTCTGCAGGAAGTGTACAAAATCAAAACCCATCCGTAATCGTCAAATTATTGCACTAAGAACATTTTAAGTGAAAATATTTTAACTGTGCATTTAAGTGTGGTAGTAAAGCTATTTGAGATTGATCGGATCTGTGTGGCTCAGTAGGCAGATCGTGGCATTGACAACGCTTAGGTTGTGGGTTCGATTCCCATTGGGATCACATATACTGAAAAATGTGTGCATTCACTACTAAGTCTTTTGGATAAAAGCGTCGGCTTAAATGGCATATATATTTACCATGTATATTAATGCACATCTTGTAAGTCGCTCTGGATGAGAGCGTCTGCTAAATGCTTAAAATGTAAAATGATCTCAAACATGATTTTCTGTCTTAATGTCCTCAGGATTCCTCTATATTCTTCTGTTTGGGGACCTCCTGGGTGGCGCAACCGGTAAAGCCACTCGCCTGCAGTGCAGGTTGCCCACTGAGGCCGGGGCTGTCCGCGCCAGGGGAACGGGGGAGGGAC
Organism: Aldrovandia affinis; assembly: GCA_029706075.1. NCBI lineage: Eukaryota > Metazoa > Chordata > Actinopteri > Notacanthiformes > Halosauridae > Aldrovandia > Aldrovandia affinis. The sequence goes on along the minus strand of JAINUG010000099.1, from coordinate 2,994,901 downwards.
GCTGGCACGAGCTCGCCGCAGGTACAGAAAGCTTCACTGTGGGCAAAACAAACAGGCGAGTTCCGTCTCGAAGGAAGTGGATCATCGCCGGCCCTGGGGTACTGGTTGGTCCCGTAGTTGTGGGCGGCGGGCTCGTGGGGGAGGGAGAATTGAAGGAATAGAGGGTACAATTAGCCACTAAATTGGGAGAAAAATGGGGGAAAATACTATTTTTTTTTTTATGGTTTGAAATCGAGGATATAAAGAAGAATATTTTGGTTAAAAAATATTATTTTTTGCAGGGTTGTTTACCATTTTAATTTTTACAAATATGAAACGTCATATGGTGTGAATGCGACGCAATGTTTCCTGTGTGCCTAAAAAAGCCAGTAAATGGCACACTGCATAATAACAGGCTCTCCAGATGTCCTAGTATTTGCTGTGCATGCAGTATGTTTTCACAGGTGAACTGAATGTGGATGGAAAGACAGACACAGTGCAGGAAAGACAGACACAGCGCATTTCATGGCCGTCCACAGGGCTCTCCCCAGCCGGGTCTCTTAAGTGCACGCAGTACATAATTATGTGATGGCAGTGCTGTTGAGACATTTCAGCGATGCTGTCGACTGCACCAGAGCCTTCAGCACTCCACCATGGCACTCTGTTATTTTTGTGTTCTAGCTGTTTTTTATGTGTATTCCTACATTGTCATAAGCAATCTTTATCTGCAATTCATCACCGTTTAAACCACATCAATATAATTGCACCGTAGTTGTACAAAGCTTCATTAAATTACAACATCCGAGATTTGATTTGGTCTTTTTTAAATTAATCGGTTCATGAGAGATGCACAGAGGTGGAAAGGCCACTTCGCACGGCCCTGGGGGGCTGTCAGCTGCAGTCAGCTCTGGCACGGTAAGCGAGTGGGGGTGAGAGCAGAGGGGGCTCCACCTCTTTAGCCGTGGGCAGACTTTCCTGTGCTCTTCTATGTTTAAATTCTGTATTATTTTTGCTGTTTTTCCCCATTTTTTCCCTCACCTTTTTAGTATCCAATTCCCCCTCTCTCTTTTTTCATGCCAATTATCCCCTCCCTCGTATGAGAACTCGCTGCCGTAGTCCGGCCAGTGCCCGCCTAGGCCGAAGTCTGTCACCGACGCACAACCACTCATGTATGCAGCGAGTCTTTCCTTCGGCTTTTATCCCTCCCTCCTCCCTGGGGCGGACAGCCAATTAGCGCCCCCTAGTGGCATTCTCAGCCAGAGCCGAAATTGGTGCGACCGGTGGAATGGAACCCCGGTCGCCGTGGCCAGCGTCGAACGCTCTTACCGCTAGACCACCCGAGAGGCCTTCAGCACCATGGACAGTGCTGGACCTCATCCACACGCAACACAGCTGAGGCTGACTGGTCATCAGCACAGCCTTTGCTTATTGCCTGTTGATAAAGGCAAACCTGTGGTGCTATGCTATGCAGGCATCATTACCTGTGGTTCTCTGTGGCTCAGTTGGTAGAGCATGGCGTTGGCAACGCTTAGGTTGTGGGTTCAATCCCCACTGGGGCCACATATACTGAAAATGTATGCATTCACTACTGTAAGTCGCTTTGGATAAAAGCGTCTGCTAAATGGCATATATTACCTGGGGCCTCGGACAGCACAGCGGTCTAACGCACTCACATTGACTGGTGCTTTGCAAGTGTGAGCTGCCTATTGTGGTCGCGGTTCTGGTGGGAAGCCCCGATCGGGGGTGGAATTTGGCTGTCCGCCCCGGGGAGGGGGAGGGGGAGGCATGAACTCGCAGAGAAGTGCAAAGGGTTACTCCAGAAAGTAGGGAGGCGAGTTCCGTCTCGGAGGAGGCGGATTATCGCCGGCGTCTGGGAATTGGCTTGTCCCGTGGAGAGGGCGAATCGAAATAAATAGAGCGTATAATTGGTTACTAAATTGTGAGAAGCAAACCTTTGCTTCGAGAGAAAGACCTAGACGAGCATAGCCATCACACGGGTCTCCTAAATCACCAGGGCCTCCTGTGTTTGTAATCCTGGATTTGGGAGATGCAGTATTCTCGTTCAGGGGGACTTGTGTTCTGTGTTCTCTTTCCCCTTTGAAAAGGGGAATAAAAAAAACCTCAGGCCCATTATTCCCTTCACGTTTTCTTTTCTGACTCGATCACCGTCATGGTTGCTCTCCAGAAAACTGTGCTGTAATTGGGCCAAACCTTTTTGTGCAAACCAGGAAATAAATTTGCGTGTTTACTAAATTCCTCTGCTTGCTTTAAATTACCCAATAGGTAGGTGGGGCAAGTACTCACCCCTATTTTACTAACTTTGTGTTTGTAAACAATGCCAAGGAGGAATTTATGAAGGTGGTAAGACCTGAACCTGTGGTCTATGTGCAACATGCTATGCAGGCGTCATTACCCTGCTACTAATCTGTATGGCAAACACAAACAAGTGCCTACCTCCATGTTTTCAAAAACTGTGAAAATGACTACTACTTCTACCACAAATACTGCTACACACACACACACACACATATATATGTATATGATCATATTTTGACAGCCTTTTATCTTAAAGGTTAGCACATAACAAGCTGAGGTTCAATGACATAAATCTAACATCTGGCAATCGATAAATGTGAATAATTAAATAGAGAAAATGTCAAGCGCATTAATGACGTGTTTCTATCTGACTACGCCCTTCTGTGCCTGTGACTTTTTTTAAAATATATATTTTTTATTTTTTTTGCCTTGCCTGAGCTGCTAGTCTTAATTTCTTTATACAAATAAGTCTGGATCCTTGGCCCGGGTTGCTAACTGCTTTGGTGAAATCCGGTTCAGCTCTCAGTTCAACTGTCCATTCATTTTATACTCCCGACTAAAGAATAGCGATGTGTAACTGACTGTCCCCTCGTGGAGAGAGAACGGTAACGACACAATACATCAATATTTCATACCTGTGAAGGTTCTCAGTTCGCGTATATCATGTTTCTCCATGTCGTGTATGATAGTAGAAAATGGATTGATCAATTAGCAACACTGACTACGAACGACAAACAAAAACAACAGGCCACCATAGGCTATTTATTAAGGGGTGGCTCATTAAAACCGACTTTTAGTTATTGTGTTCAGTCAGAATGCATAGAAACCAGAAGATGAATGACCCTTTCCTTATACATTTCCCTAAAGTGGAAATGTATACTAAATTCACGAAAGTTATCGCGCCAAACATTTTCACCTCTGAGAAAAATGGTTTTAAGCAACAAAACCTTCTACGTTTTTTAGTTACGCCATTAAACCCACAATTTGAATACACATCTGTGATGGCTCATCATAACACCATAACAGATCTTGCGATGTCTTGTGTATATATATATACAGTATATATGCCATTTAACAGACGCTTTATCCAAAGCGACTTACAGTAGTGAATGCATACAATTTTTCAGTATATGGAAAGTGGAAGTATTGGAAATGTGCTATGAATGGTTGCAATAACACCGAGTAGTCCATATATAACAAGTATATAAAACATGTTAATTATATGTTATATTTTGGTTATACTGTAAATCGTTTTTTCTTATTGCAAGAAAACTACACTTTGTAAATATGTTCCAAATGAATTCCATGTGTAGTTATTGCTGGGCGTGAATTTAAAAAAGAAACGACGATAACGGTCATTTCATGTCAGGTAAACCAGAGGGTAACTTCATCAAACACTTTTGTTCTATATCTTTTGTTCCAGAGGCAGGTAAACCCCACTGTTTGTGTTCGTTAGAACGTTAAATGTAAAGTTATTTACCACGGTTTATAGACACGGGCGAGCAGGTAGATTAGTATGAACAGGTAGGGAAAACGCCCACTGTAACCGGACAATGGTGAACTCACTGGCGGGTCCAGACCACTTTAACAGAACCACACGGTGGAAGGGGGGGCATTCAAAATGTAATACATTTGACTTTCACATGGATAATATGACGACCAGTAGCAGACCTAATAGTCCAATGGTTGAACAAATTCAGTATTTCACATTTCACAACAAATATTCTGGTTTTCATTCAAACTTTTTTATTAAATAGGGAGGGTTATGTCATTTTTTAATAAATTTTCTACACAAAGCAGGTTTTATACAAAGTAAGAGCCAGATGAAGTAGGGTGGCACCCAGGGTGGCCAACCAAATTTCTGTGGGGGCAGGTGCCCCCTTCCCCTCCGGGCCCCTCCCTGCACATGCCCCTGGGTGAACTGCCCCAATTTTTCTAAGCATCAAAGTAGGTTTTTGATCACTTTAACTGAAAAAAAAAAGTATGATATTGTATTTCTCATATTGTCATGTGTGTGTACAAAACGCCATGAGCCACCGCCTTTTACGTTAAGTGCTGGGTCGTTTCTTAAACCACATGTAAAAACCACCACCAATGTGTAGGACACCACCCTTTAAAAGTCGTTTCTGACAAATGACATATTTAAATGTTTTAACAGACGTAGAAAATGCGCAACACTCCAAAATGTAAAAGAGTACCGGTATTTAATCGCACATAAGACTGGGGGCTACCACGGCCGCCCAATATGCCAATAGTGTATTCCAGATTTGGGACCCGAGTTTCTCAAACGGCGATGAGTTAAAATTTTTTGAAAAAAAAAAAAAAAAAAAAAAAAAAATCACCTTTCAGCAGTACAACGATCCAAAACATAGGGCCAAAACTACATTGAGTGGATCCATAGACCTCCGAGATAGAATTGTGTCGAGGCATAGATCTGGGGAAGGGAATAAAAACATCGCTAAAGCATTGAAAGTTCCCAGAGCACAATGGCTCCATAATGTGAATGGAAGAAGTTTGGAACCACTATGACTGTTCTTAGAGTCGCGCCCGCCAAATGCTCAGTAACCAGGCAAGAAGGGCCGTGGGTCAGAGAGTGACTAGAACCCAATGGCCACTCTAAGAGACCTTCATCAAGAGTTCCTCTGCAGTGATGGGAGAACCTGGCAGAAGGACAACCATCTCTGCAGCATTCCGTAATCAGATAATTTGCTCAAAATTTATACTAGGAAAAACCTCTTCTGTGATATCTGCAGTCAACGTGTGAGATGGAAGTGTATGTTATGACGCTAATCATAAAACTGTTTTTGAGAAGTGTTGATGAGTGTAATTTGTCTGTATGTCCATCTGTCAGTCAGTGTGTTGTTTCTCCGGCTGGAGTGTTTCAGAAGATGTCTGTAAACATGATAGCACATTTAAAAATACAATGCACTTGCCCTCAAAGTAAAATTCAAGTGCCTCAGCAAAATGTCTGTTAAATGAGCAAACACTAATAAAACATAATTTATGACTTAACATATTATATATTTGAGAATATATATGATTTGTTATGTAATAAATAATTAGGAATATATAATAAATTATATTTAAAAAGTGGGCCTCCGCATGGTCTAGTGGGTTTCAACGTCCGACACTGGCCACGGCAACCAGGTTCGATTCACCGGGGTGGCAATTGGCTATCCACCCCAGGAGGAGGAAGCCGATACACAGTTCGCTGCACACAGGAGTGGCTCTGGGGTGCCGTTATGGTCGACGGCTTATAAAGTGCCGTCTGGAAGAGACAATGCTTCGCCTTCGGCGTCAGCCGGTCCACAGGAAACTACGAGGCAGTATGCGGGTGGATTGACATGAAAATAGTGGGCGTAATTTTGGCTACAAAATTGGGAGAAAAACGAGAAAATCAAATGAAAATAAAATGTTTTTTGGCAAGAAAAACACATTATTGAAAATAATTGTTAAATATCAACACGCTCAGTTGGCAGTGCAATATCTGGAAGTGCAATATTTCATATCTGTCAAAATAATGTAACTTTTAACTTTAACTTTGCAACAGTAAATATTCACATTTCATTTTATTTATTTATTTAATGTTCATTTTATATTTGAGATAGCAATTTTGTTTCTGCTGTTCTATTTGTGTTTTGTCTTTGTTATTGTAAATGTACCGTCAGGATTGTCACTCAATTTCGTTGTACTCTGTGCAATGACAATAAAATAAATCTAATCTAATCTAATCTGATCATTGAAGGAGGACACTGCAGTGATGGGATGGGTCTACAAATACCATTGGGGATTTTTAAAATGTATAAAGTTGTAAAAACTAAATAGTCATAGAGAGTCATGGGTATGAGGCATGTACGTGAGCTCATACTCTTTGTCCATCACACTTATCTGAGGTTTGGAGAAAGTAACTGTTCTCTCTTCCTTTCCAAACATGGCTTTCAACCCTAAGGTCTATCCCTTTATTTTATATGTGGGCCCTCAGTGTTAGAGGCTGTTCACACACGCACACCTAGCTGATATAATCGGTGGCATGTTCATCTTGTTCATAGAGCGTGATGACCTACATAACCATTATTTTGTCAAAGCAATAAACAAAATATGCTGTAAGGTTTCTTAAATTCAAAACCTTTTTCAAAAAATTTGGTCAACCCATGAACACTGACCGTAATCTGCTTGAGTGGCCGTTTCTCATTAAATTAGAGTGCCCTCTACTGGTTAAGATCTATTTTTAAAAAAATCAGCCACCACTGATGTTTGCTCATAAACTGTGCCATGTATCTCAGCAGAGGGTGATCATTTGCTCAGAACTGCGATTCCCCGAGGACAGGGCCCATTTTAGCTGTGCTCAATGCCGTGATCAACCTTGCATGGGCAAACGTGTTTGCAAATGTTCAACATTGGACCAGCCTGGCATATTTGACAGGGGGCAACAGTGGGAAAGCACTACTGAATCCTCAATATTGAGAGGAAAAGAGTAGTGAAAAGACACAAACTACTCAAAAGATATTTGACACAATTTGCATTTTAAACAGCAGCCTCTGTGGATAGAGAGTACTACACTTGTTGACTTTTAATTCTGATGGGTAGAATTTGGGTAAAAAAATCACCTAATAGCCAAACTATCATGTAATTTTTATAACCCTTTTCTAAAGCAAGCACTTCAATTGAACCAATGTAATACATTTTTGTTATCTTACCGTGAATCTAGAATTCACACAGCCAATCATTACCAGGAATCAGATTACACCTATAAGTGTTCTCTAGTTTGAGGAGAGATACACAGCAACAGGAGACAAAGGGCCAGGGCTAGTTTATAAACTTTACTCCAACTTGTAAACTTTTGTTACTTTGCCAACTAACCAGGCTTTCCTGCAGTAGCCTGCTTTTTTAGAAAGTGAGTTCATGTATATCATTTGTTATTGAAGTAGGAAAAACATATTCTCAAGTGCTAGGTCAACTGTAATGTGTGTGTGGATCCATCTCAGCACCACTGTTTTAATAGATTTAATGGTGTATGGTGAGCTAGCTTAGCAAGCTAATTTTACATGCTGAAACTGTAACTAAACATAATGACAATATGACTGATTTGTAGCATAATTCTCCAACTTTAGTTAGCTGATGCAATTGTCTTGGACATGATGAATTGTGGAAGCATACACAGAATATTCTCTGTGGCTCAGTAGGTAGAGCACAGCGTTGGCAATGCTTAGGTTGTGGTTCAATCCCCACTGGGGCCACATATACTGAAAATGTATGCATTCACTACTGTAAGTCGCTTTGGATAAAAGTGTCTGCTAAATGGCGTATATATGATATAATAAATAGTTATTTACAGTGTCCCTTTAAAGTCTACACCACATCTCAAATATTTCCGCTTTTGTTGCTTTACCGCCTGATTCAATCTCAGATTACTACAGATTACATGAAAAGCATTTCTGTATGGACATCCTGGGAACAGGCAGCCAGATATTGCAGTGCACGTTCAGTCCGGGTCAAAAGAGGAAGGATAATGCAACAGAATCCACAGATGAAAGTAAACAAACAGCAGTGAGAGATGACCTTGAGTCTACATATCAAAATCGTAAAGCTAATATGTTAATGCTCATAATTGAGGATTAGCATGTCGTCGTTTCCATTCCGAAGCAATTGGGTACATGACTTGTTAGTGGAAAGTGTTTAGGCTCTCGTTGACATAAGAAAATAAACAGTGCATCGGGATTAGAAAATAGACAACAGCTCCATCTACTGGACATAAACTGACATCGCGTCTGCACTGCAACATTCTGCAAACAGCCCCATTCCTAATGCAAGTGAAGGGCGGGATATTAAATGAATTCTGAATAAACTCTGATAAATTCCCAGATTTATTTGTGAAAAATAAATCTGGAAATTTATCAGAGTTTATTTAGAATTTTAGGAGATAACATATACCAGGAGATAATCAGTTTACACATGTAAATGCAAAAATATGGTTGAATTTTTTGTTTTGTTTTGTGAAACCAAAAAGTGATATGCCTTAAATTAGGGTGCTAAATTGATATTTTTTTGTGAAAATCTGTTTAAAACAAGAATGCTGAGCTTTAGGGAAACTTTCACTCCTCCAGGCTGTGTATTACCAAACTATAAGACCCAACTTATAGTGTATTTTTATCACTTAGCAGACACCTTTATCAAGGGTGCCTTCCATTGCTTACATTCTACATATTAGTCATAGATACAGTTGGATATTTACCAAGGTAATTCAGGTTATCTACCTTGCTCAAGTGTACAATGGCAGAGCCCCACCTGGGAAGCGAACCAACTTTGGGAACCAGAAAGGAACCTGGCTGTTCTGCATGCCACAGACAAAGAAAGTCCCTCAACTATTCATGATGGCAGACTACATGCCACAATAAAAGACACACCATGATCGGAAGGACATGGCACTTGTCTAGCTCCTTGAAATCGTATCCTTTTGTTAATCTGGTGCTGAAAATACTACAACAAGGATGACAATAATGCAAGTTGATTAAAAACAAGCAAAACAAAACCATCAACTGCAATTTGTAATCAATAAAAACAAGATGGCTTTGTTCATCTTTAATATCCATTCACACAGGCCAGGGGGAAGTGAAACCACGTATTATCCATCTTGTACCACCGCGGCTGTCGCATGCAACTACAGTACAAAGACAGACGAACAAAGACCGCCTCGGGTCGCCTGAGAATTAACCCTTTGAAATGCCATTATGTTTTCTGTGCAGCCCAACTACATTTTATTATGTATACTGTGGCCAAATTACTAATACAAAAACAATATCTATTCTCGTGTAAACGTTTCCTTCCCGCACTAAACTACGTCGGGCTAACGTTAGACGGGGTTTCTTGTGAAGCAACGTTGGCTGTAACTATATGCTGAAAGAAACCCATTGACGTGAACCGAGATAGCACTGCCGTTTGTTTTCTAGACACAAAGTTCGCAGATTAACATTTTCTGCCAATAACCTGTTTTCCACCCGGACAAAACAATGTTAAGAGCTGGACCCGTTTAACGTTATTGTAGCATTAACTGGCTAGCACCTGGCTAACGTAGCTAGCGCTAGGTAGCTAACGCTAATTGTTTTCGCCAGATTGGCATAATTAACGATTGACCGAGTAAGAGAGCTTGTTAGCTCGCTCGACAGTACTGTGTTCAGCTAGTTGGCGAACTTTCCACTTATTCAGCGTTTGAAACCAAACATTACACTTACGCTTTATGTGCATTTTCACACTCGGGTTAGACCATTACCACTAGAAAGCAAGCGAAATTAGGCAGTTTGCAGAATAATTAACGTTACTAAATTAACGTTAACTACATGTAACGTTAAATGTTAGTTAATTCTAGCCGTGGGCTAACTAGTTTACTTAACATGTCAATTCCACATTGCATATTGGATTAGCTGGCGAATGTTAGCTAGCTAATAGAGCAACGCGCGCATACTGTCATTATTTAAGTACAGAGAGACAATATAAGATTATACTGGCTAACAGGTCGCTATTTTGAAAGTCACAATATCACAAACAACGGGCTGGATAGCTATCTAAGTAACGTTAACCAAATCAGATGGGAATATCTAGCTAGCAAACAAGACTAAGATAGCTATCTGGTTATCCCTAGCTCACAAATGCATATATAACGTTAGCTATATAAAACTAGACATATACTTATACATACTTATGTATTCTTGTCTCACTTAACGTTACCTAATTTAACGTTAAATGTCCACGCACGGTTAGCTAACTAGCTAAGGTTAAATAATTGCAACACTATAATTTACTGTTCCCTAACAAGAACGCCATTTTCTGACGCTTAAGTGTTACCATGGCAACGGACCGAGCAACCAACTACTCTTTTCAGAATAACACGTCAAAGTAGATGTGTATGTTATATACACATTACGAACTGATATTTATACTAGTAATACAACCGCATTGTATAATAACGTAATTTAGAAAACAAAAACTCTAAAAGCAAATCATCTGGTAAACAGTTTTTAGCTAAGATTAAGGGGTCATGACCCTGCGGATGGATATTTCTCAGACAACTCTATCGTGGAGTACGTGAGGTAAAATTAAGTCATGTAGTAGCTAATTAAACACAAATAAACGACTTTTGTTTATATTCTTTATATTTTTTGCTTCAACGCGTTGGAATCGACGTTGTAGTCGACTTTGTTCCAGTAGTGTAGCTAAAGTAGTTCTTAGCGGAAGAAGGGGGACGCTTGAGCGGAGGTACACCGCAGTCGCAGGTCCCTCAGCTGATGTGAAGGTAAGAGCTGAGAGTGGAGCTGCTGCACTGTCTGTAACAGCAACTACAACACTGGAACAAATAGGTAATAACTAAACCTACAAAACATTCACTAACATCTTTTACAATGATTTAGGGAACGTTTTTAACGGAACTGGTGAGACAATGTGTAAAGAGGAGATACAATTTCATGAAAAATATGGTTTCCAATTGTCATCTCGAAGCCTGTTCCTGCTTTCCTGTTTTTTTGTGAGTGATGCAAGCAGCGAAAAGGTTCAGAGGCCATTTCGTTTTGCAGTTGCTTTGCATTAAATTGTTAGCGAAACACCATATAGTCATAACTAGATGGCTGGCTAGCTAGCCAACTATAAACAGGTCTGACGAAAAGTGGAAAACTAGTAACGTTCGTTAAGATTGCTAGGTAGCTAGCAAGTTAGCTCTGTCTCGGCATGTCTTGAATTATCAATCTTTAAAGATGGCTAGATAGCTAGTTGGCTAGCTAACATGTCAGATTTTCAGTGCTGAAAGGTTGCTGGCCCACTAGCCAGCTAGGCTACGTGTTAGCCAGTCGGCTAGTCCACTTCGACGTTGGCCCACGATAAAAATGAATTGTACATTCCTAGCGAGTTCGCTAACTCGATTTATTTAGCTAGCTATATATGATGCTAGGTATTTAGCTCTCTGACCAGTAAGAGGAATTCCACCTCGTATGTTTTAACCCGGAATTTGTTTTGCTTGGTACCTAGCTACTTAGCTTCCCAACCATAGTCTTGTTTGAAAACACGTAGGCAATTGGCACTAATTAAAGCGCTCTATATGCCAATCATGAAAGCAACGCAGCCATTATATTAGGAAATGTACGTTAAATTAGCCAGCAGACCAGATATGTTCTGGCTGTTTCTAAAAAGGAATGTACGTTTGCTTTGGCTTAACGTTACCGAACTAGCTACCTAGCTAACCTGGCTAGATAATTGGACACCGACAGTCAAATTCCTTGTAGCTAGCTCACTAAAAGATTTAATTAGTTAGCACGGTACTTTCCTGTACCAGAGCAGAAGCGCATCCCTCGTAGAGCGACCATTTTGGTAGGTAACGTTAGTTGTTGGTTAGCTAGCAAACTAACTAGCATTAAGCGTGCATACCTGCCTATTTTGAGCTAGTGGTGTACTTTTAGCTTACTTTAGCTAAGCTAATATATTGCACATTATTGCTAACGTTAGCTTAGCGCTAGCTATCAAATCGATAGTTAGCTAGCTACGCATTTTCCTTTCGATTAGATGAGCACTTTTCACCCAGTTCCATTGTTTTACACCTTTATTTACAATCCAAATTACAAATGTTTATAAGAATACATGAACATAATCGCTGTTAGTCTTTGTTTAACCCAGAAAAGGACCTGGAAATAGGCACTGTTTTGCGGCATTGGTTGCTAAATCGAGACCGGGCCTGTGACTGGCTACGTCAGAACACATTGGCCGCTCTTCGGAAAAGTAACAAATTGAATGCTGGTATATTCTAAGGGTCTTGCAAATACACACAGTCGTCGGTTGAATTATGTAGAGTGATAAGGGCACACTCTATACGACCTGTGAAGTCCAAAATGTACGAATGATAAACCAAAATAAACAAAGAGGATGTGCAGTTAATGGAGGCCTACATAAGGCCTTGGTAATTATATCGTATTTTCAGGCTGGTAACAATCCCGTGAAAGTCAGACAATTAGCTGAAATACGTTTACACCATCTAAAAAGTTATATGTACCTATATTATGTTTTGAAAGGGTACTATTGAATCCCACGCCTTTCCACAGGGATCGATCGTTATTCCAAAATGACAGCCAGTGAAAGCTTAGAAAAGCTAACATTAGCCTGGGTTTCTTGACCATTTGCGTGAAGGTGTCACTAGACAGTTGGGTATATTAACGTTTTCTGACATTTTCGTTTTCGTTACGCAGTACTTTTTGTGTGACATTGTATAGACAAGAACATCTTAAACATAAGTTCGTCAGTTATTTAATATACTGTTCAGTACACGTTTATTTGCAGCTCCCTCTGTGTACACTTGTTTAAATGTGTTTCCGGGCAAATTGTAATCAAATGCGATATCACTTAAGGTGTTTTCAGCACTCGCTAGTGATTCCAAATATGAAATCTCTTAGTCGCAATTTGATGACAGAACGTGTCCTGAGAGAATACAATTTAATTCGTGTCAGCAAAATGCCAGCTCCTGGGATATGCTAGATATTTAATCTGAGCGTGAACAGGGAACAAATAACTTGGTTATGAGGAAGATCTGGATGAAATTATTATTTTTGGTTACACACACACGTTTTCAAGCTTCAAATTCCCAGGTCATTTAATCATGCATCATTTGACTTGCATTTTGTGAATTCTGCTATTCATTTGATTCAAGGAGTAGTACCTAAGGCCCTCAAATCAGATTATGGCTATAACCCATATTCAGTGTTGGCCTTATTCTCCGATGATGTCAGTCTTTTTCTCACCTCCAGGTTGGCTTACCGCCAGCTGACATCCCCAAATTGCCCTTGATTCAGTCATTCAGTCGTTGGCTGGGTCCAGATGTGGTTGTGGGCTTGTGCTGTACAGAGGTCCAGGTCACTCCCTGCACTGCTTTGCTCTCAGTTCCACAGTTAGTTTGTTCAAAATGCTAATGACCAATTGCTTGTGATATCAAGGTCAGTCATTCCACCCACAAGTTGTGAAATTGTAGGATTTGTCAGAGCTATTGACAAGGACTGAGGTGAGGATGAATTTTCCAAAAACTGAGCTCAAACTACACCTGTCATCTGATGCGATTTAAGGATCTAAATTGAGACACTGACCCAGTTTAATTCAAACTTGATTCCAAGTTCAACTTCAAATTGCAGAAATCCATTGTATCAATACATAGGGTAGGGGTGACTAATTTACTATCGTGGAAATTGATTGCATACGCCTGGATCCCTAATGTTTAAATTAAATCCTAAATGTTTACTTCCCAAAAGCATCAGGATCCCTCAGTTGCCCACTGCACTTGGTCACAGGTTTTATTTGTAAATCCGTCTGATTGCACTGTAATATGGCCCACATGTACCGTTCGTGCATTGCTTATTGACTCAGGCTGCATCAGTTAAATGTTTAGAAATATTTTGTAGCCCAAGCAAGATTGAGGCTAGGTGAATGCTGATTATTGGAGCTGACCTGTGTAATTGAGTACTATTCAAGTTAAGATTTAGGTTTGCACTCTAAACCGACATCGGCACGGAAAAGCAATAAGCGAAGTTGTGCAAACAAGCTTTAAAACGAGAGCGAAAGTGTGCGTTTATATGACTTGATGGTGTATTGAGTTGGAACCCCAGTGTCTATTGTGAAAAGCCAATTCTGTGTTGCCATGTCTTTGCAAACCTCTCATAGGCATGGTCACTTTTGTAAGAAAAAACCTCCTCACCCCCTTTGCCTTGTCACTGCACCTTGTCGCAAGGCAACGATCTGTTGCGATGCATTGTGTAGTGCTGCGTTTGTAGCGGGTTGGGAGTGTGACCGTGGAACGTTGTGAACATTCTCACAATGCTTTGGGCTTTTGATGAGTCGCACACACTGTTAGGCTCCTGGGTGCCAGACTTCTCTGACTGTTCAGTAATTGCAGAGAAAGCCAAGCAGGTGACTCATGACCATGTTGGAACCGGAGGTTTTCTTTCTTCATGTGCAGATTTCTTCCGTTGTCCTCATGTGGAACCAGAAGGCCAAACACAGTGATGTCACAGCCATGTGCTGGAAGCCTCCTTGAAAAGCACTGTGGCTCTCAAGGTTATGCCTCAACAAGTGGACAGTTCAGTGTAAAGAGACTGCCTATGTGCGCATGCAGATCGTATGTCTGGCTGATTAGATATTCATTGGAGTTTGGTGATCGCAAAGTAGATGGTGACCTGTACTTGAAAAAGTATAAAATGTTGAAGCTGCAGTGAGACTATGAAAACAACCCCCCGAAGCACAGTGTGTAGTATTTTAAACTTTGCCCTGGAACCACTGTTTCTACATAACAGGGCGGTCAATGGCTGAGGTCCTTCGGGGTGAACCAGGGTATGGTTATATTCCTCTAAGAAGCATTGAGTGCCATACACATGCAGTCGTCTTTGCATACTATTCTGAACAGTTTTCATCTTCTCTGTTATCGTTTGTTTTTGTCCGTGCTTATGCAATAGGCGCAACAGCATTTATCCCTCTGCATCTTCACACCGATAACACGTGTACGAGGGTTACGTGTTGCTTATGTGTTTTTGTTTACTTTTGAGATTTTCATAAATTGTAGGGAAGCTTAAAATTTAAAAAGATAAAATGTTATAGAACAATGCAATAACTGAGTAATCCCAGTAAGCTCAGAAAATACTGTTTGTAGCTAGTGCAATAAATTGTGTAGGCTAATTAAGGGTGAGTAATTGCCACCCCCACACAGAAATGTCATGTTAAAATTTCTGTAAAAAATGATTATAATGCAAATACTAGCAACATGCCACCCATGCAGCATACGTAGTGCTTCAAATCAAAACAACTGGGTATCTTAGTGAGATTATGAAATCATTAAAATAAATTTGACTATTGTGATGATTTGAGGAGGGAGTGTTTCAATCTGTAGGGTATTCTCTGCCTAATCATATTATAGCAAGTTATCGGCTTAATCGGTCACCTGTGGTCGTCTGTGGTTCTCTGTGGCTCAGTAGGTAGAGCACAGTGTTGGCAACGCTTAGGTTGTGGGTTCAATTCCAACTGCACTCACAGTGAAGTCGCTTTGGATAACAGCGTCTGCTCAATGCCATATATATTGCAAACATGCAGACAGACCGCTGTTAGTTGCACTGTCCAGACTGAGAAAGAAGCAGTGGCTGGCTAAACATGTTTTGAAGATGCTTGTGCCAGTGTGCCCCCTCCAAATAATTACGTGTGCCACCATGTCCATTCCAGAATTGTGGAGTGCAAAGGAATTTGGGGTGGCCTCACAGATTCCCCCCCGTTGAATAAAAATGTGCAAGTGAGGAGTCCGTCAGAGCTGGCCAATGCATAGGAGGGAGAGCCAGCAAATCAACCTGTTGGTATTGGAGCTGCATCAGAGGATGGGGCAGTGCCGTGTCCCTTTCCTTTTTGGAGGGCACGTACAGCAGGTTGAAGAAATGGATGTTATACGACGTTAATACGCCCCCATAGACACAGTAATGATGTGTAAAGTGGTTCTCTGTGGCTCAGTTGGTAGAGCATGGCGTTGGCAACGCTTAGGTTGTGGGTTCAATCCCCACTGGGGCCACATATACTGAAAATGTATGCATTCACTACTGTAAGTTGCTTTGGATAAAAGCGTCTGCTAAATGGCATATTTTTTGATATATATATTTTTTTAATGAAGACCTCTTTGGGGTAATGGCATTGAATCGAATGGACTGTAGCTATGGAAAATGTATGTAGTGATACCAAAGTTGGATTTACATGTAGGGCTAATTATTGAAATTAATGTTTATACATTTCGGTGTATTGTTTTATTTTGATTAAACTAACATGCGTGAGTGATTTAATTAACTAAAAAGAGAGAAGTGGTAAGACAACGGGCTTATATGATCTCTAATGAAAATTATGAGCTCTGGCATCCTTTGCATGGAGCATGAGGGCACCTCTCTGGCATATGAAACTGCCAGCAGCATTGTTTATTACAGAGACTTGCAGTAAATCTATCTTTTTGCATTGTAGTCATTTACATGGATTTACAAAGTTGTTTTATGATTCATCCAAGTTAATTTCAAAGGTCATAACACTAACTGATGCTTGCTTCGCATGTGATCAAATGTGTTAGTGTGTCAGTGTAAAAATGATTCCAAGTTACCTATACGCAAAAACATAATGAACACTTTTCACCAGTGTTTGAATACATGCATTTGGTGCTAAACTCCCATCAATACAAGCTGCTTGTTTGCAGAATGTTTTTAATTTGTGGTCACTGGCTTTTGTGTTAAACCTCTACCAGCTTGCCAAGTTAATGTTTTTTGGAAGATTTGCTTCCTTTAATGAAAAACAAATTAAAGGTCTTGCACAGTTATTGTATTTCACGTGTAAATGACCTTTGTGCGTGCCAGAAATAATCCTTAATACTTTTTTTCCCCCCCTGATTTAAAATCGTCAGAATGCGAGATGTATGCCTTCTGTCATCTGACTATGAGCCAGACTGTGTGGGCAGGGAGATAATATTCACAAACATGGACTTACTTGACACGCCTATTGACCTATGTTTCTGAAATGGAAGATGTGACAGTGTGCTGAACCTTAATGAATTGGTAAAATGTCTAAGGGCACATTTGTTTTTTGACATCCAGGCACGTCATAGTAAGGGTTTACCATGTTGGGTCACCTATTGCCGTTCGTCACGTTACAATTTTTCTAGCTACGTTTGCTGGCTAGTAAACAAAGTGAACGCGTCTCCTGTATAAAGATATTTGGTAAGCTGTCATCGGTGTATTAAAAGGAGCTTGGTTTTCTGATGTCAAAAATATCCCCATGCCAGCCAATGGGGTTTAAAAAAGAATAATATATATATACACTGCCCGTCCAAAAAAAAAAGTTACACACTTTAATATTTAGTTGGACCGCCTTTAGCTTTGATTACGGCACGCATTCGCCGTGGCATCGTTCGATAAACTTCTGCAATGTCACAACATTTATTTCCATCCAGAGTTGCATTCATTTTTCGCCAAGATCTTGTATTGATGACGGGAGAGTCGGACCGCTGCGCAAAGTCTTCTCCAGCACATCCCAAAGATTCTCAATGGGGTTAAGGTCTGGACTCTGTGGTGGCCAATCCATGTGTGAAAATGATGTCTCGTGCTCCCTGAACCACCTTTTCACAATTTGAGCCCGATGAATCGTGGCATTGTCATCTTGGAATATGCCCGTGCCATCAGGGAAGAAAAAATTCCATTGATGGAAAAACCTGGTCATTCAGTATATTCAGGTAGTCAGCTGACCTCATTTTTTGGGCACGTAACGTTGCTGAACCTAGACCTGACCTTAACCCAATTTTAGTAGTTTCAGCAATCTCTTTAGTTGTTTTCTTTGCTTGATGCAGGCCAATAATTTGACCCTTCTGAAACAGATTAACAGATCTTTTCCACAGGATATGTCTTCCGACATGGTTGTTTAAGAAATGAGAAGCTACTCACTGCATCAGTTAGGGTTAAATAACTTGTTGCCAGCTAAAACATATTAATCACTGAAGTAATTATCAATGGAAGGCTCTTACCTATTTGCTTAGTTAAATCCAGGTGGTTACTTTTTTGGCCAGGCAGTGTATATATATATACACACACACACACACACACACACACACACGCACATATAAAGGGGAACTGCCTGACCAGCTTTATTGCTGTACCTGTAACGGCCAGTTTTCAAGCTTTCAACATCCCAACATCCCAACACGCCATCCCGTCTGGTTTCTGTAAAGGCAGTGTAGTGTAATGGTTAGGGAGCTGGGCTTGTAACTCAGAGGTTGCAGGTTCAATTCCCAGGTGGGGCACTGCTGTTGTACCCTTGAGCAAGGTACTTAACCTGAATTGCTTCAGTAAAATATCCAGCTGTATAAATGGATTGTATGTAAACTGTAAGTCGCTCTGGATAAGAGTGTCTGCTAAATGCCTTAAATGTAATGTAAATGTTTCATCCAAACATGATCCTTTTTGATGAAAAATTTGATTTTTGACTCTTCAGGACTTCTAATATAGATGCAAATCAACCTAGCTAGCCAATAGCGGATTTACAGCTAATTTGTTAACTAATAGGTGTAAGCTGATTTTCCACAATATGACCTCGTTAATAGTGGTTGCTGACACATTTATTGATCCATTTGACAGCCAGCCCATGTGATGTGACATGTCTTGTGTGCAAAGCCCTTACATTGTTGCTTGCAGGCTTGAGTCTGGGCCTTGATTTATGGTGCAATGCACTGATGAAGCCTTTGCGTGCCGGAGTCGCAGTAGAAAACCACATTTTATCATACAATTTCTTCCCATTTTAAAATCTCTCTCCCATTAAGCTTCCAATTTTACATTTTAGCAGACGCTCTTAACCAGAGCGACTTACACAGTTTACATTTATTTACATACAATCCATTTATACAGCTAGATATTTTACTGAATTCCGGTTAAGTACCTTGCTCAAGGGTACAACGGTAGTGTCCCCACCTGGGACTTGCACCTGCAACCTTTGCGTTACAAGCCCAGTTAGTTAACCATTATGCTAACACTGCCGCCCAATACCTCTCATATCCAAAACATTCTGCTTTGGCTCAAATGATTAAATTGATGGAGATGCAGGGACAATCACAGGCCATTCTTGTGTAGTATGTGCTATAATTCCCTCCCAGCCATTTAAGTTCAACACTTTTTAATCTGGGTTTTCAGTGCAGTGGGTCTGGGGTTCGAGGCAAGCCTCTCCGATTAGAACAAATACTTGTTGCTCCATGCACACAGTACAGAGATGAGAGGAAAGGTTTTGGCTGCCCTGGGGTGATTGACCTGTATGGTAATGGGTCTGTGCAGTAATGGTAATGCTCTTGTTTGGTAATATACTCTTGAGAGTTTCTTTATTGAGGGGCTGAGTAGTTGTGTCCGAAGTGGCATGCTGTTATCGTGTGGCTCACGTGGGTGCTCCTCCTGTCTGGCAGTCGGGGAACTTGTGTGTGTCTGTGTCTTCTTGTGTGTGTGTGTCTGTGTCTTCTCGTGTGTGTGTGTCTTCCTTCTCTCTTCTCTCTTCTCTCTTGAGTCCCAAGTGGTGGCAAATGGATCATGTAAAGCGTGAGCGCTGCTCATTGTCTTGGTCTAACGTCTTGGTCTGATTCGGTTTTCTCTCTCTCCCACCCCCCTTTTCAGTGAATGGTAGTGTCTAGAAAGGGTATGTCCCTTCAGGAGAGAGGTGCCAATGTCCAACCGGCCTAATTCCAATCCAGGGGGGTCACTGCGACGTTCACAGAGGAACACTGCTGCGACCCAGCCACAAGACCACGCAGTCGCAGGAAGGTACGTTTACCAACCAGCTGTCCTTTTGAGCTCATTTGTACACGTGTGTCTGCAAGTCTGTGCTTGTTAAGTGTTTCCCTTAGGAATTAGGGGGAGGGGTTTGTATGTGTATCACAATTATTACTTTTTATTTATGAACAATACATTTTCTAATGTTTAAGAATGACTTCCTTTCATATATTTATAATGTCTTATTTTATTGAAGCTGCAGTTGGACTAAGTCGGTCAGCTTGCTAGAGGCCTACAGCTTCTGGTTTAACGTCCTATAGCTTGTTGGCTAGTATTAAGGGGAAAATATGGCTTTGTGAACAAAGGCTCACTTTAATGAAAATCTGCTTTAATATTTGAGCACCAGTAGCTAATGTTTGCTGTATGCTTGTGTTGTGGACATCATTTGGAAATTCATTTTTACCTTGTAAATCAGCTAGCTAAATGATATCTAATAGAATGTTAAGGCTTAACATATTATTCCATTCTTGATAATAACTTTATACAATAATAATAATAATAAAGCTTTATTTGTATAGCACCTTTCATACAGAGAATCCAGCTCAAAGTGCTTTGACATTTCAGCATAGTACAACAAATAAAATAAACATGATAAAATACATGGTAAAATAAACAAGAAGGAAAACATGATAATGCAAGTGCAATTAATACATTTGCAATGTATTAAAAGACAGGTTGTTGGCATGCTGTTTTCATATGTAATTTGCAGCATGCATACATACTTTTTATGTACTTGGCATGCATGAAAAGGCTTGGCAGCTAACAATTTTGTGGCCATTTAATTAACGAACTAAGCATAGCTAAAATCAAAATACCATATCCATGATTTTATGAACAATACCATAATCTATTTCCATGTTGTGGTACGCTTCTTACTAATAAATATTTGTTGGAAAGTTATTATTTAATAATAGTCCTGACATGGGGAGAGCGTTACTCTCATTTTTGTAGTGCTTCTGACTTTACACACCATTATGACCAGGACTAATAAAACACAGACCAGACATAATAAAACCATTACTCTGTGTGTGCGTGTGTTCGCTCCCTACTTTGCGTACATTGTCAATAGCTCTAATTTGTGTGTTTTTGCTGTGTGTACCAGTCTCCCCTTCATTTTATACACGAAGAAGTGTATTTGTTTTGATAATTAAAACTTCAGTTGTCTTTAGCTTTTTCCATCAAACAGACTTGTTTCTCTGACTGTGTGTAGATGGGGTGCGGAGTTTCTCTCGCTGTTGCAGAGCCTTTGATGGTACTGGTGCACCTCCACACTAACTTGGAAACTTAAAGGTTTCTTTTTTAGCAAAGGTTATTTTTGCACATGATTTCATACTTCAAAAAATATTTTGTTTTTAAGAAAAACTGCCTAGAATGACAGAAGACCTAGTTTGCTGCTGGTGGTGGGGTGGGGGGGTGAGGGGTGAGGGTGAGGGTGTACTTTCTGCTCGTCTTGACCATGTCAGGAAGTGAATAACTGCAGCACCCATTGTTTCTTGCTCTTTAATTTTCAACCTTACTTACAGGTTGCAGTCAGAGCAGGTAAAACAAAAAGCAAATTCCATTCCTGAAAGTAGGAGACCTATATCTAAGGCTTCAAAAGCCCAGCCCAGCTCAGCCCCTGTGCAGTCCAGAGGGCACAGCTCAAAAAGGTACCGCTCCTTTATCCTCCACCATGTGTCCTATAATCTCTTCTGTTTGTCACAGTAACTCTGTGTGCCCGTATAGAATTGATCCAAGTTTTACATGTAACGTTCAATGACTCTGTAGCTTGAAAAATTACTAATTTGAAGGAGAAGCCTTGTCAGAAGCCTTGTCAGATGTTTCGCGCGGTGCTGCAAAACGAGTCCGACGGTGTCTTTGTCTGCCTTTGCAGAAGCGCCCTTTCGCTGCCGGGTGGCTTCGTTTGTGCTGCGAGACGACCCAGACGCCGCGGGGGCGCCAGACCGAGACAAGCCAGGCCCGGCGTCCAAGCGGGAAGGGATCCGAGGGTTCAAGCGCAGCTCGGCTCCGGAACACAACCCCACCTATTCGCCCAGCCCCGCCAAGAAACCGAAAGCCCCTCAGCCCCCACCGAGCGCCGCCGCGGGAGGCCAAGAGGGGTCCCGCCAAGTCAAGAAGAGACGGCTGGCGCCGGGAGCAGCCCGCCTCCAGCAGCCGCGTCCCAGAGCAGGAAGAGTGGAGCCGCCGGGGGCTCCCCGCCCCAGAAAGGGAGACGGACTGACTCGTCCTCCAGCGTGAGCAGCACAGCAGGGCCCCTCCCCACCCGCGCCGAGGGCAGGTCTGCGAAACCCACCAAGCTGGCTTCGAAATCGGCCGCCTCAGCCAAAGCTGGGTGCAGCACTGTGACGGACACCTCCTCTTCCGCCTCCACCTCGTCCTCCTCGTCCTCCACCACCGCGGCCGCCCCCGGCGCGCGGGTAAAGCAGGGGAAAGACCAGAGCAAGGCGCGGCGCTCCCGCTCCGCCTCCAGCCCCAGCCCCCGCCGCAGTGGCCGGGACAAGGAGCAGGCCAAGGTCGCCAGCTCCTCCAAGTTTGAGTGGGCGGCCCGCTTCAGCCCAAAAGTCAACCTGCCAAAGCCAAAGCTGTCTCTGCCTGGGTCCTCCAAGGCCGACAACTCCAAACCAGGCCCTTCAGGACTGCAGGCCAAACTAGCAAGTGAGTCCCTCTCCTGTTCCTGTTCCCATTCAGCTCATTGCACAACACAAATATTGGAATGGAGAAGCTTGGGGCTTTTTGTGCATCCCTGGCTTTCTTCTCCCTTCTCTTGCCTGTATTGATGAGGAGATTGGGTGAAGGTTTAAGGGTCTTAAGGTCCTGGGGGGGTATAAAATGGCTTCTTACTCCTACTTAAAATGACTGTTCTGTCCCCTTACTGTTTGGAGGCTCTCATATGAGCAATGCTCGGGGAGAAACCGCTGCTAAATTAGCTTGCATTTGCCCCGACATGGGCACCATGCCATGTGACACAAGATTGTTGATGTGCCGTATTCCTAGGTGGTAACATTTTAAACCTCTTTGCCAAGTTTGAAGGTTCTGTGGCATGTTTTGTATGATATGTAGACTTATTTTATTTAACTTCCTCGCATCGGCTTGAGCAGAATATCCAAAAATCATGCAAATTGCATAATGGCAAATGTTAGAGGGGGTTGGCACTATACCTTATGCGCCACTGACTATTCCTTCGCAATTATTGTAGCTCTATACATTTCCTCAAAGCACACGTAGTTTCAAGTTCCTGCAAGTTGTGCTGCAAACCACTTAAGTCAGAGTAGCAGCAGATGAAATACATTAAATGCATATTCTGAAAGAACAGCAGTGGGACTCCAACCCTCCAGACCCCCATGGTGTTACAGAAGGGAGGGTTGTTTTTGCTTTCAGGCTGTGGTTCTTTCTTTCCCGGTAAGCACACTTGAGAGGTTTGGCAAACCCAAGAATCTCTGCCAGCTGAGGGTGGGTCATTTACTACCCATTTCAAAGATGAGGCTAAAGTAATGCAAGTATGATTCAATTTTTAAAACGGTGTATTTTCACATCTCTTTCAAAGTTCAGTTCCAAATGACCTCCATCCCTGATGCGTTCATATCTACTGTATGCAGTTGAAATAATCTGAAAATGTAGGTAGCAAGCCATTACCAAGTCAGGATTTGTTTAGTTTCACAGAAGGTTCTCGATACATGGTTAGGTGGTATCTCCTTTGCTTCAGCTTGTTTATTTCAATAAGCTTGCTAGCTAGATATCTAGACTTGTTGTAGCTAATGAACTAGCTTGAATAACTTTTAATATGCACATGGACAAACACCACAAGACTGCAAACTAGGATTTCCATCATTTCCTGGCATGGTTTAGGTCCACTCAGCCCCTTAAAGGGATTGTGTAGGGATCACCTTCATCCTCTGGTGAAGCATTTCTATCCTGATGGGGGATGATCTCTTCCAGGATGACAATGCCTCCGTGCATAGGGCAGGAGTGGTCACTGAATGGTTTGTTGAGCATGAAAACAATGTAAACCATATGCCATAGCCATCTCAGTCACCAGATCACAACCCAACTGAACACTTCTGGGAGATTCTGGAGCGATTTCTTGGACAGTATTTTCTACCACCATTAACACAACCAGTTGCCTGTATCTAGCCTAATGGTTTGCAGTATCACCTGCGAACTAAACATATAAATCAAATTGCTTGGAATTATTTTACTGTTCTCTAAATGCTAGACTGTAGGCAGCTCAATATTGCAGAACGTTTGTAGTAGACACAATGATTCCTCACGCATGTCTTTTATAGAAAGAGCAGTACTGGCTCCTGAAAATGTGAATCTCAGCGACTGGACTAAATTGAATTATAGGTTCTAGCACAGTTTGTTTATTTTATGAGCGCAACCAAGAATGTAAAGTTTAGTGTGTTGCAGTATAATTAAGATTTTAATATAGTGCATTCATGGTGAATGCTTTGTTTTCTTGTGCTTGGGTTACTTTTCAGTGAACGTCATAAAACTAAAGTCTTGTTTTGTTGAAAGTGTTTTGAATTTTCAGTTCGTAAGTAAAAGCTGGCACGCCTGGACTACATTTTTATACTATGTGCTGAAACATTACCCTTTATAAACATAAAGTTGTGAAAGTGTGCAAAGGTGTGAGCAGGAACTGTTGTAGACGACTTCTTTACTTTGAAAACCTATTATAAAATGACAACTTTACAGGGTGCAGCCATGTTCCACTTCTGGTTTTGAGTAGTCTACATTTAAAGGCAGCACAGCATAGTGGAGACAGTGGGTGCCGCAGGCGAACATAAATGAGAAATAACAGTGGGTTCTGGAACATCTCCCGGAGCTGATCTGAGTATATTCCCATCTACCAAGAATCATCCATTAATCGCCCATAATATCTCCCCCTTTTCACAGAATGAAAATATGTGACTGATTTTGCCAGTCGATATATTTTTACCTTTACTGGAAGTCCTTAGAAGTGGCCATTTTCGACTCGACTGATTTCAAATCGTTTTGTTCAATTCAGCACAAAGATCTGATTCACTGACTCAGTGATTAATTCAGTTTCCCTCCCACTCAGTTCAGGAGTACTGGATGCCGTTCTGATGCTTTGCAGGATGCTTCATGCAGAGTCCCGAAGCAGGCTTGGGTTCCCGCAGGACCAGCGCAGTTGTTGCGGCAGGGGGACATTTTTACTGTCCCGGATGCGGGTGGGTGACCAGAGGTCACGAGCATGGGATATTCTATTCAACATCCCCTTTATTAATATAGCTCATTTCTGCTCATTTAAGACTTGTTCACGCACAGAAAGACTGAACCCATCATCTTACGAACACCAGGGTTTCTGCTTAAATACATTTTAATCGGTCTGACGGACGGACGGAATGTTTTAGTTGCAGTTGCACACTTATAGTAGCTTATTAATAGTCAGGCGGTCTTGATTTGGGTTAATTTGGCACCTATGTGCCTATCAACTTCCACTAATTCTTGGCAATTTCTCGATCTAGGGAGGTAGCATTTTGGCTAAAGGTTTCTCCTTAACATTACAACAGGAACAGGCAAGAACACATTTGTAGAAATACAAATAGATGGAAAACATTTGTGCAGGTGGGTGTGAAAAGTGATAGAATGTACTTAATCAATTGAACTAAAGGTTCAAATGGATTGTTATAAGGCAATGACCTTGTGTATTCTCAGTGTATTCATTCCAATATTTAGACTATGCTAATTAACAAAAAGTTAGTAGTTATGCTGGAATGAATAAATAAATGGGAACAAATTTGTCTAAGGACCCATCATATTTCAAACATTTCACACCCCCAGTTCTCATATGCATAAAAAAGTAAACATTACCTCACTTTATAATACGGTTGTTCTGTTATGCTTATATACAGCAATAAGAGAACCCTTATTTTAGGTTTTTGGGAGACATGAGTTAATTAAATTGCCATACCACAAGACTGCATGGTAGTGACACTACAAAATGTACTGCACCAATAGGATCTTTGTTGAAAATCATAATTAGAAATGGCCTTCCTTAGGATTGCTAGTGTAGCTCAGGGATTGAAAATCCGTTTTAAAAAAGAAATAAGGTGATGAAATAAAGTTGCTTAATGGTTTGATTATGCTATTTGTCCCAGAATTCGAGAACCGAAATGTAGCTTATAAGCTCTCCTGCAGGAGGTAGGAAGAAACACTGCATTTAATTAGGTTTTCTTGAGCGATGGGCACAATAGACGTGGATGTAGTAGCCGCTCCACCTGCTGTGCCCTCGTAGCATTGTGTAATGTTCTCCGCTGCTTCGTACCTCTGACTTCATGTCTGAGTGTATGTGTCCCAGCATGAATACCCATAATATATTAATGAGGAAACGCCAATCACTGAAGTGCACGTGAAGCGAATACCCTCTTGCTTTTTTGCGGAAAATAGGCTGTCAAGTTATTCTGTTTTATATATATATACGCCATTTAGCCGACGCTTTTATCCAAAGCGACTTGCAGTAGTGAATGCATACATTTGTCAGTATGTGTTCCCGGTGGGAATCGAACCCACAGCTTAAGCGTTGTCAGTGCCATGCTCTACCTACTGAGCCACAGAGAATATGTTCTCTTTGGAACTGTCCCATTCAAAATAAGCTTTTTGCTTTTAACTGTGTGAAATTCCCTTTTAATATTGATGTTTGTTTTAAGTCGAGGGGTCTAACATGGGAAGAAAAAGCACATTCAGACATCTGTATGTAAATAAACCATTTATGTATTAAAATGGCACAAGTGTGGAATAATGACAGGAAATGGAGATTTATCCACAGTAATTAGTTCCTTTTAAATGTGAGTACCCACTTGATTTCAAGATGAGGGGCAGCATATTATATGATTATATATATTTGCTTTTTTAATGAATTTATTTTTCTGATTTTACCCAGTTTTTCTCCCATTTTGGTAGCCAATTACTCCCGCTGTGTTAGTTCAATCCCCTCCCTCGTAGTTCGCTGCCGTAGTCCTGTGACCGGCAGTGACAATGGCGAAGCGCTGCCTCCTCCGAGACAGCACTCGTCATGCCATCGACTGTAATTCCGGCACCCCAGAACCACTCCTGTGCTCGGCGAACTATGTCGGCTTCCCTCCCCCCTCCCTGGGGCTGACAGCCAATCGACGCCCCGGTGGCACTCGCACTCCCGGCCAGAGCCGACTCTGGCGCGACGGGGAATCTAACCCCGGTCGCCGTTGCCAGCATCAGACGTTGAAACCACTAGACCACGCGGGAGGCCATGATTATGTTTTGTGAAGTTCCCCTTTAAGGGGCGTTCCCTCAGGAAGGTAGGTGCAGTGTTGGGAGAGGTGCAGGGTGAGGTGACTCATACTCAGTAAATGTCACTGGATGCATCGCTCTGGCCCCTCACTGGGTTCCAGTTACAGCCGCTCAGACTGCAGGGCCGCTGCCACTGGGGTAACGCCCCTCACACATGCAGGTGCAGAAACACTCTGACACGCTCACAAGCACTCACATACAGCAGACGCGTGCACAGACCGCTCTATACCGACAGGAACGCACTTTGCCACACGCACACACACACACACACACACACACACACACACACATTAGACTCGCATGAACCTCGACACCAATCAGTAGAACACGCACCCTAAGCGCTTTGGCAGAGTGGCTCAGTCTCGTGTGCTTTTTGGTCTGTATGAAAACTGCGCTCAGCTGCCTGGGCACAGAGGTTGTTCTGGGCTTTGGTGAGAGCCAGGGTGCTGGCTCATGTTTCAGCCCCCCACATCTCCCAGCCTGTTTTCAGCCCTTGGGCTGGAGCGGGGGGCTAAAAATACACGCCTTGTGGCCATTCTGCAGCAAAGTATGGACGCATGGTGAGTTTGTGCAGGGGCGAAAGGCTGCAAGGCAGGTGAGGGAGGGGATCAGGGCTGTATCTCACCCCACACCTCTTCTCCCGATCTGGGGGAACCTTCGTAGAGTGACCTTCTGCCGAGTCTGGCAGATCTGTGCAAGAGCCGTGGACTGTTTCACTGGATATCGCAAGGGATCAGTGCTTTGTCCCGTATGGCGACAAGGGGATCCTCAGGACTGGAGGCGGCTGGAATGCTGAAGATTGCGTTGGTGGGGGTGGTGGTGGTTTGGGGGAGATCGAATTTGACTGGGAGGGTGCACGAGTTTGAGTGGACAACTCATCGCTACTGCTAATATGCTCAAATATAGTGTTTGCTATATAGGGATGCCTGAGTCAGGGTCAGGGGGCGATGGCGTTGATCTCCGAAAGGCCACCCCCGCGGCGTGTTGATGGGGTGTTGAGTGTCATAATGGGGCCGTGTTGTGAAGGACACAAGGTGACGAGTAATTCCAGCGTCGTGTCTTCCATGTATATTTCCGCCGCATGCGGTTCGTGGTGCCTTTAATCAGAACTCGGCCAATCGGGTTAGTTTGTTTTTAAGTCTCTTGGTGATGCTGCAGTTTCAGTTGAGTTTGTAGGCCTGTCAGTCAGCAGCCCATGTTCTTTGGCAGTAATACTACTAAAGGGACTTTCCATGGACCTTTACTATGGAGTATTAACCTTTCCAGTGCCCTCTATGTAGCCTACTCACTCCTTGTTGGGGTTTTTGTTTCTTAGGGGCAGTGTCAGACGAGTATGTGTGCATTTGGGTGTGTGTGCGTGTTTGTGTGCGATGTGCCTAACCCCAGGTCTATGTCTCCTCCGGCCAGGTTTGAGGAAGTCCACAAAGAAGCGCAGCGAGTCCCCCCCGGCAGAGCTCCCCAGCTTTCGGCGGAGCACACGGCAGAAGACCACGGGCTCGTGTGCTAGTACCAGGTGAGGACCCGTAAGACACGCCCCCCCTGCCCCGCCCCCAAATCTATCATTACATTACGGGCATTTAGCAGACGCTCTTATCCAGAGCTACTTCCAGTTTACATTTCTTTACAATCTATTTATACAGCTGGATATTTTACTGAAGCAATTCAGGTTAAGTACCTTGCTCAAGGTACAACGGCAGTGTCCCCACCTGGGACTATCCACCTGCCTGCCTATCAACGTATCAGCAGCGTTTGTAAAAGGTTGGCTACCAGGTTGTTGACAAACGGCACATGCCACGTGTGGTTGTGTAAAAGTGCTGTGCATCCGTGAGTGTGTCTGAGCTGCAAGTGCTCTTGTGTGTGTCTGAGGGTGTCATCTCTCCCATCGTGTGTGTGTCAGCGTGTTTGTGTGTGTGTGTGTGTGTGTGTGTGTGTGTGTGTGTTCTGTGACAAACGCGTCTCTGGCTCCTCAGTCGGCGAGGCTCTGGCCTGGGCAAGCGCGGGGCAGCCGACACTCGCCGCCAGGAGAAAATGGCCGACTCGGACAACAACCAGGATGGAGCCAACTCCTCCACCGCACGTACAGACGAGGCGCCGCAGGGAGCGTCAGGTACAGCCACGGCAAGCCCCGCGATGCTTCACTGCATGCGTCTTCAGCCTCCCAACTCCTCAGCACGCACTACAACACCAAGCCAGACATCAAGCTAGGGAATTTGGTCTGGTCAGGGCCGACTTTGTAATCCGCAGACGTTACGTTGACCTAAAGTTCCAGATTTTGATGATCTCCTGCTGATGTTCACAGCAGCTAATTGTCTTGTTGAAGGTAGCTGGGCCAGCGGTTTCCTGCCAGGGAACGCCATGGTGTGCGTACGGTGGTGTTGGTGATAAAGGCCTGTGCTCTCTCTCTCTCCAGCCTCCAGCTCTGTGGCCGGAGCGGTAGGGATGACGACGTCTGGGGAGAGCGAATCGGACGACTCCGAGATGGGCAGACTGCAAGGTGTGGCATTTTAACTCCAAACGACTGAATCGTATTTCAAACACTATAGAAAAACATTTACCGACCTTTATTGAATACAATGCCTAAGAATGCAGAACAGTGGGGGGCGATGAAAGTGAATAGAGAAATGATGGTGAATAAACATTAAACGGACTCATATTGGTATGATATCAAATATCAGTTGTATAAATGTCTGATTATTTTCCTATTTGGGTCAAAATTTGAAATGCAACATTTGCTACTTTTTAATAATGCAGATGTGGGCAGTGGCTAAGTTGTGTACACTACGATGAGTGCAATGTAATTAACCTGAAATAAGACCAATGTTAGGTTTGAGATTGTTCTCCATAAATACACTGAGTGAGTGCATTTCAAATATGCCTATGAACTCAAATACTTTATAATTGTAAATGCTGCGCTTCAAATATTTCATGTACTTCAAATGTATTTGATTTGAAATGCATTCAAATAATTTCTAAATGTATTTCCAGATGGATTCAAATGCCTTGTATTTGTGAGTAATGTATATGAATGATCTGAGTATTGTATTTGACCCAGGTCTAGAGTTCCCTGTGGAGTGCTGCATTAGCCATTCTCATCACCTTGGCTCCTGTTGACCGTGCTTCTTCCCCCCCCCCCCTACAGCTCTCTTGGAAGCTAGGGGCCTCCCCCCTCACCTCTTTGGGCCCCTGGGACCCCGCATGTCTCAGCTGTTCCACAGGACGATAGGAAGCGGCGCCAGTGAGTGTCCACCCCGACCGTCTGCGTCTGTACTGGCCTCTGTGGGGCCCATGCCCCTGTTCCGTTTGGTCTTAATGTCCAATCAACACTTCACACGATGACCTAGGAGTGTACACTTCTCCGACGGGGAGGAGTGGAGCCGTTTGATGGAACACCCTTGCCCTCATCCCTTTGCTACACTACGTTTATTAAGCTCTGTTGTGAGCACACGTGACTAAGTGCACTGTGAAGGAGTGGATTGTGAGATTAAAAACAAAAAATAATCATACAAATAAATTGTATTATTGTCAGATGCATACTCAAGAGTGAATGAGGGAAGGCATCATGTCTGAGTAGATTGGAACAGTGCCTGTGGATGTGTGCTGGGCACGAGGAGTGTGTACCTAGTGACCCATCTGTCCTCCCTCTCCCTCTCCCTGTCCCTGCCCACCCACCCACCAGGCTTTTACATTACATTAGAGGCATTGAGTAGATGCTCTTATCCAGAGCGACTTACATTTACATTTCTTTACATACAATCCATTTATACAGCTGGATATTAACTTAAGCAATGCAGGTTACGTACCTTGCTCAAGGGTACAACCCCACCTGGGGATTGAACCTCCAACCTTAATGTTAAAAACCCAGTTCTCTAACCATTATACCACACTGCCTACCTAGGCTCCAAGGCTCAGCAGCTGCTTCAGGGTCTCCAGGCAACAGGAGACGAGTCCCAGCAGCTCCAGGCTGCCATAGAGATGTGCCAGCTGCTGGTGATGGGCAACGAGGAGACACTGGGGGGTTTCCCCGTGAAGAGTGTGGTGCCTGCGCTGGTGAGTGCCCCCCGACCCACCCCACCCCAGGACTGAGCTACACTGACCCGTGTTCCTGCTGCTAGCTCGTTGACCAACCACCACCTCTCCTTCTTTCCTTACAGATCACCCTGTTGCAGATGGAGCACAACTTTGACATTGTAAGTGTTCGAAGGTGTTCGTATCGCTGTGTAATTGTGTGGTGGTGGTAGTGTCTGTGTCTGTCTCACCGTGCCTCCTCCTGCCCCCCCAGATGAACCACGCCTCGCGTGCTCTCACCTACATGATGGAGGCCCTGCCGCGATCCTCTGCCGTCGTGGTGGATGCCATTCCTGTCTTCCTGGAAAAGGTGGGATGCTTCAAAACCTTCAAAATGCTAAAGTACTTCAAAGTACTTCCTTCCAGTTGTGTTTTAGACTTTTTTTAGTTTTCGTTTACCCACGTTTTCAAAATGACTCCTTGCTGTGCCTTACCTACTGTTTGGTAGTGTATATTATCCCACATTCCGTCATTCAATTAAACACAAGCTGACATTAAACATGAGCTGACATGCATTGTAGAAGAGATGCAGCTGCCTGTTCATGACTCTCTTTTGATGGTTCTAGGCCATTTAACACCACACTAACAAAAGCCGGATCTTAAATAAAAGGTTATAGTTCCTGTCATTGCAGCAGTGACCGTGCCAGGTAGTGTTAGGCTTGATGAAATGTCAAGCACCAACTCACTAGGAGTCTGTCTTTGAATTTTACGATTTTCTTCCCTATAAGTGCACTCAGCCTACACTTGTTTTGTTGGTTAACTATGTTAAAATGAGTGGGCTGAAGTTTTAAATTCAGCCAAGGTGTGTGTGTCTGTGTGTCTGTACACTGATGAGGGTGGGTCCTACTTTCCTCCACAGCTTCAGGTGATCCAGTTCATCGATGTGGCGGAGCAGGCACTGACTGCCCTGGAGATGTTGTCACGGCGACACAGCAAAGCCATCCTGCAGGCAGTGAGTGAGGTTTCTGCGCCCGTGATTCAGTTCTGCGGCACCTTCCTGGCTCCGCCTCCGCGCTCCGCAGACATCCGGCTCAGTGCGGTTTTCCAGCTTACTGGATCTTGACAAACACCGCACTTTCACTGATCGGGTTGATAAAGGCTGCCTGATGTAACGCGGCTCCTCTCCCCTGCAGGGCGGGTTGGCAGACTGCCTGCTCTACCTGGAGTTCTTCAGCATCAACGCCCAGCGCAACGCCCTCGCCATCGCTGCCAACTGCTGCCAGAGCATCACGCCCGACGAGTTCCACTTTGTGTCCGACTCGCTGCCCCTGCTGACACAGAGACTCACCCACCAGGTACACGCCGACACGCACACCTACCTACGCACGCACTGGCACGTGCTCCTACACACGTGCGCACACGCTCACACGCGTGCACGTTGAGAGCGGTTCGAGGACGAGAAACAGCGTGGTGATCGATGGCGATACATGATGGTTTATCGTCTTGTTTTCCCCCAGGACAAGAAGTCTGTTGAAAGCACCTGCCTCTGTTTCGCCAGACTTGTGGACAATTTCCAACACGAAGAGGTGGGTTCCCCTCCTGTTCCTGCCACGCCCCCTACTGTGCGACCGCACCCCCCCTCCCCTCTGACCTCTGACCTGTGACCTCTGACCCATCACAGAACCTGCTGCAGCAGGTGGCGTCGCGGGACCTGCTCACGAACATCCAGCAGCTGCTGGTGGTGACCCCGCCCATGCTGAGCTCCGGGATGTTCATCATGGTGGTGCGCATGCTCTCGCTCATGTGCTCCAACTGCCCCTGCCTGGCCGTGCAGCTCATGAAGCAGAGTGAGTGCCTGCCCTGCCCCTGCCCTGCCCTCCCCCTGCTCTGCTCTGCCAGGGAATGGGGCTTAGCCGTCTCCGGTGACAACCAAACACGAAGCTCGTTATCAGTGATGTCATTGTCTAGAGACAATGAAACCATTACCGGACCGGTTCTTGAGTGTATTCAGTTTAAGTTTAAATTGCTAAACAGTCGTTTAAAAGTGTAAAGAAACGTAGAGTGGGAAGATGAACAACACACACACACACACACTCTCACACACACACACACACACACACACACACACACACACTCACACACTCTCACGCTCGGAGATGCCGCAGTGGTGACGGCGCGTTTGTGTGTTTCCAGACATCGCAGAAACCCTCCGATTCCTCCTGTGCGGCGCGTCGAGCGGCAGTTGTCAGGAGCAGATCGATCTGGTTCCCAGAAGCCCCCAGGAACTCTACGAGCTGACGTCGCTCATCTGGTAAACCTTTGAGCCTGCGTCCTGTTGCATGTGAGAGGGAAGCGGTAGGGTGGTTGCCAGTCAGCCTTTGCCTCTTTAATACGGCTATTAACAGAACCAGGAGGGAGAGTGGGGGGGTGCTCTGCTGGCAGCGGCACATTTCTGGGCCTTGGCTTGGCACACAGCCGCTCTCTGGGGTGTGTTTCCCAGCACCCTGTGTTGACCTGTGCTCCGTCCCGCAGCGAGCTGATGCCCTGCTTGCCTAGGAGGGCATCTTTGCAGTGGATGCCTTGCTGAAGAAGGGAAGCGCCCAGGCCAGCGAGGGGGCCATCTGGCAGTGGAGAGACGACCGCGGCCTGTGGCACCCCTACAACCGCATCGACAGCCGCATCATCGAGGTACCCGTTTTCTCTGGGCCCTAATCGGCTAATTGTTCTGGTTCTGTGTGGCTCAGTTGGTAGAGCATGGCGTTAACAACACTTAGGTTGTGGGCTCAATCCGCTGAGACCACATGTACTGAAAAAATGTATGCATTCATTACATTACATTACAGGCATTTGGCAGACGCTCTTATCCAGAGCGACGTACAACAAAGTGTTAACCGTAGTCAAGAACAGTTTAGCTGAAAGCCACCCTAGTGGGAAGTACAGTTCCTGGGTGCTAGGAGCAACCACATAGTTAAACTAGGACCCTGTAGGTAAATCTAGCCACAATTCATAACTGTAAGTTGCTTTGGTTAAAAGCTTTGGTTAAAAGCGTCTGCTAAATGGCATACGTTGATGGCATCGAGAGTTCTGTAGCTTCCATGTTTAAGCTTTGAAGCCGTTGTGTGTTAAATTGTGCGTGCGTGATTTCCAGAATGCTTCGGTAGTGAGTTAGGTAGTGACCGATGTGTCCGCCTGCAGACGGCACACCAGAACGGCGAGGACGAGATCAGCCTGTCCACGCTGGGCCGCGTCTACACCATCGACTTCAACTCTATGCAGCAGATCAACGAAGACACCGGGACCGCGCGCGGCATACAGCGCAAGCCCAACCCCATGGCTAACCCCAACACTGGTGCGCTGCGTCTGCCCGCTAATGGGGGGCCTTGGCTCCACCCATACTGAATTGTGTAGCGTAGTGTCCTGTGTTTAAAATTAGACCGGGGGTTGGACCCGTGACCTGTTTAAAATGGACTATTACGATAACATAACATAACATAACATAACATAAGGGGGAGACGAGAACAGGCCATTCAGCCCAACACTGCTCGTCCGTTCCTACCACTAATCTGCTCACATGCTTAGTTTATCCAAAGGCTAGAGTGTCTAACACTGGATCGAGCCTAGCCTTGAATACCCCTAGTGTCTCAGCCTCTACTACATGTCCAGGCAAGCTATTCCACGCATTGATCACTCTCTGTGTGAAAAAATATTTCCTAGTGTCCGTGTGAAATTTACCCTTTGTCAGTTTCCATTTATGCCCCCTCGTTCTGCTAACCGAACTCAACTTGAATAATTTCCTAAAATTCACTTTGTTAATTCCTTTAATAAATTTAAAAGCCTCAATCAAATCTCCCCTAAGTCTCCTTTTACTAAGCTTGAACAGTCCAAGCATCTCTAGCCTTTCCTCATAACACTTGTCTTTTATGCTTGGAATCAGTCTGGTTGCCCGTCTTTGGACCTTTTCCAGCGCATCTATATCTTTTTTGTAATGCGGTCCCCAGAACTGCACACAATATTCCAAGTGTGGCCTCATAAGAGTGGTGACTGTTAGGATTGAGTCTATGGAGATATCCTGTTGGGTTAAGGCCTCCCACGTGGTCCAGTGGTTACAACGTCCGACGCTGGCCACGGCGACCGGGGTTCAATTCCCCGTGCCGCCAGAGTCGGCTCTGGCCGGGAGCGCCACCAGGGGGGCGGCGATTGGCTGCCTGCCCCAGGGAGGGGGAAGCTGACAGGACGTTCGCTGCGCATAAGAGTGGCCCTGTAGTACCGGGTTACGGTCGATGGCCTGGTGAGTGCCGTCTCGGAGGAGACGTTACTTCACCTTCGTCACTACCGATCGCAGGACTACAGCAGCGAACTCACATTACTAGGGGGATTGACGTAATATAGCGGGTCTAATTGGCTACTAAATTCAGAGGAAATGGGATAAAATCAGAAAGTCCTAAAAAAAAATAAAAACTGATGGGTTGAGTTGTGTTTGGTGGCGCAGGCGGGCACGCGGAGGTGAAGAGGGAGGACGAGCGGGCGCAGCTGATGAAGGAGGACCCCGAGCTGGCGCGCTGCTTCATTAAGACCCTGTTCGGCGTTCTGTACGAGGTGTACAGCTCCTCCGCCGGCCCGGCCGTCAGACACAAGTGCCTTAGAGCCATCCTGAGGATCATCTACTTCGCCGACGCAGAGCTGCTCAAGGATGTGCTGAAGAACCACGCCGTGTCCAGGTGAGCAGCGCTGTTCCTCACACAGACACACGCACACACGCACACAGACACACAGACACACACACACACACAGACACACACACACACACACACACACACACACACACAGACACACACACAGACACACACACAGACACACACACAGACACACACACAGACACACACACAGACACACACACAGACACACACAGACACAGACAGACAGACACAGACAGACAGACACACACAGAGACAGACGGACACACACAGAGACAGACGGACACACACAGAGACAGACGGACACACACAGAGACAGACGGACACACAGACACAGAGACAGACGGACACACAGAGACACACAGACAGACACACACACACACACACACACACACACACACAGACAGACAGACCCCTCATAAGACCCCTGTTTCACTGCTATGCTGTGCACCTCATGTGAAGCAGGAACATGCAGTGCCGTGCAAAAATATTAATACCCTTTCAGTTTTCACATTTTGTTGCCTCAGAACTTGAAATCATTTCACTGAAATTAATATTTCTAATCTACACAACCTGATTAGGGAAAGTATTTGGTAATGGATTTAAACTAGTTTAGGTTTGCATTGCAAAGGGTCTAAATATTTATGCAATCAAGACAGTTTTTTTTTTTTTTTTTTTTAAATGACATTTATTTAATATACTGTATTATGTTATTGTTCTTAATATTGGTAGTATTATACAAATAATAACAATAAATATATGATCATCATTTTGTTGTTTTGATAGTGAGGTAGGCGGTGTAGATCAGAAATATGAATTCTTATAAAAAAATGAGTTTTGGGCCCAAAATTGAGGCAACAAAATGTGCCAACTGCTAGGGAAGTCTGAATACTTTGGTAAGGCACTGCATGTGGTTTATGACTGAATAATATTGTCAAGAACGCTGTGAGATAAAAGGTCAGGGTACGTCTGTTTTCAAATCCTCCGACTCGCCTGTGGCGTACAACACCGCGCTGAATGTCAGCTGCCTCCCATTGTGTGACAGTCTGGGCGTACTAAAGTGTGTATGTGTGTGTGTGTGCGTGTGTGTTTGTGTTCCAGTCACATCGCCTCCATGCTGTCCAGTCAGGACCTGAGGATTGTAGTGGGAGCCCTGCAGATGGCCGAGATCCTCATGCAGAAGCTCTCCGACGTCTTTAGCGTCTATTTCAGGAGAGAAGGTAACCGCTCTTGCAGATCTAGATAATTTACATTTTAAGCATTTAGCAGACGCTCTTGTCCTGAGCGACTTACAAGATATGCATTAATACATGGTAGGAACAATCATAGTTAGCACAAGAGATCAGTGCAGTAATACAGCGATAGACATCATTGCAGGCAGCTGCATACCTCTGAGTTCCAAGCCCAGTTCAAGGTAACTGGTCTTGCAGATCTATATGAAAAGAACAAAGATGTATCCTCAGGAGGGGAGAAACTAAACGGATTGTGCCGTTACGTTTTCTGAACCATCACGTTTTAAGAGTTTGTGTAGGTAATGCGAGCGTTTATTACTCAATATCCATAATGTATACAATGATGGTTATGATTGCTGTGTAATTGAACACTTATCTACTGTTTGCACAAAGCCTTCAGACACACTCAAAATCAAAAGATAGAAGTAGGATATAACAGGAAATGTGTAGCTACTAAGGCAGGAATATCTCTTGCGATTTTTAGAAATGTCCAGTTTCCAAAAGTAACTAAACAGCCATGTAAACACTGAACGGTGGCTGATCTGGTTTTATCTGCGTGCTCAGTTCACCGCCTACAGAAGCTCTCACTCGCTGTCAAGCTGGTGATTAGATTGTGGCAAAGTAGCGTGCAAGCATCGTCTTGCTTTGACCAAGTCCCTGTTTAACGACGTGTATAAAGGATTGTGTGGAGGTGAATAACCGCACTATTCTTGGTCATGCTTTTTTCATTTTCATTCCTCTTTTCAGTCAATCTTGCTGGTTAGCAGGTTAGCAATGTCCATACTTCATTGCTAGCGATCTGGGTATCACAAGTAACATAAGCTAGTTAATATCAGGCCAGGAATTTACCAATGTCTAAGTTATGCTTAGCTATCTGGCTCAACTG
This sequence comes from Aldrovandia affinis, assembly GCA_029706075.1. Classification (NCBI taxonomy): domain Eukaryota; kingdom Metazoa; phylum Chordata; class Actinopteri; order Notacanthiformes; family Halosauridae; genus Aldrovandia; species Aldrovandia affinis. Next base: position 2,957,175 of record JAINUG010000099.1, on the reverse strand, counting down.
CTGTACAGAAGTATCTGAAGCATGCAGGCATTAGTGAGTGAACACACAAAGCTGAGGTTGTGTGAACATAAACCGTTCTATCACCCTTGGCTGTGATAAGGTCTTTCATTGGGTAGATTTGATCGTTGATTCAGTTGTCTTTTGTTTCTTGTTGAGGTAAATGGTTCGCTCTGTCATCCGGAAACATCGGCGTCGTGTATTGTCCTGACTTTATTAAAGCAAAGCTTTACACCCCTTTTGAAACTTTTCTATTTGCGCTCAGAGCTGAATCTGGATGAAATCTTGATGCTTTCTTGGTTTAAAATGAGTGCGTGTTCATATTTACACTCCTGTGTGTTTGTGCTCAAACCGTCTTATCTGCTGTGTACAGGTGTGATGCACCAGGTGAAGAACCTGGCCGAGTCCGAGACCTTCCTCACCAGCCCCCCGAAGGCATGCACGAGTGGGACGGCCAGTCTCTGCACAACGACCATCAGCACGGCAACCACGACCGCGGCAACCAACGCCACGCCCGACCTGGGCTCTCCCAGCTTCCAGCACACCATGGACGACTCGCTGGACCTGAGCCCCCAAGGGTGAGCGATCCGAACCAACTCGATGGCATTGCATCTGTAGACATCCAATCACAGCGCTGGGCCTTCCATCAGCCCCTCCCTACCTACTACAGACACCCAATCACAGCGCCGTGCCTTAAACCAAGTCCTCCCTCCACATGACAGAGTCCACACAGCAGAGTGCAGATGCCCTAGAGCCCTGCCCAGTGGTGTTAGCGTTCTGTGTTTCCTCTCTTTCAGACGATTGAGTGACGTTCTGAAGAGGAAACGACTTCCCAAACGAGGGCCGAGAAGGCCAAAGTACTCCCCTCCGAGGGATGATGACAAAGTTGACAATCAGGGTGTGTGTTACAGATTTATCTTTACCCGAGTATTTGCATCTGGGCTAAGCACCAGAGACTGAAACCGTAAAGCAGTGTGAGTGACAGTGAGGAGCCTCGGGCAGTATGTTAACTGATGAGCTTTCTTGTAGATTGTTGTGTTACAACTCTGCCAAAGGATATATATATAACTGCTCCCGATGTACTGTTTGCAACGTACTCTTTGGAAAGACTTAACAAAGTTAAGAAGATTAAGTCTGTGATGTCATGCTATTATTTTAAAAACAAAACATTTTCCTTTAATCCATCCATTTATATTCCACCTCAGCTAAGAGTCCCACCACAACTCAGTCCCCCAAATCCTCCTTCCTGGCGAGTCTGAACCCTAAAACCTGGGGCAAACTGGGTGCCCAGAACACCAGCGCCAACTCTGAGCCCTCCCGCACAGCAGGGGTGAGCGGCCTGGCGCGCGCCCCGCCCAAGGACTCCGTCTCCAACAACAGGTACAGCTCACCTGTGTGTGCAGGTGCTGCCATTCCCAACTGATTCACGCACATGATTGGCTGGTCGTACCCTCCCCCTTCCTGCATCTTACCGAGTGTTGCGATTACCCCCGCCCTCTGCACACATTCTGATTACGTGTGGAGCTCCTTTCGTTAATCTTCTCCAGTTTTTGCGGTATGAATGTATTGTGAATATGGTGTTCTCTGCCCTTTTTGTGTGCCGGGTGCTCTGACTGAGCTAGCACCACTCACCCCCGCCCCTCCACTGTTTCTGTTCTGCAGAGACAAGATCAAGGCCTGGATCAAAGAGCAGGCCACCAAATTTGTGGAGCGTTACTTTAACTCCGAGAACGTCGACGGCAGCAACCCTGCGCTGAATGTACTACAAAGGCTTTGCACTGCTACAGAGCAGCTTCACCTACAGGTACTTCAACTTATGGCGCCCGACTCAGCCTGCTCTTTGCTGTGCCTCGGGTGTTGCCCAGGCTGGCGGGAGTATTGAGATGGCGAGCGATGACCGAGTCGGGAGCGGAGCTTAATTTGTGATCTGACCGGGCCCGCAGGTGGACGGTGGGATCGAGTGCCTTGTTGAGATCTGCAGCATCGTCTCTGAGTCGGACGTGTCCTCGTTTGAGATCCAGCACAGCGGCCTGGTCAAGCAGCTGCTCCTGTACCTGACCTCCAACAGCGACCGAGACGCCGTCAGCCGCGACGTGCGTCTCAAAGGTTCCTGCATGTGTTCTTCGGCTGCCCGGTGAGTGACCCCAGCCGTGGACCAGCTCTCTCGTGGTGTCAGCTGACCAGACATCCTAATTATACATGAATGTGAAACCGATCCTTGGGCAGCGTGTAGGCTGCAGGGGGTACAGTACCTCCACCCCCTGTAGGGGTATGTCTGGTCTAACCTCCCCTCCCCTCCCCCGCGGTGTCGCAGGTTCCCGGGACAGAGCCCGAGGGGCGGCTGGAGCCCTCTGAGAGTGGCCCCCTGCTCGCGCTGGTGCACAAGATGAACAATTGCCTGAGCCAGATGGAGCAGTTCCCTGTCAAAGTGCATGACTTCCCCAGCGGCAACGGAACAGGGAGCAGGTTTGTCATTCTCCCTTTCTCCCCCTCTCCATTGCTCTCGTGGTTCTCCATCCTCTTCATTGAGTTGTTCCCTCTTTCTGTATGACTTTTGAATGGAAAACTAGAGCTGGCTGGAGTGACTTATTGGTGTTTGGGCATTCAGGTTGGCTGATGGGTTTTGATTGAAGGGTGTCTGTCTGTCTGTCTGCAGGGGTTCCCAGGCACTGAAGTTCTTCAACACCCACCAGCTCAAGTGCCAGCTGCAGAGACACCCGGACTGCACCAACGTCAAGCAGTGGAAGGGGGGCCCTGTCAAGATCGACCCCCTGGCGTTGGTACAGGCCATCGAGAGATACCTGGTTGTTAGAGGTGCGAGAAATTACCTGACCGCTAAATGTTTTGCCAGACGTGTTGTGCGGATCGAAGTTGGCACTACTGACCTCTTCGTTTCAGGTTATGGACGAATTCGAGAGGAAGACGAGGACAGCGATGACGATGGCTCTGATGATGAGATCGACGAGTCGCTGGTACGTGCCTTCGCCGTATTTCTAGTGCACGTCTCTACCTAATTGGTGGATGAGCTCCGAGCCCTGACCCCTGACCCCTGCCCCCCTCACGCTACAGGCGGCACAGTTCCTGAACTCGGGCAGCGTGCGGCACAGACTGCAGTTCTACATGGGGGAGCACCTCCTGCCCTACAACATGACCGTGTACCAGGCTGTCAGGCAGTTCAGCCTGCAGGCCGAGGAGGAGAGGGAGTCCACAGACGACGAGGCCAACCCACTTGGGAGGGCCGGCATCTGGACCAAGACCCACACCATATGGTACCTGTCCAGCGCACAAATACGCACATGCACCCACATACACGCGCATGCGAGCAACACAACTTCTTTGTGCATCATTGTCTGCTGAGCTCAACTGCAGTGTGTTTAGTGATGGGTGTAAACCTGTCACCATCCACAACCTTGTGTGAGAGGGAAAGACATTAGCCTATGAGAATGTGTGTGATGCTCTGTTGTGTTTTGTGATCCTATGGTGTGTGTGATGAATGAATGTGGCTGATGGTTTTCATCAGTCCAATGTGTAGCTGATTGTTTGTCCCCGTAGGTATAAGCCCGTGAGAGAGGATGAGGATGGCAGTAAGGATGTAGTGGGTGGCAAGAGGGGCCGTGCACAAACCGCCCCCACCAAAACCTCGCCCCGCAACGCCAAGAAACACGACGAGCTGTGGCACGGTATGCTCTTGAGACCTTGTCCGTTTGTGTGTCTCTCTGTCTGTCTCTCTCTTTCGGTCTCTCTTTCGGTCTCTCTTTCGGTCTCTCTTTCTGTCCCTCTTTCTGTCTCTCTCTCTGTCTCTCTCTCTGTCTCTGTCTCTGTCTCTGTGTCTCTTCAATTCAAATGGCTTTATTGGCTCTGTCTCTGTCTCTGTCTCTTTCTCAGACATAACACATGGACAGATTTACACAAGTCTCATGACATCTGTAATTACAGGCGGTGAGCAGCTATTCAAATAGCTTTATCTAGTCCCTCAGGCTATCTCTCATATTTCTCTGTCTCTGTCTCTCTCTCTGTCTCTGTCTCTCTGTCTCTGTGTGCGTGTCTTTCTCTCTTCTGTTCCTCTGAGGTGTTTGACCCGTGCCCCATGTCCGTGCAGATGGTGTGTGCCCCAGCGTGACCAACCCCTTAGAGATGTACCTCATTTCGGAGCCGCCAGAGAGCATGACCTTCGATGACCCCTCCCGGGATGTCAACTTGCTCCTCAGGGTCCTTCACTCCATTAGCAGATACTGGTTCTACCTGTATGATGTGAGTATCCACCAGCGCTCACTGGTTCTGCCTGTATGATGTGAGTATGCACCAGCGCTCACTGTTTCTGCCCGTACATCGTGAGTGTGCATCAGCGGGCACTGCTTACGCTCTCACTCTAATGAGTTCGTGGGGTTCATAGTTTCAGCTTGCTTTGCACAGCCAGATCTCTTTGATGCAGTGTTTTCCTCTGCGCCTCTAAAAGTGCTGTATATGTGTCTCCCCGTGCACTGTCCGTGTGTCCCTGTTCTGCACACAGCGTTCTTCTCTGCAGGACAGGGTTGGGAGTCTGTGTGCATGCCCCTCAGCTGTGGGCTGCCTGTGTGTTTGCGGTGCGCAGGTTGTACTCACCTGTGTCTCTGTCCCGCAGAATTCTGTGTGTAAGGAGATCATCACCACCAGCGAGTTCATCAACAGTAAACTGACCGCAAAGGCCAACCGGCAGCTGCAGGACCCTCTGGTGATCATGACCGGGAACATCCCCTGCTGGCTGACCGAGCTTGGCAAGACCTGGTACACACCCCTCCCTATTGCGCGCGCACACACACACACACACTCACACTCACACTCCTCCCTGCTGTGTACACACTTTCTCCTGTTACAGGCACTCTTTGCTGTTGCATGCCCACCTTTGTCTTAACTCACAATTATAGACACACACTTACATTTAAGGCATTTAGCAGATGCTCTTATCCAGAGCGACTTACACAGTTTTTTCTTTACATACAATCCATTTATACAGCTGGATATTTTACTGAAGCAATTCAGGTTAAGTACCTTTAGCTCAAGGGTACAACAGCAGTGCCCCACCTGGGAATTGAACCTTGAGTTACAAGCCCAGCTCCCTAACCATTACACTACACTGCCAGCCATGCCTCTTCCTTTGACTTTGCTATTAAAAGCAGCCCTGTGTCACCCTCTTGTTGGGATTAACCTCTCCGTCCTCTGTCCTCCAGTCCCTTCTTCTTCCCCTTCGACACCCGACAGATGCTCTTCTACGTGACCGCGTTCGACCGCGACCGCGCCATGCAGCGGCTCCTGGACACCAACCCCGAGATCAACCAATCGGACTCCCAGGATAGCCGAGTCGCTCCCCGACTGGACAGGAAGAAGGTGAGGGTCAGGGGGGCGTGGCCTCCGCCTCACCGACCTCCGCGAGTTTTGCGTCTAGCACAAATGAGGCGGTCATGCGTGTGATGGCGATGGTGATGATTGGTGTTACGGTGGTGTAGTGGTTGTGTTGTAGTGACCGCTCCTTCCTCTGTGTGCAGCGCACTATAAACCGGGAGGAGCTGCTGAAGCAGGCCGAGTCGGTGATGCAAGACCTGGGCAGCTCCAGAGCCATGCTGGAGATTCAGTATGAGAATGAGGTATGACCTCATCCTGCACCTGCCAGGTCATAGTAGTCATACACACACCCCCCTAACTGAAAAACACAATACTTCATCATTACACCCTGTGTCTCGTGGATGGTATTATAGACCAGCTTACTAGACTTTCTCACATCTCTCTCTTCCCCCTCTCTTCCCCCTCCTCTCCGCAGGTGGGCACAGGGCTGGGCCCGACTCTAGAGTTTTATGCACTTGTATCTCAGGAGCTGCAGCGGGCTGACCTGGGTCTGTGGAGGGGGGAGGAGGTCACCCTGTCCAACCCAAAAGGTAACGTCTGATCGCTGCCAGCCCGCTCCTCTGGCTGGAGACCACTTTGGCCAAGGCCCTGTGATGGCTGCAGGGCTCGTCTGAATGTCCTCCTGTTTATGACTTCAGGCCTTCTCCTCTACTCCCCCCTCACAGGAAGCCAAGAGGGGACCAGGTATATGTTCAGCTCGAGGGGTCTGTTTGCCGTTCCTTTCGGCAGGACGACTAAACCAGCGCACATCGCCAAGGTCAAGATGAAGTTCCGCTTCCTGGGCAAGCTCATGGCCAAAGCCATCATGGACTTCAGACTGGTAAACACGCATCGCCTCTGCACCTTACCCCTCTCCACACACTACTACAGCTCTGTCGCCGTCTCTCGCCCCTATGGTTCACCCAGTTGCCCCTGTGGTGGTGGAGATGTTGTTCTTAGCCCTTCTACCCCTCCCCTGCGCCCCCTCTCAGCTGGACCTGCCCCTTGGCCTGCCCTTCTACAAGTGGATGCTGCGTAACGAAGGGTCCATCAGCTCCCACGACCTGGTGAACATCGACCCCGCCGTGGCCAAGTCCATACACCACCTGGAGGACATCATTCGCCAGAAGAAGAGGCTGGAGCAGGACCGGTCCCATGTGAGCGGCCCATGTCTGTTTTAAAAGCCAGTGTTGAATCATCAATCAATCAATCAATCTTTATTTTTGTATAGCGCCATTTACAAACAGGTTGTCAGACAGCGCTTCACAATTGGCATTTTCCAGAGGGAATCAAAAAAACAGAAAACCATTGGAGCCAATGTGGGAGACTGGAAAATTATTCCCTGACCCCTTAAAAGGCGGTCGAGATGAACTCCTGGAAAATGGTGGGATACAGAGAAAAACAAAACAAATAGTCCTTGAGGCTCATGAGGCTTAACAGACCACCGGAAGGGCATTCTAAGTGTAGGGGTGGGGTGGACCTCATACCTCCAGATACCAGGGCAGGGCGGGGGATGGAACCAGCAGCTAGGGTCCGGGCCAGCGGCATCCGGCTAACACATGGCGGGGGTTGGGGGTTTACTCTGTATTCAGTTAACAGTGATGTTAAACGTGATCAGTGTGAACACGGTGGTGGTTGGCACCTGGATGTATTGGGCGTTAGCAGTGAATGCAGCAGCTACAGGGCTGGCTGTGTGGTGATGACCCCCTCTCCTCTCCTCTCCTCTCCTCCCCTCCCCTCTCCTCCCCTCCCCTCCCCTCTCCTCCCCTCCCCTCTCCTCCCCTCCCCTCCAGACGCGGGAGACGCTGCAGCAGGCTCTGGAGGGCCTCAACATGAACGGCTGCTCTGTGGATGACCTGGGCCTGGACTTCACCCTGCCCGGCTTCCCCAACATCGAGCTGAAGAAGGGGGGCAAGGACGTGCCTGTCACCATCCACAACCTGGAGGAGTACCTCAGGGTACGTTACTGACACTCACACTCACACACGCCATCCACAACCTGGAGGAGTACCTCAGGGTACATTACTGACATTCACACACACTCACTCACACTTACACACACACACCATCCACAACCTGGAGGAGTACCTCAGGGTACATTACACACACTCACACTCACACTCACTCACACTTACACACACACCATCCACAACCTGGAGGAGTACCTCAGGGTACATTACACACACTCACACTCACACTCACTCACACTTACACACACACCATCCACAACCTGGAGGAGTACCTCAGGGTACGTTACTGACACACACATGCACACACCTACACACTCACACACCATCCACAACCTGGAGGAGTATCTCAGTGTACTTGACTCTCACACACACACACGCCATCCACACACTCACACACACACCATCCACAACCTGGAGGAGTACCTCAGGGTACATTACTGACACACACATGCACACACATGGTTGTGTGTGGCTTAGTATGTAGTGGATGGTGCTGACCATGCTTAGGTTGTGTTCATTCCCAATTGGGACCACGTATACTGAGAAATACTGTATGCATTCACTACTGTAAGTCGATGTGGATAAAAGCGTCTGCTAAATGGCATACGTTACACACACACACACCCCCCATCCGCAACCTGGAGGAGTACCTCACGCAAATGCGTTAATACATTAACACATTCAAACATGTTAATGTACATGTGCATACACACAACCTGGAGAAGTACCTCAGAATGTGCCACTGACAGACACGCATGCACATGTAGAAGCACGGCATGGGAACACGCAAAGATTCTCACACACACACACACACACACACACACACCTGACCATGTTGCTCTCTCCCATCTGCAGCTCGTGGTGTACTGGACCCTGAACGAGGGAGTGTCCCGGCAGTTTGAGTCGTTTCGGGAAGGCTTCGAGTCCGTCTTCCCCCTGCATCACCTGCAGTATTTCTACCCTGAGGAGGTGAGCTCCAGCCATGCTCACTTGCCCATCCTACCACTGCCCACTCAGTCTCCTCGCCCTCTCTCACTCTTCTCCGTTCTCTTCATCCACTGACCGTTTGCATTCGCACAACGACACACACGTCCACCCTAACTGCTGCTCCCCTCTTCTGTTAAATCACTCACTCCCCTGTTGTATTTACTCACTCTCACAACACTTGTGTGTCTTGCCCTGATCCCTGCGAGTCTCCCTCCCTCTCTCTGTTCTCATCTTGCTCTCTTAATTCCTGTGCTCCAGCTGGATCAGCTGCTGTGTGGCAGCAAGTCTGAGACCTGGGACGTCAAGACACTCATGGAGTGCTGTCGACCCGACCACGGCTACACGCATGACAGGTAAACCTGACCACGCCCAGCCACACACTGTGGATGTCTCACCTGAGATCAGACCCCACTGCTGTGATCCATTGAGCTTTATATCACCTTTCAGTCTGAGCTAGTGATAAACCAGTATTGAACTTACGAGGGTGCGAGGGCTGGTAGTGTAATGGTTAGGGAGCCGGGGTTGTAACTCAGAGGTTGCAGGTTCAGTTCCCAGGTGGGGCACTGCTGTTGTACCCTTGAGCAAGGTACTTAACCTGAATTGCTTCAGTAAAATATCCAGCTGTATAAATGGATTGTATGTAAAGAAATGTGAACTGTGTAAATCTCTCTGGATAAGAGCGTCTGCTGAAAGCCTAAAATGTCAATGTAAAATGAACCTATTTCGCCTAATATGGTGTGTGTGTGCGCTTATGTGTTTCTCTGCCTGCAGTCAGCTGGCGAGGTAATGTTGTAACACTGTGTACATTGTTGGTGTTTGTGCCCAGAAGGCCATGTTTCTCTGACGTGAGTGTGTTTCTCTGCAGCCGGGCCGTGAGGTTCCTGTTCGATGTGCTCAGTAGTTTCGATGCGGAGCAGCAGAGACTGTTCCTGCAGTTTGTGACCGGAAGTCCCAGATTGCCCGTTGGAGGTGAGTTTCAATCCTTATCAGGTTAACATAACATTACGATGCTCTTATCCAGAGCGACGTACAACAAAGTGTTAACCGTAGTCAAGAACAGTGAGAAGTACAGTTCCTGGGTGCTAGGAGCAACCACATAGTTAAACTAGGACCCTGTAGGTAAATCTGTAGCCACAATTCAGAGGTAGCAATAAAGCAATCAATGCAGAAAATAATGCCTAAGCCTAATACAATACATAAACAAGTAGACGTGTAAACTAAGCAACTATGTCCCTAAGTTAACAAAAACCGGACTACGGGGAGAGGTGCACCCTGAAGAGTGTTAACCCATACAACACTCCCTAAGAACAGCCATTGTGAGGGTACCAGTCACCGATCTCTGCACTCTGTTCTTCTGTTTACATTCAATTATTTTAAAACATTGTACATGTTCACCCTTACATAAATTATCAGTGTACTCTTTACTTCGATTCATGTTTGGAATACCTATTCATATTAAATGCGTAGAACACGTACATCTGTGTAGAACACATTTACCTGTGGAGTTGTACATTATTCACCCAGCCCTGCCTTCCTGGCGTGAACTTTTTGAGGAAGGTTATCAGGGTAACCGGCTGGCAGTGTAGTGTAGTGGTTAGGGAGCTGGGCTTGTAACTCACCGGTTGCAGGTTCAATTCCCTTGTGGGGCACTGCTGTTGTACCCTTGAGTAAGGTACTTAACCTGAATTGCTTCAGTAAAATATCCAGCAGTATAAATGGATTGTATGTAAAGAAATGTAAGTCGCTCTGGATAAGAGCATCTGCTACATGCCTAAAATGTAAATGTAAGATACATAGCCATTGGGCATGTTGGACTGCAAACCTATTGGTACCCCCTGTTCAGCAACAGAAAATATGAACATGCAAGCTAGAAAGCGAAGGCAACCACCCCCCCTCCACACAGTGGTTCGCTCTATGGTCTCTGACAGCATTTAACCCCCCAGGGTTCCGGAGCCTGAACCCCCCCCTGACCATCGTGCGCAAGACGTTCGAGTCGACGGAGAACCCGGACGACTTCCTGCCCTCGGTCATGACCTGCGTCAACTACCTGAAGCTGCCGGACTACTCCAGCATGGAGATCATGCGGCAGAAGCTGCTGATCGCAGCGCGCGAGGGCCAGCAGTCCTTCCACCTGTCCTGATCCCACACACGCACGCTCACATGCCTTCCACAGCAGCAGAGACATAACGTCCTTTAGGGTTTTTTTTTCATTTCTTCTTTTAATATATATTTTTTTTGGTAATCACCTCCATCAAGGCGAGCAAGTTACAGCCTTGTTAGAGAGAGCAGCTTGCATTAATGAAAAGACTCAAAATATAAGATATATCTGCTGCCCCCCCTTTCTGTCCCACAAACTGAAAGGAATTACATGACCGACAATTCAGAAATTTGAAGACTAATCTTTAGTTGAGAGTAATGTTAAAAAAAAGAAAAAGAAAAAAAAAATCTGGGTGACATTTTAAACTTGCATTGCTGTGTGATATTTAAGAAAAGGGATGTTTCTCTCGGAAGTGGTGAGCGATGTCGCTGGACATAGAGGGATGCCTCTGTTGAGCAGACCAGGTTCAATATAGCTCCAAAGATCATTTGTACAGACCTGCTCATTCTTCACATGCGAGGGGATAGACCGCTCCACGTTTTCATGTCCTCCCTTCAGTTTGTCCGTTTGCACCATTTTGTATGAAATGCCACCGGTTTGTGTGCTGTATTTCTGTTCTGTTCTGTTCTGTTCCCCCCCCCCCACACTCCCCCTGTGTGCGTTGCTAAATCTTGTGAAAAAGGAAGTTGGAGTTGGGAGGACTGAGGGTGGAGGCTGAAAGCGTAGATTTTGACCTGAGTTCAGTGGTGGTACAAAGCACGTCAGCGCTCTGTTGAGTATACCTAGCGCGTTGGATAATTACTTTTTGCTGATACTTTGTTAGAGTAGTGACTCTGCTGGCCCCTGAGGGACCCGGTGTGGGGGGGGGGGGATCTCCACCCCCCTATGGAAGGAAAGTGTTTGGCTCAGTGAAGCCCGAAGCTCTCCGATCCCATATTGTAGCTGAGCACAACATTTGGCTGGTCTCATTTTATCGGTTCGCAGCCAGATAGTATTTCAAGTTCATTTACGGAGTAAAGTTTATCAGCAGTTTAACACCCAAACTGGGGTGACATGACTGCTTTACCCTTTTTTAATTTTTCTATTGGGTTCTTTTTTTGTTTTGTTTTTCTTCTTGCTGTAGTTTCTTTATTTTTGCACTGCTGGCTTGGAACAAACCATGGTGTGCACCTGCAGTCTGTGGCCAGGGGAGGGCGCCACTGTATGCTCTCCTGGCTTGTCGTTCATGTGCTGGTTTCTAAGATCTGCAATAATTTACTGCATCAGGTTCATGTTTTTACCTGAACATAAATAAAGTAACTGTTTGACTCATCTTTGTTCATTTTTTTTCTTCATTTTTTAAAATCAGTTTTGTGTTTTTTCCCCTCATCCAGTTAAAATGGAGGTGTGTAGGGCAACAGCAGCTATGTTCATGGAAGATTCAAACATTTTTCAGTAAAGATGGATTCAAATGTTTGGGCATATGCCCGATGTCAACAAAATGGTTTCTGCAGCTGGCCAGGTTACAGGGAGAGGCCAGGGGCACAGAAGTTGGGAGAGACTTGTTTACTGTACCTAAATATTGTTGTTAGTTCCCTTTTTGGTTTTAATATGGCCATGGTCACACACAAACATTCTCCAAATGTTAGCTAAGCAAATTGTGAACAGGATCAACAGAAAGGCAAGCCAATGCAGGCCTCATACCTCCATGACAACCAATCAGGAAAATCCCAAAGAATATGTAGCTGAAGTGAACTTCAATACTGTCAGTTTTTACACTCAAATCTCATGGTAGTACAACTAACAGACTTTGGAAACGTGGAGCTATTCTGGTTAAATGGAAGACACGCGTCCTCACACAGTCATGTGTCCATGTGAACAAATGCACAACACTGCGAACAAAGCCTTGGTATCGCCTGCACAGGTGTCACTCCTGCTCATGGGATTCATGCCCTGCTGTGAAGATACTGCTTCCAATCTGCTCATCTTGAAATGGGGGAGGGCCGGAGGACCACTTACTGGGGCAGAAAATTGACACTATAGCAAAATATTTCTTTCCTGAGGCCTGTATCCATGCAATTGGCATCCTCCATCTTGTGTTCAGTGGCTCTTCCAAAGAAAAACGAATTATGGCTTTTCAGTACATCTCTAATAGGGCCACATCTGCGGGCAGGGATCATATAGTCAGAAAGCCACAGACAACATATTACTAAGTCTGCCTGTTGATTTTTGATTAGCTGAACTTTGTCTCTTAGGAGAAATACCCCATTAGTATATTATTTTGAAGTGTACTGTAATAGTGCAGTGATGGTTACACATTTCTGTGCTCATTAAAGGGAAAATTTGACTCAAAAATGAAAAGTTTTTGTCAACCCAGAAGACGTTATATACAGGTAACTGCCAAAATACAAAATAAAGGATACACCAGCGTAAAGTCTTAATAGGCATTGGGCCACCGCAAGCCAAAAGAACCACTTCGATACACCTTGGCATGGATTCTACAACTGTCTGGAACTGTACTGTAGTGATACAACACCATTCTTTCCATAAAAAATTATATCATTTGGTGTTTTGCTCATTGTGATGGGAAATGCTGTCTCAGGCACTGCTCCAGACACTCCCGTAAGTGTTCATTTGGGTTGAGATCTTGTGACTGAGATGACCATGGCATGTGGTTTACATCATGTTCATGCTCATCAAACCATTCAGTGACCACCTGTGCCCTGGGGGTGGGCATTATCATCCCAGAAGAGACCACTCCCATCAGCATAGAAATGCTTCACCATTGGATGAAGGTGGCTTTGTATTTATTAAAAATGTACCTTGCCATGGTTGAGTAGACCTAAACCATGCCAGGAAACTACCCCACACCATAACAGCCACCAGAACGTTTAAATTGCTCAAGTGTTTCCTTTATTTTGGCAGCTACTTGTATATGTGTGTGTGTGGGTGTATGAAAAAATCATTAAGACATGCCATATAACTTTTCTAGATCCTGTATCTGCAAGTTCCTTTGACCTTCTCTGCAGCCTGTGCAGTGTAGGGTCTTGTGGCATGTGCGTGGGCTGTCCTGGACTTCCATTGCAATATTGACACAATCAATATTTAGTTACATTTGACACTAGATGGACAGTAATCCATTTTGTTTCCCCCGACGGCCCGACTGTTTTCCTGGGCTTCAATGTGTGGGTTTTACATGGATGTGAGCACAAGAGAAACTATTATATCAGTGGTAGGGATTTAGTCGGCTGAGTTGTACAGGTCTCGTCGTACACCAGAAAGTGTCTTCCTCCGCACTCATATCTGTGCAAGATTCCTTGTGCATACACTGTGGTGTGAAGAGAAGCGGTGGCTGACCTGTGTTTTGGAGTGGAGGCCGTGCTTGTCTACACTCTCCCAAATTGAAAAGCACGGCTTAATGCAATTAGGCATTCCAAATTTGGAGAAAGAGGGTAAAAAGCACAAGAAAAGCAAAGGCAATGTTTCCCTTTTTATTTCATACCACTCTAAGGTGTGCCCTAGCATAGAGTCTTGCATTATAAATGGGTCTGGGATTGTTGTGTGCAGAACTTCTTAGAATTCAAATTCAACAGGAAAGCATTCTGTCTTTGCTGCTTGATGTATCACCTGGGGTGTGAAATAAGGTGAGACAAATTTGGTGGAATGCTACATTTCTCAGCCATCTAAATGTGTAATGTTGTTTCCCTGCTGAACTAGGATTTCCATAATGAAAATACAGTGCTCAGAAGTGTGAAAATGTTATGATTTTATGTCTGAAAATGGGACATCCATAAACCCCAAAAGAGGAATTGCATTCACACCCAAATCATGCTTTTTGCACTCTTTTTTTCTGTGTGAGCCAACAGAATGATGATGGTAGCTGCAAGCCAGTAACCGTAATTAGTATGCAATGACAAATGTCCTGGCAACTTTTCTTAAATCACAATATACAAATATTTTTTATGGATTTGCATTGATCTCAAGACCTACTGATGTCTGTGGACTATGTAGGCTACTGTATTTCCTGCTCAGAATTATTTTGCTACTTTGTAGTTAAAGTAGTTAAAGAAATACATTAATAATTTGAATTCATTTTCAAATCCACTTATTTATATGCCATTTAGCAGACACTTTTATCCAAAGCGACTTACAGTAGTGAATGCATACATTTTTCAGTATATGTGGTCCCAGTGGGAATCAAACCCACAACCTAAGCATTAGGCAACGCCATGCTCTACCTACTGAGCCACACTGAGCCACAGAGAACCACTTCTCTGAGAGAAGGCTAGAATTTGACTGCCTCTGATTTGCTCAGGTTTCATATTTGCCACAGTAATCACATTTTGAGGGCTACTGGCATGATGGCACACATACAACAGCTGTGGATACAAGTGATACAAGTAATCATGGCAGCTACAGCTTTCAAGAAAGAAATTAGGAATTGAAGCTGCATTTGTTTTTGGAGCAGGTTCCAAAACCGAGGAGCATAGTAACTAATAGACATCTTCCCAAATTCAGAGGAAGGGTGTGACACAGTATAAAACAACAACAAGCTATTAGACTGCAGGTTGTAAGTACTGGTGTTCCAGATAAAAAGGTTAGTGACATAACCAGCCCATGATGGCCTGTATAAATGAAAAGGTGCCAGTGGATCCATCTGCGGGGGCAAGTCTTGTAGATAATACAATGAGAATGAGTGATTTAGCATTACACGCAAAACATAAAGCACCATGACAAACAGTGTCAATGCAGCCTGCAGTGTGGTGTTGGAGGAGTGCATGTACATGCAATCACCATAATCAATCATGGGCAGAAAGGTGGCCAAAAACGTATCCTCCTAGTGGGAAATGTCAGTTGATACGAATTCTGTTGATGCTGGTTTTCACACACCATGAAATAAGATACAGTAAACCAAATGGCAATGATTACCTCTAACTTTTGTCTCTGTTGTCACACTTGTTCCGTGTACATGTATGTACTTGGCTACCAAGGTAGGTAGCTATTGATTTCAGAAGTGAAATAGTATTTTGTGCTCGCTATAGTTAAAGCATCCACTAGACGGGGATCACATCTAGCTGATTGGAAAACTAGCTAGCCAGCTAGCTACCTATACAAGCCTGGGATTGCATGTCAAGAATTGCATGCACCGTAAAATGGCAGTTGTCACAGGTACATAGCTAGCCAATGTAACACCCGGCTACAGCCTGTCAGCAAACCGTACAAAACATTTTTTTCCAGACTTTTCCCCCGTTTTTCTCCCAATTTGGTGGCTAATTGTACCCTGTATTTCTTTTGATTCGCCCGCCCCCCGAGCCTACGGGTCAAGCTAATACCCCCAAGGCCGTCTTTCCAGGGTCGCCCCCATCCCATTTACGTTTATCTAAATTTGTGGCTGAGCTCATGTGTGACAGCTGAAGACTGTTCTTGTGTCCCTTACTGTGGTCTAATCCACCGGTCCCCAACCACCGGTCCGTGAGGCACAGAAATGATAAAAACGTTTTAATTTTATTTTTATTTCCATTTTATTGACTATCGAACTGCAGGGTGTTTTATTTTGAAAAATGACCAATTGTGCCTCTTTTTCCGACTTGTCTCAGGGTTTTTCTCCCCCGCTGGTCTAATCTAAACTGGCGTTGCAGAACAGCTAATAAGCTAATTGGCCCAACTGTGAAACAAAACTTACAGACACATCGCTAGCCCACCCCTGACTTACACTCTCACGCTGAGCACCAATAACAGAACACATTTCATCTAAAGCCACTTTCTCCACACCACGGATTTCCTGAACAAAACAACACTGCCGCCAAAGCTAACAATTAGTTTAAAATACGAAAAATGAATGAACCATAAATGCATTCATTCATGCGGTACCAATTATCTCAGCTCTATCTACCATGTATAGGGGGTGGTAAGTAATCAAATCTGTCGCACTCTCAAACGCATATGCATTAGTTTTGGCACTAATCACCCCCATACCACTAAACACAAATAAACAAAAAGACACGTTCTACAACACCATGACTTTGGCAAAAACAGCCAGCTAGCTATAACCATGACACGGAGTTAGCTAACTAGGCTATTTCTTGACTGGTGAGTGGTGAGTAGCCTACATGTTGTTTGAAGTACAGTACACCAACAAATCTACAGTACTGTAGCAAAACTGTAAAAAAAAAACATTTATAAATGCATGTTTCTTGTGGTCTCTTATGCAATGCTAGTCAAATTTGTACCACCATCTCTTGAAAGCTGCTTTTTCACAGAAAACTGAAGTGCAATGTAGTGGTATTCTATAATGTTCAAGTAGTGTGTTGATATTATTTACAGCTGGGTTATACATACACTACCAGTCAAAAGTTTTAGAACACCCCCATTTTCCAGTTTTTACTGAAATTTAAGCAGTTCAAGTCCAGCGAATAACCTGAAATGGTACAAAGGTAAGCGGTAAACTGCCAGAGGTTATTAAAAAAAAGTGTAGTTTACCAAAAACTGAAAAATAATGTATATTTTTTGGTAGTGAGTAGTTTCCTACACCATCAAAAGGCACTTGGAAACTGGAGGAAACTCTGACAGGAAGAGGTCTGGCAGACCCAAAGCCACAACAAAATCAGAAGACAAGTTTCTGAGAGTCAACAGCTTGCGTGATAGGCGGCTCACAGGACAACAGCTTCAAGCACAGCTTAACACTGGTCGAAGTAAGGAAGTCTCAGTTTCAACTGTGAAGAGAAGACTTCGAGCTGCAGGTTTGACAGGTTGAGTGGCAGTAAGAAAGCCATTGCTAAGATGACAAAATAAGAAAAAGAGGCTTGCCTGGGCCATGAAGCACCGCCAGTGGACTACTGAAGACTGGAAAGGTCTTATGGACCGATTAATTGAAATCTTGAAAGGTTTTTGTAGGCCGTCGAGTAGGCGAAAGGATGGTTTCTCAGCGTGTTACACGAACTGTCAAACATGGAGGAGGAAGTGTGATGGTCTGGGGCTCTTTTCCTGGATCCAGAGTCGGTGACTTGCACAGAGTGACTGTTAACCCACGTTAACCCATTACTTGTTCCCTGAAAAGGGCCTTTTTTAGAAAGTTCTTGGTAACCTAAACTTTTTTTATTAACCTGTGGCAGTTTACCGCTTACCGTTGTACCATTTCAGGTTATTCACTGGACTTGAACTGGGGGTGTTCTAAAACTTTTGACCAGTAGTGTAGTTTGGTTATTGTATATATCATTTATGAAATGTGAATTTATACATTTCAGATGCAATAATTTCTTCTTGTTTAAATCTTCATCGCCATGACCCCCTTGTATAATAAAATACGAGTTTGACGTTCAGTGCTGAGAGTAGATAAACCATGACTTCACAGCATAGTGGACAATCTGCTCTGAGACTAAGCCTGTGGCAAACCGGCCAGCGTCTCAGTGATTTAACCAAATGGAGGATTACCTCAGCTTACATTACTTCATTCTGATTACATTATCATTGATGCAAATAGATAATTCAATTTTAACCCATTATCTTCTGCCTAAAACATAGATGATCGTGTGCCTGTCATGTTTCATGTTTTGATCTTGTTGAAATCAAAAACAGAATGACTTGCTGTTTAAAATGATAAGAGCTCATCATTCTCCCTCTCTCCCGGGAGGGAAAGATCGATGAACAAAGAGTCTTGGATCAGCTGATCTGCATGCTTAAAGCCTTGTGAAGTGAGCTCGAGTCTTTGTTGTGGGAGGTGATGTCGGAGCCATGTTGCTCTGCTGCACGGTTCTCTGTTTCTGCCCTTGTGCGGTTAATCTCCTCAGTAGAGCTGATCGGCCTGTTTCCACCCCCTGCTGGCACTTAACAGGAACAAGAAGGAGATTCAGGCTGGCTTAGAAATGATGGAGCCCTAAATGAGCTCCCTGCTGGCGTGTGTGTGTGTGTGTGTGAACGTGTGCGTGTGTGTGTTTGTCGCGTCACTTATCGTCACTGTGATGAGTGGATGAAATTGAGCAGGAGTCCGCCCCCCTACTCCGCGCAGCCAGTCCGCTCGTAGTCACTGCACAGAACTGCTGTGTATACACTCACTCACTCACTCACTCGCACGCACAGCGCACTGCCATCCCTTCGCTCTCACACACACACACGCGTACGACCGGCAGCCCAACACCACAAGAGAAGCACACTAGCAGCTGCGTGGCAAAACGAGAGAGAAGAAGAAGAAGGAAGAAAGGAACGGGGGAAAATAAAGGAGGAAAAGAAGAGAGAAAGGATCAGTCGCGTGGTTCTCTCCTCCAGCATGCAGCACTCCGTGCATCTCCTGCTGCTGCTGCTCAGCGTCGGGGGCTGCCTGTCCTCTCCTGTGACCCCCACACTGACCTCCGTCTTGGCCACGCCGCCCCCAGACCCCTGCGAGGGCCAGCCCTGCCTCAACGGTGGCTCCTGCGCGCCCCAGCCCGTCCTGCCCGGGGAGCCCGAGTCCCCACCCGACTTCCAGGTGTACACCTGCTCCTGCAGCTCCGGGTTCACCGGGCAAAACTGTGAGGTAAGACGCGCGTAAGTTCCCGCGCGCGCTGTGGCTGCCGCAGCGCGGTTCGGCTCGGGATATGTGCGCTCTCTCCTCCTTCCCGCGCCTCTCGTTATGTGCACACGCTGTCGATCGGGACGAGGAAGGAGAGCGCCGTTGCCGTGGCAACCGGGCGGCAGGCAGGCAGGCTGCGGCCGAGGAGGGTCGGCTGGCTCGACGCTCAAGACGCAGCATCGGCTTCGCTGCGCTTTGTGTTTTACGCCCGAGTCCTCGAGCGAGGCACAGAAAGAGAAATTCTGTCCGGCTACGCGGTGTGTGCGCTGCGAAGGATGTGACATGGAGGACCTTGTTAACACTGCGTGCGGATGCTAGTCTATCTCACAGGAGGAACAGCATTTTGCTGTTATTCCCTGAGAGAAAGAATCTGAATGTAGTTTCTGTGAGACAGGAGGGGTGACTGTATGCTTGAGAGATGGGAGACTAGTCCTTCGGTCATGCTAGGCTGTTCATGACTTGCGCTGATGTATATGACAAGAGGCTAATTAAAATTAATGTTTGCTGTGATCGGCACAATACCATGGCTTTATATTTCTGTTGAGATTATGTGAGACACCCCATCAACCCTTGTGTCTCAGTGACAGTCAGCTGGATTCTGTAGCCATGGAGACGGTTCCATTGTCATCCTGATTCCTGTGTTGTTCTGCCCAAATTAGGTTCCCCCCCCCCCCAGACTCTGTGGTGTTTGGACACCATAATGTGGTTCTGCATTTTTTTAAATGCGAAAGGCTGGCTGCCCTCAGAACGGTCAGAGGCTGTGGTGTTTGGACACCATAGTGTGGTTCTGCATTTTTAAAAATCTGATTTAATATATATTTCTTGCTTAGGCGCTGACTCTTCCGTGATGCTGACAGGTAACTGAAGATCCTTTTGGACATACTTGTGAAGATGCAGGGTTGTACTGCCGTTTATGGAGGTGTTCTGAAAGGTTCATGTGCGATTTCTATCCTCCCACATAAAAGGTGTCATGGACTACAGTTCATCCTATTGGAAGTTGGCAGTAGTGTGATTTAGTGGTTAGGGACCTACAGTGCTTACCAAAAGGTTGCTGGCGTGAATCAAATGTAGGACATGAAATTGCTGTTGTGCCCTTGTTCTAGGCACTTGAACAGACCCGCTTCAGTAAAGAGCTGTATAAATGAATAATACTGGAGCATGTAAGCTATTCCATAAAAGTCGGTAATTTACCATGAAAAACATGCTTCTCTTTCTTATTTTTTTTCTGCTGATAAATATTCTCCTGTGAATCCAGATGAGACAAGCGAATCAGCTGCAGAAGTCATCAAAAAGAGGTGACATGGGGTGTCCTGTTTGGGAAAAGGATAAAGTGTAGGCAAATAATGTGTTGAGTGCAGGTGAGCTGGCGATGGGTTTTTTGCTCTCCCTCCCTCTCTGCATTGGCAATCCGTAACGTCGGAGCCAGATCCACACAGCCTTCGCTTCAGTGGGAGATGAAGTCTCTGGAGGACATGGTTTTCCACCCTCTCTCTCTCTCTCTCTCTCTCTCTCTCTCTCTCTCTCTCTATCCATGGCAACATTCACATTAGTCAATAAGGATTCTGTAAAAGGCCTGTTTGACCAGGAGCGTTGGCTTTGCACATTCTCATACGCATCAGATCAACAATCAGAGAGAGAGAGAGAGAGAGTGAACAAAAAATAAGGAGAAGGGAGTAGGAGAGAAGAGACAAGGGCGAACAGCCAAAGAGGTACTGAAGGGGAATAAAGGGCAGGACAACAGTGCAGTGATTAGCTCTATTCCTCCCTCCCTGGGGTTCATGCTGTCCAGGTACTGGAAGAGTGGAGTCTCAGCAGCTCTGATGTGATTCCTTGTATTAGGCTTAGGCATTATTTTCTGCATTGATTGCTTTATTGCTACCTTTTTTATTTTTTTTTTTTTTTTTTTTATTTTTTTTTATTAATTTGTTTCTGATTTTATCCCATTTTCTCCCAATTTGGTAGCCAATTAGACCCGCTATTTTTACGTCAATCCCCCCCTAGTAATGTGAGTTCGCTGCCGTAGTCCTGTGACCGGTAGTGACGAAGCGAAGTGACGCCTCTTACGAGACGGCACCCGCAGGCCGTCGACCGTAACCCGGTACTACAGGGCCACTATACGCAGCGAACGTCACGTCCCCTCCCTGGGGCGGACAGCCAATCGCCGCCCCCTGGTGGCACTCCCGGCCAGAGCCGACACTTGGCGAGACGGGGAATTGAACCCTGGTCTCCGTGATATTGCTACCTTTGAATTGTGGCTACAGATTTACCTACAGGGTCCTAGTTTAACTATGTGGTTGCTCCTAGCACCTAGGAACTGTACTTCCCACTAGGGTGGCTTTCAGCTAAACTGTTCTTGACTACAGTTAACACTTTGTTGTACGTCGCTCTGGATAAGAGCGTCTGCCAAATGCCTGTAATGTAATGTAATGTAAACCTGGGCACTGAAGGCTCGGTTTGGACCCTGTCTAACCCTAACCCGAGCACTGTCCTGGTGACGGATTGGGCCCAAACCTTCCGACAAATCTGCGATCTGTACGTGAATTATTATAAGATTAGCTAGGCTTTTCGTTCAACTTTAAAAAAATGTTTGTGTGAAATTTCTGTCTAAAACCAAGTGGACTGAGAGAATATTTGTAGAACTGTTCCTATAAGAGATTTTTATGTTATAAGTTATGATATTGTGAGGAAGGGGCAGGACTAGATAAGCATTTGCTTCCTTCTGCTCCTTCTCAAACTCATCATTTTTATTTTATTTTTATTTTTTTATGAAGACTGTTAGATTGAACTGTTTATGTTTTGTGTTTTATCCTTTCTATTGTAATTTTATATGCTTGATTGTTCGAGATAAATAAACTCAACTCAACAAGAACTATCAGGTGCTGAAATATAGGGTCTACTGTGGAGCATGTCCAGCACACCCTGCAGTGCTGCGACAGAGTAAGATGAAAGAGCTGAGGTGGCTCCCCTGAGCTTAGTGTCTTTGTGGCAAGATTATATTTGGTGTGGGGACTGTGGGACGAGGTTATACTTGGTGTGGGGACTGTGGGACGAGGTTATATTTGGGGCACGGTTTAGCTGGGGGTGGGACTAAGTCTGAAAGCCACCCACTGCTGCACTTTGACTGTGTGGGCTGGGAGGTGAGAAACACTGTGCAGCCATTGGCCCGAGAAGGATGATGCAATCCTTATGATGTCACTGCCCCCCAGGAGGCCTGGTGCTACCCCATTCAGAAACAACCTTGGTGTGTTAATGCTATTTAATCGTGTTTTAATAACTCTCTTGTTATCAAGCCCAGTCATTCCACTGCTCTCTCTCTGGGTGCCTGTAGTGAGGGTGAACTATATAGGGCACCACCCCCATGGCGGCATGGCGATGGGATGGAGAGGGAGGTTGCCTTGCTGCCTGTGGATTGAGTACCACTCATCTGAGAGAGGTAGAGGTGGGTGAATACATGGAGGGGGTATGGTACAATCAGACCTGTTTGTATCATTGTTTGATGAGCTGTGTTCAGCCACTACTCAGCTCTGCGTCAGGGTTTGATGAGCTGTGATGAGTCAGCGTTGAGCTCTGTATCAGGGTTGGATGAGCTGTGATGAGTCAGCGTTGAGTTCTGTATCAGGGTTTGATGAGCCAGTGCTGATGTTGAATGTTGCTGTTGTCTATGGCTGAACTGACTTAAGAATGAATGTGCATTGATTTAGCACTGGAAGGACAGATAAATGCCAAAACAAAGGAAACACCAACGTAAAGTGTCTTAATAGTGTGTTGGGCTACCATGGTCCATCAAAGCAGCTTCAGTGTACTTTGGCATAGATTCTACAGGTGTCTGGAACTCTCTTGGGAGGGATGAAACACCATTCTTCCATGAGAAATTCCATAAATTGGTGTTTTGTTCATGGTGTTGATAAATGCAGTCTCAGGCTGAGTGCAGTTTGGTGTTCTGTATAAGCAGGGTACATGCTGCTGTTTAGATTAAGACAGTGTTAATTGCATTTTTAGAATCATTTCTGCAGTACTGAAGTCACGAAGAGATTTTGACACCCCTTGGGACCCATTGTCTAAGAACCGCTTTAGTATCCTTCACTTTTTTCTATATTTTTCTTCACACTTTTTAATCACAATTTCTGCTCTTTCAAATCGCAACTGCATAGTTATCTCTTGTGTCCGACACAACAAAAAAGACACTGCACTTGTTTTATGGTTTTTCTGATAATTAGACAATGTCAAAATGAAATAATTCTACTATATCTGTAGAGCAACAGAAGACCAGACTTTGAAGCACAGGTTTAAGATGCTACCTCCCTACAACAATCCTTCCTTATGTCCCTACCCCCTCACATCACCAGGAACCAATGGAAGAATGTTAGCAGTAAAGATTGGTGGGAAAGAGTTGTGCTCCTGGAGTTCATCGATGTTGAGTGGAAGGCAAACTTCCAAATGACACATGCATCCTACACGAAATTGTGTATATGAATGGAAAGTTTCACAACCCCTGAGGATGTGACCATACGAGCGCTTAATCCGTTGATGATGCGTGTGGGGATAGTACATTCTTTGAAGCTGCACTTAATACCACATTGCCAACCAGTTTGATATCCACAAATACACTGCCAAAAAGTTTGTGTACTTATTCAAAGGAATGGTGGAATCGATCTATTGTGGTCTTGAACGTTTACTGACAAGGATAACAGGAACCGTGGCCTTGGAAGGAACTGGAGAGTTTCACGTTGTCCTCTTTCACTTTTTCCCTCTGCACAATGGAATAGGCCAGAATATACTAGACAAGAGCTGTTGAATTCCAGGCCTTGAAGGCTGCAGTGTGTGCAGGTATTTGTTCCAACCAAGCACTACCACACCTAATTTCACTAATTAGGTTACCTCCTTGATCCAGGAGGTGAGCTACTAAGTGAAATCATGTGGTGTTGTGTGTGGTCGGAGAAAATACCTGCAGACACTGCGGCCCTCAAGGCCTGGAATTGAACAGCCCTATTCTGGACTGTTTTCACTAAAATCACTGTCCTCGTTTTCTAATTGTAGCTAATGTACAGCTTTCTTTGTGAATCTTTATGTGCATCCATCCTTGAATCTCTCTCTGAATCTTGCCACATGATCATTGCAGATGTGGTCGATCAGCAGAACCATGGTCTGACATCACTCGACTAGCATCTGCTCTGATTCCACACATGGTTTTAATGCCACTCCACACCCTTGCCCATGCTCTGATTCAACACTGTGCTCTGGTTCTACATTGTGCGCTGATTGCAGTCTGTGCTCTGATTCCATAAAGCGTTCTGATTCCAAACACTGTACATCTATTCCGCTCTGATTCAACACTGTGCTATGATTTAACACAGTGCTGCTCTTCTGCACAGCATTCTGATTCTGTGCTGTACTCTGATGCCACACGACATTCTGATTAAAAGCTGATTCATACTGATTGCACACTGCACAGTGATGCCCAAGACGATACTATGGAACTTGTGGAGCCAAGTGAGGTTAGTTGAGATGCCACCACAGAAACAGTGTACCGTCTTTAAAAGGCACAGGGGATTTGGGAACACTACTTTGAAAAGACAACAGTAGTGCCGTTATGAAGTGTTAAGAGACCAATATACATTCATATTCACTCTTAATTATTTTTGTGCAAATTCCCTGATAATAAAAAAAAAGGCTGACGAAAAAGAGTAGTGTAATTCCAATTGTTTGAGTTCACATCAAAGTGTTTTAATTACAATTGAATTGTTTCATTCAATTCTGGAATAGGAGACTGTTCAGTCCTGATCAAAGAGAACACACTCGAGAAACATGATCTCCAGACACATACTACAAAAGAACTGGGCACTTCCAAGTGGACTGACCTAATATTCATATATAATATATAATATTGAATATTGAATATCCAATGAAAGATGCTGTATGACTTAAACTCATTTTTGATTCTGTGGATACATCAAAGCAATGGACTTGACAGACAACTGAGGCAGGGCGAGTGTTCGACGGGAATCGGAGTGAGCTGTGTCTGACGGGGGGATGAAAGTGCGTCACTGATGTCAGAGAAGACTTTTGGATGACAGGATTGCGCTCCCGGCCTCAGAACAAAGCCATGCTGCGGCGCTGCGGAGTTGTGGTGGTGAAGGGGTTAAGTCACAGCGGTTCTGTTCGCTCTCCAGAGACAATTTTGTCCTGGATAGAAATAGACCCTGACAAGACTCCTGCTGAATCTGTTCCTCTTAATCACTTTTTTTTTACTCTCGCCTTTGCAGTCTTTGTCCTAGCGCTGTAAATCTATAGCACCACCATGCTACACAAGGCCCGTAATATTCATTTTAATCCTGTCTATTGCAGCAAAATGGTATGACAGTACATAACAATCATGCAGTTGATATGAATACGTGTGTGTATGTGTATGTATGTGTATCAGGGAGGGGTGGGGGGGTGGGTCCAGATTGAGACACACCACCAGCCAGACTGTGTCATCGCAATCTGTACTTTCGTCCTTCATTATTCTGGGAAAGCGTGTCTCTTAGCAACAGGGCTGCAGAATCTATTGCTGTCTCTGTAGTGCGTCTGGGCACGCTCACAAGGCAACTTCAACTGAGAAGAGTAGGAGGGGTCGTATGTTAGTATTTTGGTTGGTTTCGTTTAAGTAATAAGTAATCCACTAAGTAATAAGTAATCCACTACCCCTGGATCTCTGTCCATCCAGCTAAATTGTCTTCACCACTGTTTACTTGTTCAACACTATACTCTTAAAAAAAAAAAAAAAAAATTCACTAACCTTTTCCTTCCCGGTGTTACAGGTATGGTACGCAGATGCCTGCAATGATGCCTATCGCTGTATTACTGCACTGATCTCGTGCGCTAACTATGATTGTTCCTACCATGTATTGATGCACATCTTGTAAGTCGCTCTGGATAAGTGCGTCTGCTAATGCTTAAAATGTAATATGAACCTCAGACAATGAGAGAATCCTCCAGCACTTGAGACCTGCAGAAAAAAATCAAACACAAATGCATTGTGCAACACACACACATCAAAATTACGTACCTTTTTCCTTCCGTTATCATTTACGCAGAGCCATACACTGAAACACAGACACCATAAGCATGTCATTTTTTTAAGGTTGAAAACCATTCTTGAATATTTATCACACAATTTGGTGCATATGACCTTTTGGGTAGGTATGCTAAATTGTGAAGTAAAAGCAGCTGTGTAAAATAACATTAGAGACAAATGCCAATCAAATTACACGTGACAAAATGTGTAATTTTTCCCACATTTGATCGGGCATGTTTTCAAATAATAATAACAATACATCTTACATAGTTAGCAAATACTAGAGGTGCACCGATCTTGATTTTTACATTTATTTTATTATTTATTTATTTGGCCGATATCTTGTAGAATCTATGCCAAGGCGCATTTAAGCTGTTATGGCCACTTGTGGTAGCCCAACACCCTATTAGTAAGACGCCTTATGTAGGTGTTTCCTTTACT
The DNA here is from genome assembly GCA_029706075.1 of Aldrovandia affinis. Classification (NCBI taxonomy): domain Eukaryota; kingdom Metazoa; phylum Chordata; class Actinopteri; order Notacanthiformes; family Halosauridae; genus Aldrovandia; species Aldrovandia affinis. Next base: position 2,930,743 of record JAINUG010000099.1, on the reverse strand, counting down.
TGAGCAGTTACCTGAATGTACCCACGAAAACATAAAATTCCTACCTACAACAAGCTAGCGGAAACTAAATGGGCGTACTTGATCAGATTAGCTTGAGAAATGTCACGGCCACAGGCGGGCGGTCGTTCTACAAAGCGACCGATATCCATCTTTTGGGGGCTAAAATTGGCCGATTTCTACTCAATTGATGCTCCCCTGGCATATAAAACTGACATATTTTTATCTAGCAAATTGTATCCCCTATTTAACCCTTCTCCCAATGTAGAATACAGCCAGCCCCATCACAGGATTGTCTTCTGTCCGTTTGGGAGAGCGGGGACTGGCATGTGTGATCCAAAGTGTGTGCCGTTCATTTTATAGCTGGCGCAGGCAGACTTCAGGGACCCAGTTGACAAGAGGAGTTACTAATACGCAGTGAGGCAGGGAATAACCCCAAACAGAGGCCCTAACTCCCTCCATGGGCAACACTTTAGCTGATTATGTGTTGTCCCATGGGGCTCTGGCTACAGTCCGTATTGGAATAATCAGGATTGTATTTCAGTCTTTGTGGTGTGTTATTGAAGAAGGATTTAGCTGCACGCACCAACTGGAGAGGCCATAAAACCACAAAGTCTTGTAAAGCGCTAATGTTATGTGATATTGTTTTGCTTTGATATAAGTGTTGTGGTGCTGTATCTCTATGATGGCTTTGATTTTATTGAGTTTTAGCTCTAGCTGGAAACGTGTAAGTTGCTCTGGATAAGAGCGTCTGATAAATGTCTAAAATGTGAAATGTAAAATGTAAATGATATATTAAAATATGTATTGATATTTTATATTTAGTATATATTATTATATATTGGATATAAAATATATATTGATGTACTCCTGTTCAAAAATAGAGGGAGTTAAAATTGCATCAGTATATTTCTCTCCTTGACAATAACTCCAATAAGGATAAATGGCATAGGCCACGTAAGTAGATGGCCATCTTGAATTCCCTGTTACCTAAATGTCAAGTCTTGAGCTGCAAATGTGATCTGTATATTTTAGACATGGTTAATTTTCAAGTGGTGTCCAAATTGCAAATGACCCAACACGATTCTATCATTTTGCAGCATATGCAAATACTGTATGCTAATACCATTCATCACTGGGTTCATTATTGTTCAATTTGGTGCACACACATTGTGAGCCCACACTTGAATTCTGAACTGGAATGGTATACAATAAAAAAAAAAAAAAACACTATTAGTAAACACTATCTTCTTGTGGACCATAAGCCCAATTAATATTTGGTATGTAAGACGCTCCGAATGATCTAAATTGTGCATGAAAAGTAAACCATTTTTGAATTTGATTCAATATATATACATTATACATTATACATTTTTACATGTCTGTAGGTTATGTTGTCATACCAAATGTAGTGCTTATTTATCTTATGGCACAGTTGCAGTATCACAACTACAGTATATATATATATATCTATATACTGTATATATAAAACTATATTTTGTTTATATTGTTAATATTATAAACTATAGTGGCTGTGTGTTGGGTAATGTGCTGGTGTCTAACTGCGTGTATTGTGTAGTGTGGAATTTTGTGTTGTGTAGTGTGTTGGGGTGTATGTTAAGTAGTGTGTGCATTGTGTAGTGTGTGTGTGTGTGTGCATGCATTGTGTAGTGTGTGTGTATGTGTGCATTGTGTAGTGTGTGTGTGTGTGTGTGTGTGTGTGTGCATGTCTGTGTAGGAGCATGTTTTGTGCAATGTGTGGGTGTTGCTCTGTTAGTGTTTGGGGATTTTGTGTGGCTCAGATGGAGAATGTTAAATGAAAACTTTTCTCAGAGGACCGCACCATTTATACTGACGCTTACAATAATTAGCAAACACTGGCAGCTGGGTAGTTCAATTGAGAAGATGGGGCGGGAGTGGGGCAGTTAATGAGGCACGTGTGTGACTCTGGAGAAGATGGCGAATGCTGCAGCATGATGCACTGTCTGTCAGGCTCATATTTTGTGCTGTGAGAATCCTTTCTGGCTCCTTAACTAGACAGTTGAGTCTGGCCTATGAAGAAAAACGTGCAGTTTAATCAGAGCAATGACTCACCCTGCATTTACTATGTCCTTTAGATTTGGTTTCTTATGTGAAACACCAATAGTGACAGGTTTATATTGTTTGTATTCAGTACTTATTGGAGGGCTTTTCATTTAAGCCCTTGATCCAGCTGATTGTTGTGATTCCTGTCTTCGTATCGCCACCATTCGTGATTTTACTCAGGTTACTGAGTGTTTCTTCGCTTCATCCAGACCCAGTCTCTTCAGCTTTCCCTCAACTCCTACCCCTTGGTTTTGAATGTACACGCAGGTGAATTCTCCATCAATGGTGTCCCAAAGCTTAGGGAGCCACTTTAAGTAAGGGTTTAAAATCTTACTATGCCTTGGAATGGCCTCTTTGATCAGCCCAGTAACCGTGCCGTCTATAAAGTGAGGAGTATTCTACCAAGCATAAAGTGACCTAGGGTCAGTGGTGAGGGGCAGAACCTGAACCATCTGAACATGTAGCTGTGTTGTGGGTGGCTTGACTTCATTCCTGCTGTCACCAGCTCCCTGATAGAGAGAGGTGATTGTCTCCCACTGTGGAACCAGGTCTGCCTTTCTCTTTATCAATGATTCACAATGGCTTTATTAGGCTGATAGGAGTTATTCAGTATTGCTAAAGCATTCTAAGACACAAACACAACAGCATAAACCGGAGAACATAGAAAATAGCAAGGTGACTTTCCCCTTTCACAAAATATTCTTACACCAAACTACAGGCCATATTGATACAGACGTTTTTAAAAAGAGATTTACACACTGTCCCTCATTTTGTGACACAGTTATATATTGTGCCATATCTCAGCCTCCGCTCCTAGCAGGATCGGTAATTTCTCAGCAGTGAAAATTGCACCACCTGTCTTGAGAATTTGGGGAAGTATGTATCCCGTTAAGGTCATAATTGGAGCATGCAAGCAGGAAAAGTCCCTCTGTTTCAACTTCTCCCAGTTGGCACTGCCTAAACAGCCTGTTCTCCCTGAGAAACCAGCTCTTTATGCTGTCCTGTTTCAATAGCAATGCTGTGGTCAATGGCTGCAATTTAAGGTTTTTAGGATTTACCCAGACAAGATATTACACCAGATTAAATGTCCTGTTTAGGGCCTGATAAAATCATGTATTTTTTATTTTTTATTTTGTTGTGCCTGTGCTTGACATATACAGTGTCGTTACTTCAGTCAATTAATTAGCAGCTTGTAGTATTGTTAGTATTACTTCTGTTGTACCAAGAGCTGTAGTTGGTTCAGGTAGTCTCTCTGTAGGTGTAACCAGTTGCTCTGAAGTGTTATGTGCTGGCAGGAGTGTGCATCATGCTCAGTCAGATGCACTCTGAATTTTGCTGCTCTGTTTTCAATTGTTAGCACAGCATATGGATTGAATTCGCTGGAGAACAGTGTAAAATATTCTAGCCATGTCTTTATGGGGGTGGTGGTGGGGCAGATTGAATTTATATAATGCTCTTTTTTAGGCCATGGCGCTTATGTAACCATGTCACCGTACATCACATCATTACATACATGTCATGGCCAAAATCTTTCCTGTTTCAAGTGCTACATCGAGGTCTGTCCATTGAGATCCAATGAGGAAAAAGTTCTCAAAATAGTTTATGGAGGTAGATGGAGAGCACATCTAGCAGTTGCCCATTGTCTTATATGCCATTGCACATTGTTATTGATAAGAAAACAAAGACTTTTATCTCCAGTTTTTCCCTTGGGTCCTACCAGTTGTTGAGACGGTATCAGTTGGATGGAAGGCATGCTCCACTCTGAGTGGACGGAGGGATCTGTTTGGGGTGTGGCTGGAGAGAACTTGTGTTGTAGGGTACTATGCTAACCCTATAATGGGAGGAGTTACAGTCATCTGTCAATCAGTGACTTGATCAAAATGTATAGCTCCTCATAGCAAAGCACAATTATTTGTTAAAATACCATATGGTAGCTCTGCCCATTTTAGGTTTTATGAAACCTCACTCCTCCATTACTGCTCCAGACCATGCCAGAGCCTCTCCCCGCCTTCGTCTGTCCGCTCAGACGTCACTGCAGATTAATGCTGTACAAACCCACAGCTTCATTAGGAGTGAAACCATGGTAATCAGCAGCAGGCTGACTGGGGGCTGATTTCCAGGTGGCGCAGGCTGGATTTCAGACAGGAAGTTGGCCCATCACTTCCTGTGTGTGCGTGTGTGTGTGCAGCAGCAGAATTATTGTATTTTTATACTGTCAGCATCCACCCATCTCTGTCTCTTTTCACCTGATTCTCTCTCCCTGTTTTCCTTTCACCCTTTTTCCCATTTTCCTCTAACCCTCTCTTCTGCCTCTTACATTTACATTACATTTTAAGCATTTAGCAGATGCTGTTATCCAGAGCGACTTACCAGATGTGCATTAATACATGGTAGGAACAATCATAGTTTGCGCAAGAGATCAGTGCAGTAATACAGTGATAGACATCATTGTTGACAGCTGCGTACCATACCTGTAACACTGGGAAGGAAAAGGTTGGTAAAAAATAAATTTTCTTCCCTACTCAATATTTTCCCCCTATCTCTTTCTAATTCTTACTCCATCTCTCTTTTCCTCTCCCTTTTTCATTTGTGTCACTCATAGCGAAGACAAAATGAGTATTTTCAAAATTTTTTATTAGGATTTATTGTCCCAGTATAAAAGTGTGTCAGCATATATGAATATGACCTATTTCAGTTTACTCGGTTATTTAATAGCCTCATTCATTCATTCATTCAGCTACTAACATAATGTAACAACAATGGATTCTTGTTATGTTTGCATATTCTATTGAAATACCCACTGCCCCATGCAATGAAGAAATAGGCTATGTGCCAAACACACTCTGTTTTCTTCATTGAGCATGTGTGCTGAATGATTCATGCACGATTGAATTGCCCTTTGATACCATAGACCCTCATCATAATTCATAAAGTGTCCCAGGTGGCCACTTCAAATCTGAACTCTCGTGATGAAGATGGCTGTTTTGCAGTGAGAGTCCACTGCTAGATACACCTGTACAACTCTTACCTATTTGTTTGTAAAGCCAGGAATAACAAATCAATTCATATCATTCATGTGAATATACCTCATACCTATGCCTCATTCATATCATCAAAACAACCACACATGGCATGCATTACAGTCACTGTCTTCTTACTTCAGCCATTCCAAAATAATTATCATGTTTTGCTCATACTTCATACCTTCTCTTTGTTTTCTTTGGATATTGTTGAATATATAAGTGATCTACATGATTTGCTTTACCATCAATCGTCTGTCTGTCATTCATTTTTGCTTCAGAATGGAATCTGCGTGGGAGAGGCTTTTGCTTTATCAATGTATCCCTAGCATCATAGAATATAGCAATTCTGCCTGCAACTACAAACTAAACATGCATTACTAATTGATGTGAATTAAACTTGCTGTTTTCGACACAATCATGTTAACTGGTAAGATTACTTCAATTTCCGTCCTTGTGAGCTGTATGCTATGATAAAGCACAAATGTGAGGCTAATTTAAGAAGGGCTGTGGACGTCAATTTTTCAGCCCTGTGGAGTTCTGGAGACGTCTCTACATTAAAATATGTATTAGAGGAAGGTAGATGATTGAAAGAATATATTAAAATAAATAAATAATGCAGTGCCGGGGCTGCTGGGTGGCTCATCCTGTTAAGGTACTGTTCTAGTGTGTGAATGGGCCCAATGGTCTGGTATCAAATCCGGACCCTACCAGTGCCAACTGTGTCCGGCAGCCCCCAGGCTGTAGCATCACCCAGGGAGAGAGGACTTCAGCTGGTCCGTGTCTCATCACGCACCAGCGAACCCCGGTGTTCAATCAGCCATTCACAGTCTGCTCGTACAAGCTACACATGAAGTGTCCTCCTCTGACTCAATGGGCTGGCAGTGTAGTGTAATGGTTAGGGAGCTGGGCTTGTAACTCAGAGGTTGCAGGTTAATTTCCCAGGTGGGGCACTGCTGTTGTACCCTTGAGCAAGGTACTCAACCTGAATTGCTTCAGTAAAGTATCCAGCTGTATAAATGGATGGTATGTAAGGAAATGTAAACTGTGTAAGTCGCTCTGGATAAGAGCGTCTGATAAATGCCTAAAAATGTAAATGTCTGCGCAAACGTACCTGGTGGACTGTGGGGTGAAAGGAAGCAGTGGCTTGACACCACCTGTTTTGGAGGACAGCAAACTTGCCGACACTCTCCCGAATTGACAGAGAAGGTTGCAGCGATGACCATGAGCACACAAATTTGGCATTCCAAATTGGGAGAAAATAGGGGTAGAAGTAAAAAATAATAAATCCGTGCTCTCTCAAAAATAAATCAGTGCAATGCTCTCTCCAACTCAATTCAACATTAATATGAATGTGCTGAAAACTGTCTCAGGTTTTACTCGCCCATGGGTGATATTTGCCTGTTAAAACCAGAATAAGGTGCATGTCCGTTGTAGTCAATGTTGTTTTCTACAGTGCCCCTGCTGTCACAATACCCTCCCAGCTATGTGTTTGCCCCACGTGTTTGGATCTCTGTCACATTGCTCGCTGATGAATACTCTTTATGGGGAGAAATCCACCAGTTGCTTCATGGCCTAACCCACAGCCCCACTCCTAACATCACTTCCTTCAAGCAGTTCTAGTGTACAGAGCACACACTGTATAAAAGAGAAAATTGCAGCTCTGATAAATTAATGTTTATAGGCAAACTTGGTTTGAGTATTATTTCATTTGATAACCAATAAAATGTCTCGTAAATATAAATACCGTGGTCCTTCATCGACCTACAGAACAAAGGCTACGGCATGTTTTGCCTTAGCTGGAATAGTGCTACCAGAGCCAGGCCCTGGAAATAAATATGACAAAAAGAATAACATAATTATTATTATATATATATATTTTTACAACTTCTTGTCCCATTTATCCAATCATATTTTAGGCCTATGACATTGTTGCAACATCCTCCATCAATTTGGGATAGCACACACTAGCCCATGCGGCCTCTGCAATGTGTGCTTCCAGGACAGTTGGCACTGGCAGACTGTGGGCAATCGACCAGAGTAAATGTATGAGGTGGGGGATACCATGCCAACTGAATCCCATCTGGGCTATGGCCAATTGTGTGCTGCCACATGGGACTCTTGGCCATAGTCACCAATTGCCTGGTCAGGATTCGATTCCAGAGATTAGGACATGTCACTGAACCAAGGACTAGTACTTTAGGTGCATGTGTGACCTGGGAGGCCTAAATTAATGCTCTTCAAGAAAAGATCCAGGATATAAAAAGCAGGAATTAAAAAATACATTAAATAGTGCCAGACTACCTGACCATGATGGCTGATTGCACACTAATAAAATGCTCAGACTGCCTCAAACGATCTAGATTAGATTAGATATCTTTATTGTCTGTTTTCACAGAGATGTACAGTACTTTGCACACAAAAGTGCTTCATGGTAACAAAAAGAAGACATACACAAATAAATGGGAAATTAAGGTACAAGGTACTATACAAGGTGCATACTCACACACTATACAAGGTACACACAGCACACCGTGTCTAATTACATTACATTGCATTACAGGCATTTAGCAGATGCTCTTATCCAGAGCGACTTACAGTTTACATTTCTTTACATACAATCCATTTATACAGCTGGATAGGAACTGAAGCAATTCAGGTTAAGTACCTTGCTCAAGGGTACAATGGCAGTGTCCCACCTGGGGATTGAACCTGCAACCTTAATGTTACAAGCCCAGTTCCCTAACCATTATACCACACTGCTTGCCTGTAATACACCATAAACATCGAATGACTATCAGAGGGTGAAACAGAGCTGCGTGTCATAGAGTCACATAAGGTCAATGATTGGCCCCAGAAATGGAATGATTTCACCCAAAGTTTTACTCTACTTTCATTTCTCATGTATGAAAGCCTTGTTCGCTGCGACGATGTAGAGAGATGTGTACTACTTATTATTATACGAATGGAGAGGATGGAGAAGTGCAGAGTGTCTTTGGACTCTTTGGAGAGCAGTCAGGCCGACTCCATAGAGTGAAGAAATGCTCCCAGGGGGGAATAATCTAAATGCATCATAAATATTTTCTGAAAGACTGATATGCATGACATTTCAGAGTACTGTAAATGTTTTTATTTCTCGCTCAATCTCATCCATTATCTGTTTTATAGTGCTCTCAATGCATCACGCCTGGCCGAGCAGACATCACTGCCTATCGGTGGGTTTAATTGCTCCTCCGTAGTCAGCAGACCCCTGGCGACGGTGCTGTGGGGCAGTGCCACGCAGCACAGACAGGCAACCCAACTTCTCTCATTTTCTCTCAGAGCAGACAGCTTCTGCTGGCCTTTAATCACCTGGCATGACACGCCTTGCCGCCGCTACGTCAGCCGCTGTGACCCAGGGGCAGATAAAAATAGATCTCGCTCTCCGCTGCACACTGTGCGTCCCCTCCCTCCTGCTCAATCTGTCTTTGCTTCTCCTTCCAATCTCGAGAAAAACTTTGGTGGTGTCTGGAGGAGGTTTAAGACATTTAAATTCTGTATGAGAGAAAAAGAGACAGAAAGGGGGAGAGAGAGTGAAGAGGATGGGGTGAGATTTGTCCTTCCTGAGGTTGTATAAGTCTCCCCGGCTGCAGGAATGAGTCATCTGTTTGTGGTTGCATTTGGGGGCAGATGAGTGTCCATCTAAATGCAGATGTGTACATGTATATGTGTGCAGGTGTGTGTGTGCGTATGTTTCTGTGTTAGACAGGAATGCTTTTTAATTGTTTGATGTCTTGAAGAGGAGGGCATAGGGGTAAGGAGGGAAAACAATGCGTTGATGTGCAAAGATAGGTCATGTTAAAACAATGAGGAAACTCAGAAACCTCTGAAGCATCAGGTCTTTGTTTAATCTATTTGTGCCTATGAGTTCACAATGGTGGTGTAAAGCTGTAGGCACTTGTCTGAGATGCCCAATGCATCCATCTCAGAAGTTCTACTGTGTCATATGCCTGCCATCTTCTATTCCATAAGTGTCCAGGGCATGTTAACCCTTAAGACTGCAACACAAGTATACCAGATACATATCTTATCGACAGCATCACATACCAGATAACAGGCAGTCTTGATATTAATATTTATATAGTAGTTGTACTGGCACACACACACATACATACACACACACATACGTACATATATATACAGTATATATATATGTAGTGGCCAAAAAGGTGGAGACACCAATATGATAGCACTATGCTATCTTGCTCTGTAGAGTTGTTGGCAGACCATTATTTTGTTTCAGATTTTTTCCCATTTTTTCCCCAGTTATACCCTCTATTTCTTTTGACTTGCCCTCCCCAACAAACTCGTCACCGTCGCTATGGTGCAAGCTAATTCTCAGAGGCCGGCGATGATCTGCCTCCTCCGAGATGGAACTCACCCACCCACTTTCTATAGACAACCTTTGCGCTTCTTGGCAAGCTCACCTTCCCCCTGGGGCGGACAGCCAATCACCGGCCAGGGCCAGCCTGATGCAGTTGGGGTTCAAACCACGGCTGCAGTAGGCAACTTGCATTCCCAAGTGAATGCCTAGACCGTTACGCTACCCGAGGCTCGACAATGCTAGTGTACTTTTTAAGTTATATTTACAACAGTTTGTCTGTCTGTGTTATTATGAAGAACATCCCTGAGCTGGCTTCTCTTTGCTCTCTTCCAGGTGTCGGCTGACTCAGCATAGACATCTCATACTGTATGTGAGCTCAGAAGTAGTTTTCAAACCTGTTGTGGATACTAGCAGACAATGAAAAGAATCCATCCTGAAAGCGGGTGTCCAGGAAAAGCAGACTGGGTGCCAGTTTTGAAATGGGAGTATAGTGAGGGCCCCTGACAGGTGTCATTCCACATTGCATCACTGTTCAACACAGTGGTTTATTTTTGTCATTATCAGAAGTGACCAAACTTTATTCAAAGAAAACTATTCCAAATAAAAGAGCATCTCTGTTCTGAATACTGTATATCTGAGCTCTTCGTGCTGGCCTGGGAATAGCCAGAATCTTATTTTTGCCTTCATTTTGTCTAAATAATAAATAACTAAATAATACTAACTGGTATTCTGTAGTGGAATGTGCAGTATAACAAGTCTATGGGCTCATGTTTATTAATGAATAAACGAATGCTTTCCTGCGAGCAGCCGTGCTGCATTACACCCGTGAAGACAAAAGACCTGTGAAAATGGGGCCATTTCTATCCAATTTCCTTGTCCTTTTTACATTTTCATTTCAGATTTTTCCCCATTTTTCTCCCAATTTGGTGGCCAATTATGCCCTTGTCTATGTCAACCATCCCTTTCCCTCGTACAAGAGTTTTCCGTCTGCAACTCCAGGATCAGCAGTGGCAAAGGCGAACTTGAGATGAGAACCTATCAAGCTGAATCACTCGCACGGGGCAAACTCATGTCGCCTTGCCTCCCCCAGGCTGCAGTGGGCAACTTGCACTTGGAACAATTGCCTTTATCGGTTGCGCCACCCCAGAGCCCTAATCTCCTTGCCCTGTTGGGTCGTATTGCTCAGTAACAGAAGTTATAGAATCACATGGGGTTGTGTGTGCTCATGTGGTATTATCATTGGGAGTGGTTCTCTGTGGCTCAGTTGATAGAGCACAGCGTGGGCAACGCTTAGGTTGTGGGTTCAATTCCCACTGGGGCCACATATACTGAAAATGTATGCATTCACTACTGTAAGTCACTTTGGATAAAAGCGTCTGCTAAATGGCGTATATTATTACCTATATTATTATCATTGGGAGTGCCGCTGTATTCTCCCTGTCTCTTCCTTGGGAGTGCTCCAGCATGTGGCCCATTGGATCAGAGTCCCAATTTGTATCCAACTCCCCCACCATTGTGCTGGCAATGAGCAACTATCAAAAACAGAACCAGTCTACTGGTTCTCTTGTGATGGCAGAAGTAATGTGATTTCATACTGGCTGTCTTCATGTTTCCTGAGATTCGTCCTGACATCCCGAATAAATGAAAATTCAATGGCGCGTTAATCCATCACTGGGCTTCTGCAGGGGATCCTACCTGTGTCCTCGTTTAGATGTCACTGTGCTCCAGAATATTGCTAGTTGTACAAAACATTGCAGCTCCAAAACATTGTTGCTGAGCTCCAGAACATGTTTTTGAATTGCAGAAAAGTTTCTTAAATGTATTATACATTCTGTGAGATTGCAATTGAAGCATCTGTAGAGATACATGTTACTTTTGCAATGTAAGATTGAATTGAAATGAATTCAACATTGGATTATGCAGCACTTTTCAAGGAACCCAAAGCACTTTACAATGATAGGAGCAACTCATCCCAACCACCACCCATGTGCAGCACCCACCTGGGTGAACGCGACGGCAGCCATAGCGTGCCAGTACAAACTCACTACAAATCAGATACACAGGCAAGGAGGGAGGGAATGAATATACTGTATATTGTCTTGGTTGGGAATTTGGCCAGGACACCGGGTTAACACCCTACTCTTTTCGAAAAGTGCCATGGGATCTTTTATGACCACAGAGAGTCAGGACCTTGGTTTTTACCGTCCCATCCTAATCCAGATGGGATCGAACCCACAACCTTGGCATTGCCAGTGCCATGCTCTACCGACTGAGCTACCTTAGTACAAAGGTCCCTAAGGTATACGACTCTTGTTTTAATTCGAGACTGGGGTTGGACCTGTGGTGAATAGAGTTTTCTCATTACCCGGTTTACCAGTGGCAGGTTTATTGTGTGGTTTTGTCAGTTCAGTGGGTCCGCAGTGGAATGGGGGACTGGTGTCCAGACTCAGTCTCCGTTTGCTGTGCTTCTGTATCCTGCCTCCAGAGAGCTCTCTGCTGTGGCCTCATTTCTATTGTTATTTGTTCTCCCTGTGCACAGTTATGCAAGGCGGGAGGATGGATGCTCATTCCATTCACACCAGGCCACTGTAGCCTGCTGAACTGGGTCATCACAATGCATCACGGCGAAGAGAAAGTCGGGAATTTTCTGTGCTTTTCGGCTCACCAGCAGAAATGTGCTCTTTGATTAATTCAGAAATCGTGTGATCTGCATTGGGTCAGCTGGACTGAGGGAACACACGAAAAGGAGGTGGAACCAGACCGACACTTTCCAGGAATCCAAACTTGATCTCTGGAGCCACAGCTCTAAGAAGTCCTGACCTGTTAAAGGGGCAGTAATTGCTTCCCAGAAGCTTAATGCCGATGACATCACCTTCTGTCTGCAGTGTCAAGTGTGATATCCTTACAGTAGGAATGAGATGGGTGTGGCTTACAGGGCTAGGGGGCAAATATGCTGTGAACATGAATCCTAACTATAATTGGACCCCTTATGCATCAACTGCTACTGAATCCTCTCTGGACAACCCTTATGGAACTTGCTCTGTTAAATAATGGTTTTGTTTTTCAATATTGGCCATTACTGGACTTATTTGTTAATGTCCATTTGTGGTATTGTTTTGGCAAGGAACATTACTGAACTCTTCCATGATAAATTGCAGATTCTGTGTCTGCAAATCTGCTCAAATCAAAAGAAAAAGCATTTCTAATGTGCGAGTCACAAAAGGCAAGCTTTTCAAAAGCCTCACTGAATGTGACACGCAAACAAAGCTCCCTGGGGGCGAATGTGAGGACAAACGCACACTGATTATACGGCAATAGGAGCCCTGTTTTTGATGAGTCCCAGACGGACTCCACTCTGCACCACCCAGGACAAGTGCCCAAGGGAAGAGGGGGTTATGAGAGGGGAGGAATAGTTCTGGAATTGTCAGGTCTTTTAATGTTAACACTCCCTCACAAGGAGACAATGTCCTCAGATCTTCAATGCATGGTGAAAAAAGACAAACAAACAAAAAATGTACGCAAAAAAAAGAAGTTTACTCAATCTTTTTCTCATTGTAGACAGTGATTTTAATCAGTCTTAAACAAACAGAGTTCAGTTTCTCCACAGTGCCATCTGATCAGTGTTCACGCAGGGAAAGTGACGTGAGCAGCTAGTTATACCTCGCTGTTGTGAGGCAACCTCATTACTTGAGAGAAATATTGCACGTTGTTACTGAAGATCCTGTGGCAGACTGATGCAGAGCTACAGCGATTCCCACTGTCTTCCTCTGCACAGAAAAACAACAATGGACGTGGTAACATCGGGACCCTGATATTCTCTGTATCACTGGATTTGGCTGCACAAACGTCTAATTATCCTTGACACGGTGCACAGTGTTCTCTAGGGCTATGCTGTGGGGAATATAGCAATTCCTATATCAGTTTAACACCCAAATTAAGGGTTATCATGAAAATTGTTCCTTTTGTTATAGCTTCCAAAAATAAGAGGAAAGGATTATTGTATGAAGCAAAATGAGTATTCATCATTAAAGAGATCGCTTAAGGAAATGGAGCTGGAAATCTACAAATAGCAAGAAATGACTCATAATGAGTTGCATATTGGCATTTCCATCTGAACAGATTTGTGTAGCTATATGTGTAAGATCTCCAGTCTGCGGGTAATTGCTTTTATGCTTTTTTTTCTCCAGGAAATATGAAGCTGGAAAGCTATCAGGATGAAAATTCCTTTCAGCTTCAGTTAGAAGACTTAATTGCGTTTGTCCAACAGGTTGTCAGTTGGCAAGGGGATCGCAAGGCTGTCCACTCTCAATATTACAGTGCAGCAATAACATCTCATCTCTCCTGCCAATGTTTTGGAGCCCTGGGCATGACTGAAACTTTTATTACACGCCTTCAATTATTCCTGGGTGCTGCTCAATTATGCAAATCTATAGCTTTACTTCTTTTCTGCTCATACATCCAGCTGATTGAAGTAACGACTACACCCAGAAGCAATCTTCCCAGGGAGGACAGATTGTGTGATTATTTCCTGATGCAGAGAGAACAGTATCTTTTGCAGGGAGCATATGTCTGGCACGGGGGGTGTGCCAGGCTAGGGGTCTATCACGTCTCTCAGACACACAGACACACTTTGTATTTTCTTTTGGGCGCGTGTTGCGATGCGATGATGCAACACACAGGCACTCCCCCTTCCTAAATGGCCATGAAGGTGTGGAGAGGGAGATGAGGAGTTTGTGCAAGGGGGAAAATGTAACGACGGTCCTGTGGCTTGTCTTTTGTTTTATGTAACGACGGTCCTGTGGCTTGTCTTTTGTTTTATATCCTCGAACTTGGGGAAATTATATATAAACCATTGAGAGTGGAACCCTGGAAGCAGGGTTAAAGCCTCGTAAGATTGTTTTGTGTTTTTTTGTTTTATGCATTTGTTTGTCCAAAACCTAAACTAACTGCTCCACTAAATGGAGAAAAATGAAATCGATGCCAGACCGTTAGCAGTGATCTGAAGACCCGGCTGGCGTGGGCAGGTCTGCTTTCTACCGCTGTGCTGAGTCCACCTTATGTCTTTTGGATTGTGGAAGCCGCCTGGTCCTGGTTTTGGTTTTTTGGTATTTTTCCATATACTTGCTACACACATCAGTTGTTAGATCTTACCCTTTTGGTAATTAAAAGGGATTAACGTAAAATACGATTTTTAAGATAAGTGGGGTCAGTAAACCACACATCTTGGAGTCTAACGGGGAGCGTCATAACATGGGACTGGAGTGTGAATGCCTGTTAATCTGTCTGCTCTTATATCCTTGCGGTGCTTCGTCCAAAGCTTCTTGGCTTGGTATTGTATCCCAGAGCAGACACACAGGTTTGTCCTGCGATCAGGATCAGCCCAGAAACATTGCAGTTGCGCAATTGGGAAATCACTTTCATGTTACCTAGCTACTGTCACCGTGGTAACACCTAGACCACTAGATCACTAGAAATGGTCACGACGTCCACAGTGCCGAAATGTGGGTGATTCTCCCTGTCATGTTTTCCCTTTGATGCAACTGTGTGTCCATGTGAATGAAAGCAGGGTTAGGCCCACAGATTACAGGCCCACAACAGTGCATATGAGTTTTATACAGTATGTGTGCTCCATTAAACTGTGATGGCCCATTTGCTCCAGTAGTACCCCCTCTTGATTGGGGTGGTGGTCTGTGCTCCTGGCAGTTTGTTTCTGCACTTTGTTGAAGCATTTGAGTAAACGGGTGTCAGTGATGGGTGCAGGATTGGGAGCTGGGGTAGTTGGGCAGAGAGGATTTAATGTGTTTAGGTTCATTTTGTCGCGAAGAATCCTCACCCTTCCTCACACCCACCACACACATCACATCTCCCTCCTCCATATTAAGAGTGGGCGGGTGTACACAACCACCAGCTGCCCTAATATGCAAACTATGATGAATATGAATCACAGCTCATAAACATTCATTGTGTGATAAATTTGCTTAATGGCCCTGACTCAATTATAGACAATCACAGGCCGGTTTAATCCAGCAGCCCCAGCACCTCCACAAGCCTAAAACAGACCAGAGTACTCAATACCAGATACATTCCAATCCAGACCAGAGCAGTCAATACCGGATACATTCCAATCCACACCAGAGCAGTCAATACCGGATCAACTTTTAATGATTCTGCTTCATGGGGATTATTTAATCAATTTCTATGATCATAACTGACATTATATACATGCCCATTGACTTCTCTTCCATATATTTTTACCAATTTTGTTTTTTGTTGATTCTTCAAAATGATATTATGATGTATTGCTCTCTATTTAAATATGTTTCATAGAAGAGACACATTTAGGATGGCAGGTATGCTAGCCAGCAAAACTGGTTGGTGGCTTACTGCCTCTGGCTAAAGAGTGTTGAGAATGAGGCCCTTTTCAATTTCATACAGAAATGATCAAAATGACCAAGAGGTCATTTACATTTGGACCATATAACCACATTTAAACAAATGGAAGGCCATACCATAAATGGCCAAATTTAGATCGTTTTGGAAGTATTTTTTACATTTTATATTTCCTACTCATTATGTCACTGAAAATCTTCCAGTACACTTAACAATACTTCTGATCATTTATCTCTCCTGCTGAGATGTATTATGTGCAGTCAGTGGAAACATCTATTCATTTAGTCAATTGCAAGAGAAAGATAATATTTACACACAGCTTCTAGACAACTGAAAGACAAACCAAAGAAACATTATTAATTGAAAGTCCAACATCTTGGACAGGTCTATTTCTCCATTTGAACACCTAATGGATGTTAAAATGGATGTCATATGAGTGAATACTTTCAAAGCGTATTTTTCAGTCAGAAAAGAATTAGACATGAAAACAATTGCCTGTGTACTACACAGCATACAATGTTTAATGTGTCTTGTTTAAAAAAACATTTTCAATTTTCAAATATGACAGACATGAGATATACATCATAACTATTGCCAGCCTTAACCATGAGATTTTGAACATAAATACTGAACATTAAGCTAATGAACATTGTGAACATACATTGCAACTGTGAACAAAGCATACTGATTACCAAGATACATATTGCCAAATCACATCTCTGCTTTTTTGTACCCTAATGTCAGTATACAGCTTATTTTCATGTAACTATGCAATTAAACTCTTAGTTTAGAAGAAATTGCAACCCTGACCAGGAATAGCAATTGGATGGAGTATGTCACCAGCTTATTTTCATGTAACTATGTATTTCAATTATAAGTATACGGTTGAAAGCATTTTTTTGTTGAGATAATAGTTTAAGGGAATATTTACATTAGATTTCTCTATCAGTATATAGAGTGCATTGTCATTGAATTTGTACATCTGTTGGATGAAAGAGGGAGGCTTGAATAAGCCATTGCTCTTTGGCCTCTGTCTGAATATGTTCATGTTCTGTTCAAAGCTTGTCTGGTCCTGGTCGTTTATTCCTGGCCAATTCCATTAAACAATTAATCACAGGAAACAAGACAAGCAGACATGGAGTCATGCCAGAGACTCATCAAACAGGCTTCTACTCCTGAAATTGATGATCCCAATTGGCTAATGGGATTTCTGTTTATTGCAGTTTGTATTGATCTCCTCCTGCTTTTAGAAATTGTTTCAGATTAGCAGATGGAATTTATTTGGCTGTAAATGTCATTAATTTAGTCACATTTAATCATGATTGGGTATCGTATCTGCAATGCCCGTAGTGTTTGTTGAATGTTTGACATTTGTTGCGTTATGTGTGCTGGGCCAACATGTAACATATTTGTCTTGACCTCTGTGCGAGAAGATCAGGTCGCAAGCACAATAATAAGCAGAAGGCTGTCCTCATGAAAAGGTGTCACATGATAAGTCTTGCAGATGTTACCTAGTCTTAATCCAAGTCTTACCTTGGGTTGCTGTGACTATGAGCAGTGGTGGAAAGAGTACTGTAAAATCCTACTCAAGTAAAAGTAGAGTAGAAGTACAAGTTGTCCTCAAGGAACTATTTAGTTCTCCATTACAAGTAAAAGTAAAAGTACTTTTCCATTAAATATTTTTTAAACCAAGTTTCAGAAAGCCCAATGCGTGAGATAGTTGGCAAAAAACCTCTAAAAAAAGATCTCTCAAAAATGAAAACATTACAAACTGTAAGTTGTAATGCCAAAGAGAAAAAACATGTGTTTCCATTTCATAAAAACTGAAAGCTATGCACAGTGACTAGACTGTTAATTAAAGCTAGTGAGGGATGGTTCTTGCAGTGTCAAAAAAAGACACCACAACTGTGAGGAAACCAAATGCAACAGTGGCTGGCGGACAAAGCAGTTTCTGACTACCTAGTTACACTTAAAATGTTTCAAGCACTGTTAGTAATAAAAGCATCCGTTAAGGCCTCCCGCATGGTCCAGTGGTTACAACGTCCGACGCCAGGGTTCAATTCCCCTTCTCGCCAGAGTTGGCCCTGGCCGGGAGCGCCACCAGGGGGCGGCGATTGGCTGTCCGCCCCAGGGAGGGGGAGGGAAGCCGACAGGATGTTCGCTGCGCATAAGAGTGGCCCTGTAGTACCGGGTTATGGTCGACGGCCTGGCGAGTGCCGTCTCAGAGGAGGACTTCATCACTAATCGCAGGACTACAATCTCACATAGGGGGGATTGACATAAAAATAGCAGATCTTATTGGCTACTAAATTGGGAGAAAATTTGATAAAATCAAAAAATTTTTTTAAAGCATCCGTTAATGTGTCGAGAATTCGAAAGAGGAAGATGTGACGTGTCACATGGGTCACTGATATACTCAGTCAGATGTCACGTGTCACATGTCAAAATGAGATCTTGACCTGAATGCATACATGATCCACAGTGCTTGCACCGCCCCTCACACGAAGGTGAGTGGCACTTCTTAGAAGTGGTTGTGACAACATAGCATTCATCTTGTACCTGAGGCAGAGAAAGTGGGAGAGCAAAGGAAAGAAGAGAGATAGAAATGGACAGAAGGAAGACAGAAGAGAGAGAGAAAAGCAGGGATGGCACAGGTGGAAGTGGTGATGATCACCGTGTGTCTCTGAGCCATGATTGTCCTCTCCTGACAGAATTGTAATGCAAATAAAATTGCATTCTCTGGGCTTCTGTTTAATATAATAAAAAAGATGACCATGAAATCATGAAAAATGTGAAAGACATATCTCCCAGGCAAATATCTGGATTCCACTGAAGACTACCGTACCCTGAGATACAATGTGCACACTCTCTCAGTTTTTTACAGACCCCTGTGCCAGCAGTCCCTGTCTCCATGGTAACTGCAGCCGCAGTGGCGAGGGTAGCGTGTACACCTGCGAGTGCGGCGATGGTTTCGGAGGGGAGAGGTGTGACCAGCGCCTCCTGAGCCTGCCCACGTTCACCTGGGGTTCCTCGTCCGCACCCCCTGCCCCGGCACACGCCACACCCGCCACAACCAGCACGCCCACCACGGTCCCGTCTACAACCCTGGCTCCGCCCACCCTGCAGCCATGGCAACCTAGGTTGGGACAGAGAGTGGCGGAGATAGCATGGGAAGAGGAGCAGGTGAGATTATCCTTGTCCGTGTGTATAGGGTCCATGCAAGTTCTTGCTTAGTCCATGCTGAAGACTTTTGACAACATGGATGAATGAATGAATGAATGAATTAGAATAATGGTGTAAAAGTTCAACTGCAAATATCTAATAATTTATTTAAAAATAATACCAACCTTGTCCACTGAGTGAGTTTTGGAAAAATGACTCCTCAATGAACAAATTGATTAATTCATGAATTCTGTAAATTAACTGAATACATAAAAACTATTTTTTTTTGCCAATTGGCCCAGAGTTTCCCTATCTCATCTCAAATACAACAATCCTCATTGGATCATGATCCTGATGCAATGGCAGCCATTTTTGTTTGGACATTAGAGTGCATGAGTCAGGACAACATATTCAATGAAAATGGGTGGACAATAATACAGACTTGTCTGATATTGCACCAAATGAGTCACAGAAGTGTTCATCAGTGTGTGTGAGAACTGCACCTGTCCCAGGTACACACAGTGACACACCTGGGCCAGATACACACAAACACACACACACACACACGTACTCCCAACTCTCTAGTGTGTACCTGGAACAGGTCAGTTCTTGACACACCTGTAGTGTAGTGTATGTATGTGCATATCTGTCAAATATGTGCTAGTTTGTGTGTATCTATCCAAGTCATCTCACTGTGTATGTACCTTTCCCAGGGGTGTAACTGTCCCAGATATGTTCATTTTTGTGTATCTGTTACAGGTAACAGAGGGGGTAGTCTGTGGAAATGTGTCATCAGGAGTGGTCACTCTGTTCCTGGAGGTGGCAGAAGAGACAGCTGTAAAGTAAGAATAACCCTCTTTTCTCTCTGTGATAACTGTATAAATGAAATGTGTAATTCACGTGCAATTGAAATGGAATTGTCTTTTGATCTGCATTCAATTTCCCTTATTGAAGTTGGAAATGGATTTGACCTATGTATGTCATACAGTATAATCTCAGATTTCTCTAGTTTCTGCAGTTTTTTTTTCCAGCATGATAATGCTTGTTATCCCACTATTACCATAATGTCCTGTGATATTGGTGCTCCAGTGAAGGAAAGAGTATGGTACCAAAACACGTCAGCACGTCAACAATGATTATCTTGATGTAATAAATGTAGCCTATTACTTTATCCTTAATTATAAATACAGGATTTATTTGAAGAAGCTCCAAATGCCACTCTTGACAATAAAACATTTGGCATTCATGTCAAGTCCATGGGTGTGTAGGGTATGTGGGGACAGGATTGGGATGTAGGCTCTGGGTGCAGGATGTGTGGGTACAGTGTGTGGTTGTAGGGCGTAGGGTGTAGGGTGTTGGCTGTGGCTGTAGAGGGTGAGTATACGAGTTGTGGATGATGGTACTGCAAGTGGTTCTCCAGTGTTAGTATATGTGAAGTATATGTGGCTGGATGGTGTGGATTTAGGTTGTGGTATGCGGATACTCTTGCGTACTGTCCATGGACATGTAGAGCAGGCAGTGTGGTGTAATGGTTACGGAACTGGGCTTGTAACATTAAGTTTGCAGGTTCAATCCCCAGGTGGGGCACTGCCGTTGTACCCTTGAGCAAGGTACTTAACCTGAGTTGCTTCAGTTAATATCCAGCTGTATAAATGGATTGTAAAGAAATGTGAACTGTAAGTCGCTCTGGATAAGAGCGCCTGTAATGTTTGTGTTTGTGTTTGTGTTTGTTTTTTTCTGCCAGGATCCAGGTGAACGTGAGCTGGGCTGTGGTTCTGTGGCGAGTCAGTGAGGATGACTTTCAGCATTGCTCCATCCTGGACGGCACTGCCGTCTGGATCCAGCAGGCCTCCGACGGATTGGTTCTGCCGGACGAGGCCCTCCCCCTCGGCCACAGCTACTTCCTGGGTAAGTCCTGTGTTCCCTGCAGCCTCTCTGTTCTTTAAACAAGTGACTGTTTATGCATGCATGTGCGTGTGTGCGTGTGTGTTTAACAGTGAAATGGAGAAGGGAGCAGTGTGTGTGTGTGTGTGTGTGTGTGTGTGTGATTAACAGTGAAATGGAGAAGCTGTGTGTGTGTGTGTGTGTGTGTGTGTGTGTGTGTGTGGGGGAGAAGTGTGTTTGTGTGTGTTAACAGTGAAATGGGGGAGCAGTGTGTGTGTGTGTGTGTGTGTGTGTGTGTGTGTGTGTGTGTGTGTGTGTGTGTGTGTGTGTGATTAACAGTGGAACGGGGGAGAAGTGTGTGTGTGTGTGTGTTTTTTGCAAGGGGGATATAGAAGAGGAATGTTTAAATGTGTGTTGTGTGTGGGGGTTGGTTGGTGCTTAGTGATGAGGTCGCTGTGAGTGACGTTCTTGTGCTGGCTGGAGCTGCAGTCTCCTGACGCCTGTGTGCAGAGCCACTCGTCCCTCTCTCCTCCTGCTCAGCACAGTCAGTTCCGTCCAGACCTCCAGCCACTGATGCCCCTCTGGGCAGAACAGTAGCCTAAACTTAGTGCTGGAAAACCAAAATGAGTAAAACATTTCCTTTGAAAATATGAAACACTCGTACATCACTACAGCATTTGGTTGGATGGCTGTGTCAATGTCTCCTTTATGGGTTTACATAAACATTGGCATGGTAACATGGCAGTTGCCATGGTAACTTACGCATATCTTAATCCATGTTTCTTCACAGACTCCATAAGTGGAATTCCCTGCCTAAACCTTGAAACTATGATTTTCTACTGAAAATGGTTTCAAATGGTAATTTCTGCGATTCAGGATGCCTTGCTAGTTTTCTGTGTACTTGCTCAGGGCGGTTTCCCAAAGCTTGAATACCTGCTTATTAACCTGCTTACCTGCTTGATAGCTAAAAAAAAAAGTACATCACTAGCATCAAGAGGGTCAAACACTTGTACACACAATTTTTCATTTCAAACTGCCAGGTCATCTAGGGGTACATGAGGAATGCATTCCCTGGACTCTAAACCCAAAGGCCTAGTTATTTCAACGCAGTACATCAAGTCAACTATTGAAGACTCAATAGACTGCTTCTTTGCTGGGACAAAGTTGCATTTCAGTATCATGCAGGACAAAGTAGCATTTCAGTATCATGCAGGACAAATGTGTAACAGCGAGCAAATTAATACCTCTAGCTAACTAAAGTACTTTACCATGTCATTGGTTGCATGGCAGTAATTCTTTAGTTAGGTGGCAAACGAAATCACGCCGGTTTAGCCAAGTATTGCTAAATGAGCTTATCATGATGTTGCATACATCATGATAAGCCAAGGCCGCTGTAACATTAGCTATGGTGTATTGTTAGTGTTTGGACAGTGATAGGAGACTAATTTAGAATATGAGCATGACCAGTGACATAAAATGATGGATCATAGCAACCGGCTAGCTAACTCATTTGCAAAGGCTTTGCTTTATCAAGCCAGTGAGTTATGCTCAATTGCAACACCATTTTACTTTGATGCTTCTGTCTATTCAGTGTGAATGGGAGGTATGCATGCCTGTGTCTGATTCGCTCAAATCGGTAGCAGCCCCCACAACTCACCCGAACCAATCACGTTGTGCTTAGATAGGATCAGATCCTGGGAAGTTTTACTCACAGTGAAAATCTACAGTGAAAAGTGTCTAAGCTCACCAGCTGTGTTGTAAAGTACCCCTGTTCATTAGCTTACCATGTTTGCTTGCTACCTAGCTATATTCAAGGTAAAACAAGCTGTAGCAATGTCCATTCCCATTTGCCACAGAATTCAAACCCTGATTGGTTGAAACGGACACATATAAGGATCCAAGGATCTGATCCTATCTGGACACAACCTTCCCAATCACTACTGGCTGATGTCACTACAGGCTTTCACCTATCCCTACAGGTTTCCTGCGCAGCGGCACTCCTGGTGTTTCTGAGGTGTTACTGCGCCTCCAACTCACAGTGAAGGCCAGCAGCTGTGTGGAGCCCGGCAGCCGCTTCAGTGACCCACAATGCTCTGGGAGAGGGAGATGTGTCACACAGCCAACAAAGGTAGGTGTAGTCAGAGATGGATTGATACAGGACACAGTTGAGAACATTCACACTTCCTATATACAGTAATTGCAATCATACATGATACAAAATGAAAATAACGTTATTCAAACATCATAAAGCTAGATATAAATCCCTTTCATATTAACACCAAAACACAGCAATGTAACATCATACTAATGTAAAAAAGCAACACAAGACCAACATTGTATTACATCAAAATGCAACAAAAATACAATATATATATATGCCATACTATTGTCAAAATGTAACATAAAGCCAAAATCATACTATCATAAAAACAGAACCTAAATGAAACATTGCAGTAACATTATGCTAACATAGCAGTGGAACCTAACTGTCTTACAACATCACACCAACAACCGCCCAGTTCCCTTTCCCACTGGGTTTGCTAATCACTATGGCAGATGCCACCTGTAACTACACTATATGGCCAAAAGTCAGTGGACACCCCTACTAATTATTGAGTTCAGGTGTTTCAGCCACACCTATTGCCAACAGGTGCATAAAATCGAAGACATCTTAGCCAATTGGGCGCTTCCAACTTTGTGGCAACAGTTTGGGGAAGGCCCTTTGCTGTTCCAGCGAGGTCCATAAAGACATGTTAGACGAGTTTGGGGTGGAGGAACTCAATTGGCCTGCACAGAGCCCTGACCTCAACCCCATTGAACACCTTTGGGAGGAATTAGAACGTCAATTGCGAGCCAGGCCTTCTTGTCCAACATCAGTGCCTGACCTCACAGATGCTCTTTTGGCTGAATGGACACAAATTCCCACAGACACACTCCAAAATCTTGTGGAAAGCCTTCCCAGAAGAGTTGCAGCTGTCATAGCCGCAAAGGGAGGTCCAACTCCATATTAATGCCCATGGTTTTAGAACGGGATGTCCAACAAGCTCATATAGGTGTGATGGTCAGGTGTCCACTGACTGTGGTCCACTGTGGTTCTCTGTGGCTCAGTTGGTAGAGCACAGCGTTGGCAACGCGTTGGCAATGCTTAGGTTGTGGGTTCAATCCCCACTGGGGCCACATATACTGAAAATGTATGCATTCACTACTGTAAGTCGCTTTGGATAAAAGGGTCTGCTAAATGGCCTATATTATATTATATTACTTTTGGCCATATAGTGTATGTCCTATGTTCCAGCTCCAGCCTCCTGACCTATGACCTTTTCTGTGTTCCAGACCACCTTTTACTGTGAGTGTGAGGAGGGCTACTCCGGAATCTTCTGTGAGGAGTTCGATGCCTGTCACCTGAAGCCCTGTGAGAACGGAGGCTCGTGCAGCGACCAGAGGCAGGGGGACGAAGGACGCAACTTCACCTGCACGTGTCCTCCAGGTGTGTGGCCTCGGTTTCACAGCCTCACCTGTACGGAGCCCACCTGGCAGATGTGTAGCCTCAGCCATTGCACCACGCAGGTGTGCTGCGTCACGGTGTGCTGTGGTTTCTAAAGTGAGACACTGAAGTCACTCTCTTTAGTCCTGTTTTTATGCAAAACAAACAAAATACACTTGTGAGGCGTAGTCAGAGTTTTATGCGTAGGTAGCCTTTTAGCAGAAACTGAACTTTCACACGTTGATGAACAAACAATTCCTGTCTTTGGGGGGTGGCTCTAGCCTCAAAATAATGAAGGTAGTGAATGACGGATGTTGACTGGTGTTATACAGAAGTTAAATCAGGGGTCCCCAACCACCGGGCCGCGGACCAGTACCGGGCCGTGGATCATTTGGTACCGGGCCGCACAGAAAGAATAAAAACGTTTTAATTTTAATTTTATTTCCATTTTATTGACTATCACAGTCTGCAGGGTGTTTTATTTTGAAAAATGACCACTTCCATCTGTGCCTCTTTTCCGCACTTGTCTCAGTTTTTTTCCATGCACCAATAAATTAAGCCCACAAGCTAACCCTAGCAAAAATGAGTAAAAAACAAACTGGAGAGCTTCTTTGAAAAGGGGGAAAGACCCAATGATGAGACAGCAGAAGACTCCAAGACTGCCAAAAAAAGAAAGCTGCATTTAAAAGAAGTTGAGTTGAGTCACATTTACATTATACATGTAATAATTAAATTAATAATTAAATGATATAATATGCACTTTATTGTGTTTTGTTATGTGTGTGATTCTCTCTCCCCCAGTCCGTGGAAAAAATTGTCTTGCATGAAACTGGTCCGTGGTGCAAAAAAGGTTGGGGACCGCTGAGTTAAATGATGTTGATAGGTCTGATATGCTGACTTAGGCACCCTCTAGTAAGTGTGGGGTGATTTTTATTATTGTATGTTTCTGTGTATCTGTGTGTGTGTGTTGTTAGCCCTTCCTGGCTGTGTAGTGTAATGGTTAGGGAGCTGGGCTTGTAACTCAGAGGTTGCAGGTTCAATTCCCAGGTGGGGCACTGCTGTTGTACCCGTGAGCACGGTACTTAACCTGAATTGCTTCAGTAAAATATCCAGCTGTATAAATGGATTGTATGTAAAAAATGTATATTGTGTAAGTCGCTCTGGGTAAGAGCGTCTGCTAAATGCCTAAAATGTAAATGTAAATGTTCCTGATCTACAGAGAGATAGGCAAATAGATAGGATTTCTTTAAAAAACAAGTTTATTATTGACAGAATGCTTTGCTGCTGCTGGTTTATATTTTTAAATAGCTTAATGTCTGGGCTAAACAGAGTGGTTTCAAACGAGGAAATATTTGCTAGTTGGGTACAATTATTGCTCTTACTCAAAGCCATAGGTTGAGCAAAGCCTGACCACTATCAAATTGCACAGAGTGAGTAACTGAAAATGTTTATTCTTAGTACAAAGCATTAATTATACACTTAATAGCAGGGATTGCACGAGACATCCAAAACTTTAAAAACAGTAAAATAATTAAATTAGGAATACCTCACCATTTAATTTGAGAGAATCACTTGCTCACTCGACCATATCTCTGTTTTACTTGACTGCTATCAGGTTGCATGCAATGTGCTTTATTAGACCTTGAGGCCTACATCTTTGAAATGCCCTCTGGAAACATGTTTTCCATATAAGTCTCTGCCCTTGTTCGAAGGACCTTCTCCGTGTTCACGGCTGAGTCACACTGCGCCTGATTGTCCCTGAAATCCGAAATGAAAAATCATCAATTTAATCATTTAGCGGTGAATGACATCAGCTGACCTTGTTACCTCAGTCCAGAGGGAGGTGGGAGATTTAGGAGCACAGATTGGACTTGGTCAGTTTGTTCCAGACAACAGACAACAGTGCATTACATTGCACCTTTACAACCAGATTTGATCCTGTTTGGAAATGTATTGTTTGTGCGAGTCAACGTGGGTAACTTGAGTGTGAGACATTTATTTATGATCTCTTAGTGCCTTGTTTGTCTACTGTAAAGTTAAAGGTTTCCCAGTTTAATAACCACAATCAACCACAGAGCAGATGTGGAATTACTTTTTTTTCCTCAAGCAAAGAAGAATATTTTTTTGTTCAAACCAAAACTGTGTCTTACAAAATGATGTTGGTTAACACTGTCAAACTAAATGTTATTATCCTGAGGAGACAGAAATATAAAACAACAAATAAAATATTGGTGCATTAAAAATGCAGAAACTCAGCCCTGCCTCTGTAGTGAGTGTACTATACAGGATTACATTTTGGCCTACGGCACTGAAAACAGCAGAGAAAAACTCAGTAAGACTGAACGTCTGGAAGAAGAATTCATAGTCGAAGCCAGAGAAATTGTAAAACTGCTGATGAGCTAAATATCTTGATTTACTGTTTCCCATCTGTAAGAATAATGTGAATGCATTCTCTTAGATATTGAAAATACAATAAAAAGAAGTATGCATTACTTTCTGGCTCTGTCTATATAGTGAGCCAATACTTTGTGTGTGTGTGTGTTTGTGTGTGTGTGTGTGTGTGTGTGAAAAACTGTTTTACAGTATTGTGTGTTTCAGTGCTGTGTTGTGTTATAGTGTTTAATGTTGTGTTTTCCAGGGTGTATGGATGAATGTAAGTCACACCACTGTGACTTACACTGTGTTGTAAGTCACAGTGGTGTGTGTGAGAATGGTGTCTTGTGTTACATTGTCGTGTTGTATATCATATGTTCCAAGGTACACAGAAGCAGGTTGTGTGTGTGTTGTGAATGACAGTATTGTGTGTTACATTGTTGTGTCGTGTTCGTTGTGTTCCAGGGTACACAGGAGAACGTTGCCAGGTTCTGGTGGATCACTGTCTCTCTCAGCCCTGCAAGAACGGGGCCACCTGCTCCAGTAGTCTGGTGGGACCCACCTGCCACTGCCCAGAGGGTAGGCATCACCCTCTCCCTGTCTCAGAACCCAGTCTTACCAGAGGTCAGATCTAGAACCTATCCTCATTGCAACCCAGTCCTGGAACCAGCATTACCATAAGCCAGCCCTCGAATCAAACTTGACCACCACCCAGTCCCAGAACCCAGACCTAATCTTGACCCTGTACCATAACACAAAATGCCCATCACAGATATAGTACATTACTGTACCACCATGAGTCCCATGTAATATAGCTAAGTGATTTGCTAGTTAAAGTTTTTTTTGTTGCAAACTCCAGCTTTTAAATCATGCACCTTCTGCCTTGTAGACAACGGAGTACAATAAAGAGATTGTATTTGCTTCCCAGTTTTTTGATTTGCAACAGTATGAACTGAATCCAAAACATTATCTCAACAATTACCATCGCCATTGTTCAAAATCAATTTCATAGTTGGTGTGGTGGTGTGGCCACCTTTGTCCATTTGGGGTCAAGCAATATAAGATTTGTAATGGTTACAGTAATAGGTATCACTATTGTTATGATTATTGTTCCGTGTGCGACCGGGCATGAACCGCATGGTCCACAGTTTCAGGCTGGGTCTCGAGCTCTGACCTTGCTCTACTTCACACTGTCTGTCGATCTGTGTCACTCTGTTGCCTGATTTAAATCTTTCTCCTCTATTATAATGAAGCCTGAACATCGTAATGACCCACGGTCTCCCCTGGGTATCTTGTCTGGTACTGCACTAACCAATATGATCGTAAATCACTACGCGCTCACAAGTGTCTCACATTCCAACCCTCTCCCCCAAAGAAATACCACAAAACAAAGAAACAATAGCAGCCAAAAAAAAACACATTACAGAAACCAAGCTGGCAGCGCAATCCTTATGCAATCCTGCTACATTCCCCTGAGGAGAGCAGCCTCCTTCAGGACCACTGAACAATATGTACCTGAATTATTTATGGCCAATGGAAGCGCTCCAATGTGGCCACAAAACTGCTGCTCTTTCAGAAACGGATGCAATAACAGGCAAACTGCTTCAGTGTTTGTTCATTAGTGTAGTGAAGTTGTGGAGAGCAGCTCTAAATAGTTAATATCTTCATTAGGTAACACTGCGTTTGAGCCGTTCCCTGCATTTCATAGCGCTGAGGGCTTTGCAGTTACTTCGGTAGGCTACTTACTTCCAACTTCATAAAAAATCGATCCTATGAAAAGGGGAGTGGGAAACAGTGTGGTGTGTGATTGCAGCTTTGAGCCCGTGGTTGGGCTATTGTGTTCCCCTGGGTAAGGATGCCTGCTCAGCAAATAAACTACGACATTTCATGGAACTCTGAAGTTTATGAGCGGTAAACTGTGCGATAGTTAGTTAGCTAACAACCTGTTCTCCAGTGAAGGAATGCCTTTCTAGCTGATATTGATTTTGTGTTATAAGATAGAGCTGCTGTGATGGACCGGCGACCTTTCGATGATGTATTCTTGCCTCTCGCCCAATGCATGCTGGGATAGGCTGCAGCCCCCCCAGCCCCCCCCGACTCTGACCAGGGATTAGCGGGTTAGATAATGAAGAATAAATGAATGAATGAAGACGAAGCTGCTCATTTAGTTTCCTTTCGGAGCTACGTTGTCCCTGTCTTGACAAACACACAAATCAACAACTTGACAAATCCCACGCTGCACCCATCCACCCATCCACTCCCATTCCATCACATCCCGTTAGTGTACCATCAAACCCCGGGCAGATCTGTCCCATGAGGACTGTGTCTGGTGCCCTAAAAGACTGTCCTCTGATCAGGGGTGTGTGTGTGTGTGGGGGTGGGGGGTGGGGGCACCCCTATATTTAGTGTCACATCCCTCTTGTTCTTGTCAGGTGGGAATTCTAATGCTGTCCAGCTCTTTGAAGCTCTGACAGGATTTCGGATGAATGTATAAAGTGTTGCCAGCAGCGGGCGGGTGGAGCTTCTATTCGGCAGCCTGTGTCGGTCTGACAGCTGACCAAGGCCTTTGATGGCAGGAGGAATGATGGGTAATGCAGCAGGGGGGGCAGGGTTGTCCTGGCTGTCGAGGCTGACCAGGTCCCGATGCATGGGTTCTTTAATCCTCCTCGGCCGCATCGCTCGGTCCACTGAAGAAACCGCACGCCGTTAATTATGTCCCACTGATCACGCTCCGCAGCCTATGCTCAGATCCCCAGAGACCGCTCAAAATAGACCTGTGCCTTTTCTTCTCCCACTCTGTTCTCTCCCTCCCTCCCTCCGTCCTCTGCATTTGACATCATTCGTGAAAATCAAGGCTGGACATCCTGACAGGATCTGCCTCCAGCACAAAAACTAAAAAGAACAAAGAAAGAAAAGGAAGAGGAGGAAGACGTTTGTCTCTTTACTCGTAATAGTGTGATTGGGCCACAGTTCCCAGCGTCCTATGGGATGCCAGAGAAAAAGTTGTCAATGATTTGCCGAGTGCAGTGATTCTCAGCTCCTAACCAAGACAGGAAACAAGCTGAAATAGACCACCTTGAGGGAAGAAGGATTTGTGTTTCTGGTGGTTCACCGCAATGCCGTATGCAGTGCTGTAGTAAAAGAGCACTATGGCTCTCACATAGTAAGACTAGAGACTGCACTCCTTACACAGTATGACTACAGATCTGACTCTTCTTTCAGTAAGATTACAGACCACACCTGCCTCTACAGACTCACTGTAAGACTGTACATCGCACAGGACTACAGAGCCTACTTTTCACAGATCAAGACTATAGACATGGCTCTTCATGTAATAAGACTACAGACCTCACCTGCCTCTACAGACACACAGTAATACCACAGACCTCTGCATGAAGTAAGATACAAAGCCCACCTGCAGTACGTAAGAGATGAGTCCCAGTAGATTAGAGAAATGATTTATTAGTACAAGCCACAAACACACATTTATTTTGATGAATCTGTCTTTGCACAAGACAGATGAATGTCTTCGTACAATATTGCCATAGTGAAATTCAATGCACCGAGAGTGAAACAAACTGAGGAATGTTTCTGAATGCTGGATGGAAGTAGAATGACTGATAATAGTAGGGTAATATAGCACTGATTGATTGTCCAGGCACATTTCGGCTACATAAGATTCCTGGAGACTGAAAAGCAATGGTTAGTTTTGAAGTCCAACAAAAGAAAACCGACATTACTTACAATAGAGGGGAACAGCGTGGCGTAGGGTGGCAGTGTAGCATAATGGTTAGGGAACTGGGCTTGTATTGCTAAGGTTCCAGGTTCGATTCCCAGGTGGGGACACTGCCATTGTACCCTTGAGCAAGGTACTTAACCTGAATTGCTTCCGTTAATATCCAGCTGTGTAAATGGATTGTATGTAAAGAAATATAAACCGTGTAAGTTGCTCTGGATAAGAGCGTCTGATAAATGCCTCTAATGTAATGTAATGAACAGGCTAAAGCATGCTGTCGGCTGCCCTACTTAAAAGTGACACTGATACAATGCTTCCTGTGTCTTTAACGACTGTAGTTTTCCAGACATGAGACGCAGCCTAATACGTTTTACAATTACACCTCATGTGGTGCGAAATGGAGCATATCCAATAAATGTTGTGTAATGCTATAAAATATTGTTAGAAGTAGTTAATATGTCACTAATCTGGCTATATGTTCTTATATATGTCTTATTAGTGGAGACAGTTTTTGATTCTTTTACAAATGTGTTCAGAAAATGCTTCAAATGAACAATATATAATGCATATTGATGTGTCCATGGTGGTCCACATAGACCTACAAGGAAAACCTTTTCACATTAACATATTACACATGAAACAGGGAGCGTTGGAGTGGCACATCCTGTTATAGCTCAGGGTCTCCAGGGTCGTGACGTGTCCCACAGTCTGGTAATGCCTCCTGACCATGCCGGTGGGCACTGTAATGATCTAATATAATATAATATATGCCATTTAGCAGATGCTTTTATCCAAAGCGACTTACAGTAGTGAGTGCATACATTTTGCAGTATATGTGGTGCCAGTGGGAATTGAACCCACAACCTAAGTGTTGTCAGCACCATGCCCTACCTACTGAGCCACAGAACCATGCTCTACCTACTGAGCCACACAGAACCACTGCAATGTTGTGATGGCACTACCACTGATGTAGTGATGGGACAGGGTTGTGAACACGATAGGGCATTATAAATTGGGTGAAAATAAAATAATGCATACCTTAAAACTAAGCTCAGCATTTATTATTGAGTGGACTGTAGCTACAGCTGCATACATACAGTAGGATCATATAGCATTTTCTGTTCTGCTCTCAGAATCAAATTTCAAATTAAATTTAAAATGATCTGTTGCTTACTATGAAAATCGAATTTAAAAAAACCCAGAGGCTGACTATACACAATATTCAGGCAGTGACTACCAAGAGGAAACAGAATTTTGCTTTCACCACAGATGTATGTGCACGTGTGATGCCTTATCATTCTTGTGGGGATGAGGACATTCAGTTTTGATAATTCACCGATTTTACCTGGAAATGTTTATACAGTCGATTCAGGATCAAATGAGTGTGTATGTTTGATAAGAGGCCTCAAGCATCCTCAGAAGAGTCTGTGCTTGCTTGGTTGTCTTACCTAACTCCCCTCATTGCAAGACAGCCCACGTAAAAGCCCACATTTGACTCAAAACGGCACGTCCTTATGATTTGGCCTCACCGTGTCCCAGCTTATTTTCCCACACTTAAGATGGAGATGGAGATTTCTTGCCTCTCCCTGCCAAAGGAATGCTGCATCAAAGCATGCCATATTGGGGTCATTGCCATGGCAGCGGGCAGGAGAATAACAGTGTTTCATCCTCCTGGGTCCGTGTTTAAAGGTGAAATATGACCGCGGTAATTCTATCAGCGCGCTCGTTCCATCTGGGGACCCCTCAGCTCTCAGCTCCGGCCATTTCTGATTGATCACGCCAGAGGGCAGAGATGGCGAGCCTGGCTCATATCTCACCTGGAGCGACGGATATTTATACTACAGTTTTAAGGGAGAATCATTGTGTCTGTGAACATTTGGAATGGCTGCACATGCTCTTACTGAACACCTGTGTTTGCCCCAGCGCACCAGGGACTGGGAGATTATGGGTGGTGGTAATTAGGCGGTTGTGTGAAGATTAGATCTCACATTCCAGTGACTGAGCCTTCCCCTCTCCCTCTGTCATTTCAGTTCAATTAAATTCAGTTATGATTTATTGGCATGACTGCATATAACAATATTGGCAGAGCAATTAAGAATGAAACATGACACGAATACAGTAGCAGAAGATATAAATAAAGAATTGCGTTTGTCTCTCCCATTATCACTTGTCTCTCTTTTTTTGTCCCTATCCCTTCCTCTCACACACGCTTGCCTCTCTCTTTCTCTCACTGCAGGGTACCAGGGCCTGCTGTGTGATCAGAGGATTGACCCGTGTGGCTCCTCCCCCTGCCACAACAACGGCAGCTGCTTCTCAGATGGGCGTGGCTTTGGGTTCGGCTGCAGTTGCGCACCTGGCTTCACTGGCCCCACCTGCGCCCAGCTCGTTGACTTCTGTGCCCTCAATCCCTGTGCCCATGGGATTTGCCGCAGTGTGGGCACCAGTTACAGATGTCTCTGTGTGCCAGGTGAGCCCTGCCTACTATGTACATTTATAGTCTCTGTGAGGTCAAACACCTGGTGACATCATGAGCCAGCACAAGGCGCTGGCAAGAGCTCAAGGCAAAGTGAATGCACCGTCCAACTGGGTCCAGATTTTCTAACAGTATGCAAACCAGTTGCAGTACCATGCATTCCGCTGAGTGGCAGATTTGTCCGTTGAGAAATGTTCTACATTTTACATTTACATTTTAGGCATTTTAGCAGACGCTGTTATCCAGAGCGACTTACACGGTTTACATTTCTTTACATACAATCCATTTATACAGCTGGATATTTTACAGGGTACAACAGCAGTGCCACACCTGGGAATTGAACCTGCAACCTTTGAGTTACAAGCCCAGCTCCCTAACCATTACACTACACTGCCAGCCATGCTTACATTTGTTTTGCTAAATGAGAAAGATACGTGATATTTACCATCTAAATGGTAATCATTAAATGGTGAATATCAAGCAAACACCAGCTTTCCCATCACAGCTATTTTGTTTTATGCTGGGAGGTCTCTCGGTTTAATTTATTCTAAAAATGGAAAAACTGTGTTTTTCACTCAGGGTGCTTAAACTAGATAAATAAAAGAAATTAAAAGGATGTAATTGAAATAAATCAACATGAAAACAAATGGTAGCATATGTTTTGTTATATATATACAGGATTGATTAACTGGTTTTATATCTATTGGGGATAACTATTGTGCCAGACGCCATATCCCTGCCGTCTACTGAATCGGGATGAATTGTGAGCATGAACTGCTCATGGACACGTTTACAGCCCGTATTGACCGACACAGCTTACAGCGTGGTCCCTGTGCATGCTGGGAGATGATGTCAGTAATGAGCGCAGACTTCAGGTATGCGTGTGGAGCTTAAATCCAGGCGCGTGAGAGAGAGAAAAAAGAGAGATATATGTGTGCTAATGTAATAGCTCATAAATCCCCTGTAATAACTGGGATTGTCCCTCCCTCCCTCCTCCCTCTTCCCTTCCTCCCTCCCTCCTCCCTCCCTCCCTCCCTCCCCCCCCTTCCTCCCTCCCTCGCTCTTCCCCCTTCCTCCCTCCCTCGCTCTTCCCCTTCCTCCCTCCCTCGCTCTTCCCCCTTCCTCTTTCTTCCTCTGATGAGATGACAATATTCCATTCCCTCTTCACACTGGTTGCCATGGAGGCAGTGCGGTGCCGTTCCCATTGCCTGCACCTAGCTGGGCAGACGGTCCCGTTTCCGACGGCATGACACTGCTCACTGTGCAAACAGCCCTACCCAACCTGCACAAACTGCAGCAGGCAGAGGCAGTGATCTGCGCAGACAAAAGAAAAGCAGAGCAGATGCAATTATTTGATGTTATTTGCATTCACAGCAGTGTGTGGGTACATAATTGCCTCATGAATATTCTTGCTGGTCCCTGGATTGGGTCGATGTGGGCAGAAAAAATCATTCCGAGAGTTCTTGACATTTACATTTACGCGTGTGCCCTGTCTCAGAGCTCTCGAGCCTTTGTCCGTGTTCTGTCACACACACAAACACGGGTACAAAGACACGCGCACGTACACATACAGCTCATACGCAGAGGATGTGTGGTGCATAGTCTGACAGAGCCAGGGTCGGAGTATTTAACTCTTTTGACCATGCCCTGGCCAATGCACCGGTGCTGTGGCCTTGAGGGAATTTCTTTCAGGTCTTTCTTGCTGAGGAGGGAACAGTTTGTCCTTCCTCAGATTTCATTGATCTTTTTTTTGACCTTGGACTCAGCTGTGCTCCTCCAGACGTTACAGCAACACACACACACACACACACACATGCACACACATACACGTATACGCACACGCGGATGAGTCAACACACACAATGTACATGCACACACACACACACAAAACGATTCATTGTGCTGATTCCTTTACAACACTGCCACCTCATGGCCAGTTGAGTGTACTCCATACATTAGCCATGAAGTGCAGCTGCAGATTTGTAATCACTTAAAGACGATGTCTGTTCAGCAAAAAGCGATGTGGCAGTGACAAAACAGATTTTATACAAACGTTATGTCCATTTAACTTCTCTGATCTTTTACCCTGGTGGAGAATTTTTGTTAAGTGAACCTTAGAGTTAAGTACCTGGGTACCTTTAGCAAGATATAGAGTTTTTTCAGTAAATATCCAGTTTTATAAATGGATGATTATTTGGTTCCGGCGATGGACAGGTCAATTTCCACCATTGGATTTAGAGGGTTTCTGCTAAGAAACAAATTGAACATAAACTCCGCACGAAAGGCCCGGGCCTGGACAACCCGAGACCTGGTACACAGAGAATAAAGGTGAATAACACCGATAACAAAGTGCAAGGAGAATTGGCCATACAGTCTGTGCTAGCTTCTCACTTGCCCACAATCTAGAATGGATCTGTGACCATTTCGGTCTTTATGGATCACAGTGCGCTGGACCTCACTATAAATCCCATTTCTTCTACTCTCTTCTATTTCTTGTGCCTCCTGTTGACAGAAATAGCATCCATAATCCAGGTTAAATCTCTAAACCACTGATCTCTATTAAAATTCAATGTTTCAATCAAATCTGTCCCTGCCTTATCCTCCTTTTATTCGGCCTATTGCATTTACATTTTACATTTACATTTTAGGCATTTAGCAGACGCTCTTATCCAGAGTGACTTACACAGTTTACATTTCTTTACATACAATCCATTTATACAGCTGGATATTTTACTGACCCAGCTTTGCTCAAGGGTACAACGGCAGTATTGAACCTGCAACCTCTGAGTTACAAGCCCAGCTCCCTAACCATTATACTTCAATACACTGCTATTGAAGATGTTTATTTTCTCAAGTCATCTTCAGATGATGTGGACCTGTGGTTCTGTGTGTCTGTTCCCAGGCTACCATGGTCTCTACTGTGAGGAGGAATACAACGAGTGCCTGTCAGCACCCTGTCAGAACCACGCCACCTGCCGGGACCTTGTGAATGCATATGAGTGTGTCTGTACCGCACAGTACCAGGGTGGGTAATGTGTTTGTGTGTGTGTGTTTGTGTGTCTGTATGTAACAAAATGTGCTCTTGCACTTGTCTGTACAATTGACTCAAATTTGTCTGTAGCATAATTTATTTTCTATTGTCGAGCACTGTTCATCCAAGCCTTGTTATATGCACTTACTTTTAAGTTGGTCTGGTTAAGAACATCTCCTAAATGCCTCAAATAAATGTGTTGTGGAATTGTGTAAGAGTGCACATGTTACTTTGTGTATCTGTTGTAACCTTAGGGAGACATTGTGAGATTTACAAGGACCCATGTCTGAAAGTGCACTGTCAGAATGGAGGAAGCTGTGAGAGACTAGGCCTCAATTCCACCTGTGTGTGCCCACCGGGCTTCGTGGGTGAGTCTCTCTGAACCCTACCTGTGCATGTGCCAACCTGCGAACGCACCCCCGGCCCTGCCCAGAGTGGCAGGCTGTTCTAATCAGAGCGCTAACCCCCTCCGTTCCCCCAGGGGAAAACTGTGAGATCGACAGCAACGAGTGCGACAGCAACCCCTGCCACCATGGCGGCACCTGTATCGACCAATCAAACAGCTTCGCCTGTCACTGTCCCCAAGGGTGGGTGGGAGCAAGCTGTGAGATCCGTGAGTACCTCAACCAACCTATCTTTTCATCCGTTTGGCTGTGTTAAATCCCCTTTAACTGTGCCTGCCCTAGGGAGCTCCTGAATGGTGCACCTGACGGAGCCACAGTGATTATTGAGTTGAATATTTATCCTGCCAGCACATTCTGTAGGTTTGAGTCCCACAAGGCTATGGATAATTGGCCTCAACGTCGCCCAAGGAGCTGTGCTTTCAGTCTGCGGTGTATCCCTTGCCTTGTCACTCAGTGATGACTCCTTCGGTCAATCAGCCGCCTGCTGTCAGCTGCAGTCTTCTGGCGCAGCCGATATGACACTCAGCCTGCAAGTTTCAGAGAGGAAAAGAGCCGATTGGCTGGTTGCACACATTTTGGAGAACACGTGCGCTAGTGGCTGGCCCTCCTGAATTGATGAAGGACGTTGCAGCAATGGAACGGACGCACACCTGTAATTGGGCAGTCAAAATTTGAGTGAAAAATGTGGTTAAAAAAAATGCCTGCCCTAAAAGATGTCTGACAGCAGTGTGTATGTGGGCGTGTGTGTATCCCTCTCTCTCTCTCTCTCTCTCTCTCTCTGTCTCAGACCTGCAGTGGAAGGCCGCTCACCCTGAGGACACCCTGCCCAGCATGCCGCGTCACTCTCTTTACATCATCATCGGGGCGCTGTGCGTGGCCTTCGTCCTCATGCTCATCATCCTCATCGTGGGGATCTGCCGCATCAGCCGCATTGAGTATCAGGGCTCCTCCCGCCATGCCTACCAAGAGTTCTACAACTGCCGCAGCATCGACAGCGAGTTCAGCAATGCCATTGCCTCCATTCGCCATGCCAGGTGAGTCGCCTGCACCACACACTGTGACGAGGTGCACCGCAGAGCAGCAAGTCGCAGTGCTCTATGTCTCTCTCTCTCTCTCTCTCTCTGTCTCTCTCTCTCTCTCTCTCTCTCTCTCTCTCTCTCTGTCTCTCTCTCTCTCTCTTTCTGTCTTTCTCTCTCTCTCTCTCTCTCTCTCTCTCTCTCTCTCTGTCTCTCTCTCTCCTTCTCTCTCTCTCTCTTTCTCTCTCTCTCTCTCTCTCTCTCTCTCTCTCTCTCTCTCTTTCTCTCTCTCTCTCTCTCTCTCTTGGGTGAAGTCCTATGACTTCATGAGTCCTGATTACTGTTTGTGCTGTCGAACATTTGAACACAAGCCTTGGAATTCTCATTGGTCAAACATTAGGTGGAACAATCTCTCGTGGTTTTGCTATTGGATATTGATGTTGAAGTGAATTAGTGTCTCTGCTATAAATGTGTTCATCTGGATTTCTGCTTCATCCCACAGATTTGGAAAGAAATCTAGACCTGCTATGTATGACGCCACACCCATCACCTACGAAGACTACAGCCCCGACGACAAACCACTTGTCACTCTGATCAAAACAAAAGATTTATAAAATGCATTCACATCCACAGCCTCTTCACTCAGTCCACATGCACTTCAATTACCCGTTAAGTATTTATTTATTTTTTAAAAACAAGTGTATGTCATTAAAAATAAAATGAAGGATTTAATCAATATATTTTACTGTTGGAACCCATGATGCTATTATATATAAGACCGTAGTATGCATAATCTGTTATGTGCGCTTGATCAGAGGTGGGTAAAATTACTCAGTACACAGGCACTGTTGGTAAGTAAAATATGATTAGTGTTAAGCCGGCTATGTGTTGGGGGTCAAGGGAGACCCTGGCCGACCTCCATCCCGATAGGTTAAAATCTAACCCTAGAGTCATCAGACATGTGAACACTCAGAGCTGATAGCAGTAATTACAGATGTCGTACAGTAGTAATAGGTGCATTTGTTACAGTGCAGTATGATATATAAAAAAAAAAAATCTTCAGTAGGTTGCCTTAATCGGTGCATGGGTAGATCTGACGGTTTCTGCATTATTTGGAACCTTATATACATTGTTGTTTATTTAGTGTTAGTGCCACTGTCTTCTCTGGACCAGCCACGGTGGCAGATTGACCTTGCAGGCCACTTTGTTATAGAGGCAAAGAATGCTTTTTTAATTGGTCGTTTTGTTCATTACTTTGAGGGAAGTTCAATTAAAAAAGTAATTTTCACTGTGTTTTATGGTTTTCCATCAAGATCGATGTCTCTGCTGGGGTACAGTGAGAAGTGACGTGTGAGTTTGCTGTAATGTGCTTCTCTGTTTGTGTGCGATGGTGTTGATCATCTCAGGGTGGGCTCTTCTATTTCCATTTCCTGTCTTGAGGCCTGACCTAAAAGATATTCTTCCTGGGTCACCCTCTTTTTTAAAAATCACGTGATTAAATTCTGTGTTGAATGATGTATTAATAAAGGTCTAAGTGAACACTTTCTGCGTGGCATTTTGTGTCTTGTTCCCCGTCCGTCTTTATGACCATAATGAACCGATACCACCTTTGACCTTTGAAATTCAGAAAAAAAGTAATGTTTCAAAATACAGTATATATAATACTGATGGTTCCAATGCTGAATGATTGGAACTGGGTGTTATGGTCAGATGAGACCAACATTTATGCACACCATTTATGGCCATGCACACCAGTGGCAGATTTTA
Source organism: Aldrovandia affinis (assembly GCA_029706075.1). Classification (NCBI taxonomy): domain Eukaryota; kingdom Metazoa; phylum Chordata; class Actinopteri; order Notacanthiformes; family Halosauridae; genus Aldrovandia; species Aldrovandia affinis. The sequence continues at coordinate 2,891,558 of JAINUG010000099.1, read as the reverse complement.
GCATCAGAAGAAAGACAAATAAAAAGAACCCATACCTATGGTGAAATATGGTGGTGAATCTTTGATTTTATGGAGTTGTATTGCATCTACTAGCCCCAGGGCTCTTGTAAAAGTCAAAGGAATCATGAACTCCAATAAGTAGTGAGACATTTTGGCAAAAAACCTGATTACCTCTGCCAGGAAGCTGAAACTTGGCTGCAAATTGATCTTTCAGCAAGACAATGATCCCAAACATATCTCAAAATCAACCAAGAAATGATAAACTGACCACAAAATTACTGTTTTGCAATGACCATCTCCGTTTCTGGAACTTGAACCTGATCGGACATTTGTGGTTTAAATTGAAGAGGGCAATCCAGAAGCACAGACTGAAAGATGTGAAGGTTCTTGAAAGATTCTGTATGGAGGAATGGTCAAATGTATTCACATCTCATAAAAGACTAGAAAATGCATGTTAATGCATTTATTTTTGTTGGATTTTATTTAAAATAATTATTACAGGTGCAAATAATTGTGACACATCATTTTGGGGAAAAGTATGACTTATTACAATATTACGTATTTTATGCAGCCTTTTTTGCTCATCTTTAGTGTTATGAACCCATAAAAACCACCTGCACTTCAATAGCCGGATGGTGAACCAAGATGGGACGCAACAACAAATATTCCTTCGAGTCACGAGTCATAAAAAAATACAGGATTTATTTAAGACAGACAACAGATAATGGACATACTCACATCTCATTGAAGGGATGTAATAAAAATCAATAAAACAGTCTGACTAAGCCCTAGCACCAGAGAGGATAGGTTCTAAACCCATGTGAATCAATATGGATGCTTTCTTCTGCAGTCTGCTTCCCCTACTCTACGCTTCCCCAGCTATCAAAATATACATAAGAAAAAAAATACACAAGAAAGTAAGGTAAAGATCTTTGTAAAAGTTTTTCTCAAAAAGGCACAGTTGAATGGCACGAAGTCACAAAAAGGAAAAAGGTTGTTTTTTTCTTCTCCTCCCAAACAAATGCAGCTCCACCCCTTATAAACTCCAGACAGGGCCGTGGCCAGACAAGGTCAAGGAGAGTGCAGTTGGGAATGGTCCAATCAGCACCAGAGCAACCACACATCGGGAGCATGGCCTCAATCAGCAATCAAACACCTGTTGTCTAAGGGGTCAAACTTTGGTCAACCATAACACAAGGGTGTTGACTGTATATGCAGGTGTGCATATATATATATATATATATATATACAATACAGTCAACTCAGAAACAGATGGGCAGTCAACAGATGGGCTCCTCCCCTTTTAGTCTGGTTCCTCCCAAGGTTTCTCCCCACCAAGCGAGTTTTTCCTTGCCACTGTTGCCTTTAGGCTTGCTTTTGGGGGTCTAGGCCTGGGTTCCCCCTCTGTTAAGCGTTTTGTGACAATTATATTGTGAAAAGCGCTATACAAATAAATTTGATTTGATTTGAGTTGAACTCCAAAACACCCTTGATAACGATGGGCAAAACAGGCTGCATAAAACAGAGAAAGCCCAGACTTAAATCCCATTGTAAATCTGTGTCTACTGATGCTCTTTGCCTAACTTGGCAGAGTTGGAGCAAATTTGGATGGAGTAATGGACACACATTCCCAAATCTAAATGTGTGAAGCTCATACAGACATATCCAAGAATACTCAGAGCTGTAATTGCTGCCAAAGGCCTATCTACATGGATATAAAAAGTATTCACATTTTTTGGCAATTTCTTACAATTTATTTTTTTACTTCTTGGAATCAAAATTGATTTTTATTTTATATTTATGGCCATTGATCAACACAATATACTCTACACTGTCAAGTAAAATAAAATATTTTCTTAATTTGACTGTATCGACTTGAGGGAGGGAGGGAGGGAGGGGGTGAATACTTGTATTCTTAAATGAGAAAAGTAATGTGAAAAAGTTCAAGGTCGTGAATATTTTCTGAAGGCTATGTGTGTGTGTGTGTGTGTGTGTGTGTGTGTGTGTGTGTGTGTGTGTGTGTGTGTGTGTGTGTGTGTGTGTGTGTGTGTGTGTGTGTGTGTGTGTGTGTGTGTGTGTGTGTGTGTGTGTGTGTGTATACAGTATATCAGTGGCGGGCCGTGCATTTCACACCTCGGCCTTCAGTAGTGCTCCGTCTGAATCAATCCACCCCTCAATAACTATTTTAAAAGCCATCTTATTGTTCTGTTTTGAGTGTCTGTTCGGTTTGTTTTTGCACTTTGTTTATATATCTTTCTTCAGTCATGTTTCATTCTAGTTCTGTCATGCACTTCGGGAAATTCTATGTTTCGGTTTTTCCGTCTTCGTTTCTAATCTCGTTTTACTTCCTTCTTACTTTCTAATTACACTTTGTATATATTAGTTAGATGTATATAGTACTAACCAACTAATCTACTAACATTAGGGATTTAGATTAAGTTACTAACACTACTAATCACTAATTATCTCACGCTTCTAACTATCGCTGTCATTCTCTCTCGTCCTATCTCTGTACGCTTCTCACGTTCCGCTTTATTCGCACGCAGATTTCTTTATGCGTTCCTCCTCCTCCCTAAAAAACAAACGAAACATAGAATTTCCCGAAGTGCATGGCAAGACAAGGAGAGAAACTCGAACAGGAACAATGACAGACGGGGAACAGAACGAGAATGAAACATGACTGAAGAAAGATAAATAAACAAAGTGCAAAAACAAACCGAACAGAAACCCGTTGCCGTTGCATCGCAGATAGATAACTCGTGTATCCAGAATAAATGCCTTTACTGAAGAAACAAACCCGGGTGCTACAGCTGCGACACATATAAAAAAGCATCAATAATAACCTCATAAAATTGCAATATTATGTAGGAAAATAGCAACATTTTACTCACCAAAAATCCTTATTATTTGTACACAAAATCCATCCTCCTTTCTTTCCTCAAAAAGAGTTCAATTACTCTGTCGTACAGATTATCCATGTGTTTCAGTTCCATCAAGAAGTCCTTTTCTATCGCCATCGAAGCTAATGCTGAAAGTCGAGCTGCCCTGTCGTATTTCTGGCATAAGTTTTAATTTGCTTTAGGGCTGAAAATGTCCGCTCAAATGTCTGAATCACAGACTGATTTTAATTATATTTTGTCCATGAATACTTATTAAATAATTCCAAATGGTCTGTCCGCTTCCTTTCATAGCTTTTCTGGTTGCGCTGCTTCCAGACGTGTATTTTCATATTAAAGCATTTAACCAATCACATTACATCATAGTCAGACACTCTCTGACTATCCAATCAAAGGGTGTGAATACGCTGACGTTACCTAGGCCTTCTAGAAGGCCTTTGTGTCCCCAACTCAAAATCTGATTGGTTGAAGCAACAGTTTGATCAACACTTATTTTATGCTACAGGGCCTGCAGAACTGATTGTAAAGGCCTCCAGGCAGATTTATTTGACCCTGGCAACAAATGATGGCTGAAATGTGATTGGTTAAATGCTTTAATATGAAAATACACGTCTGGAAGCAGCGCAACCAGGGGAAAAGCTATGAAAGGAAGCGGACAGACCATTTGGAATTATTTAATAAGTATTCATGGAAAAAATATAATTAACATCAGTCTGTGATTCAGATATTTTTTAGGCCAGCAGAGAAGGCCTTGCAGGCCCTGACGGCCCACCACTGCAGTATATACATATATATATATATGTATATTTATATAATAAAGACAATTTCAGTTTCAGGTCTGATCTCTGATCTCATTCTTGGGTTCCCTGAGCAGACAAAGACCAAATCCTCATTCTGCCACATAACTATGCCATAAGAGCCATGGTGTGACATTGACTCCGGTGGAAACACATAGTAATGGATTATCCTGTAAACAGAGACTATGCTCTAATCTCTCCCTGCAGCAATCTCCAGAGTGCTCCACGCTGAGCAGCTTCCAAAATAGAGTCAACCCTGAATCTAGAGATTTATTCAGCCAGTGCAAACAACATCAAACACCCTCATCCGTGATATTTCAGAGTACATTTGGTACAGAATCCCTTATACAGTGTGATAATAGCTAATCCAGTACTGTTAAAGTACCTTCAAATATGCAAGAGAAGCGGTCTATTGTGTCATTGATTCAATATTGCAACCTTCTCATAAGTTCAGTTCCATAACTGCTGACTGCTGACACCGGAGCAACTGACCATTTTCAGCAAAAATATCTTAAAGTTTAAGCACCGGTATGTTGCTTACACAGGCATGCAGAGGAAAGAAGATCTGATATAGTGTTGTTACTTTAAGGCACATAAGTGTACAGAGGAAAATATTTTCTGTTTTGTCACTACTTTGGGTCTCCTTTTCTTTCTACACATTTATATTCATTTCTACTGAGGGAAAATACTGACATACTGACATACAAAGATAATAGTATGTTTTCCACATGAAGGATTTTGACTGGTTACTGCTTATGACACAGATAAAAAAAATACAAATGATTATTACTCCAGAACTCCTTACTGCCCTCTGCTGGTAACTCACGGAATTGAGTTTTAAAGGAGGGGGGTCATATTCTCGCAGGCGGAGCTCAGTCCTCTCGCACCATTGGAATTCACTGTCTGTTTTCTTCAAATTGCTCCGGATTGCAGCGGAGAGAATTCGCTAGCGTTGTGAGCAAGCAGATGTGAGCTGGACTACACATCAGCGAAGATCCAGCGGTAAAATAGCCAGAAACAAGCGATTGTAGTAATATGTGGCAGCCTGCAACGGAGCGTCTGCAGGTAAGAGTCGCGATGCTGTGTTTCTTTGCGTAGGTCGTATTATTTTATTTTTTTAAAGCGAATTATGAAATTCTATGATGCATTTTAACATGGTTTCTGTATGGACACGTTTATCTACTAGCCAAATGCATAGGTATAACCGATACATTTGCCAGAGGTTTTGTGTAAATAGGTGATAGCTATTGTTATTGCAGACGCTGGCTATTGTGACAGTATGCGGGTTGCTAATAGGTTGCATACACGGCATGCAGTTTATGGTCGGTGTGATGGTCATCATTTTGCTAGAATCAAATCTGCTGGCATTGTCCATCATCCCAAGCAAGCGACTTCATACGGCACACACACATTGCATGTTATGCAAGCATAGCTGGCAATGTATTGCCTGATGTACACCGACTGGATTTTTTAGATCTCTGAAACAGCATTGAGATGTGCGCCTGTTGTGTGATTAACTTGACATACCGGCCCTGTTTTTCCCCAATGTGGATCTACTCAAAACAAAACAAAACAAAACTTAATGCCACATCTGTTTACAAGCTGTTTTGTGTTTAGAGTTGTGCTGCATAGTTGTGAAGCTCGCCCCCTTCGCCTCCCACCCTGTTTTTTATTGTGATATACCATAGCTAACTGTGATTTTATTAATCACTCAAAGATCAGTAATTAATATGGGGTTTGACCTGTTTGTAACAGAAAAAAAAGTTAATGACACGTATTTTGCTCTCCGGGGGCGAGGGGTTAGCTGGCTGCACGACTTCTCTCCTGTAATGTTCTCCAGATGGCGAGAGACGGCCTGCCAAATGAACTTGCACAATCCCCTTCGCGCCTGGCGAGGCCAAGCGGAGATTGAATCGCGTAGTAAACTTTAGAAGACTATTTTTATGTGATACTATCTACATAGTTTTAGTTTAAACTGTGAAATATAGCAATTTTTTAAATTGAATGTCAAACACCGCATATCCAACATACCATATTAATTTACCACTGTTTGAAAGAAATGAGAAGTAAAAGCCAAGCAAGCACAATTACTAACATATTGAAGTCCTTTACTTGGACATGAAAAATACCCAAAGCAGTTGTTTTGGATACACGTTTACAGGAATGTTTTATACACTTACAAAATGCTTCAAATAATTTCAGGGGGAAAAATCCTTGAAAAAAATGTATGCAACTTTATCTCGGAGACAGCCATTCTCGATGTTCTCCTCAATCAGAGTGGTGTACTTGCTGGCCTCAGACACTGGCAGACCACAGACATCTGCTGCTTATACATCAACCCACAAGTCACGAGGAAAAGCAAACGGACACTAAACTAAACACACATTTCCCACCTAAAGGGAACTTATGAAAAAGAAAAAAACGGCAGGGATCTGCACCAACCTTAAGAAATTACATCACAAACATAGAAAATTACTCATTTGGAGCTCTTTACTCTCCCTGATTTAGATTATAACAACATAGATTGTGGTCTCTCTTACAGACTGGATCCCATCTTTCTAGGACTGAAGAGACACTATGTATTGTGCTACAAACTGTAGTCTATCATATTGGCACTGCCTGGATCCAGTCCATCATATTAAATGTTTTCTGCTATTGACTGGACTCTGTATGTCCTTTTACTGACTGAACTCTATATGTTGTAGCACTGGCTGGACTCTGTGTTCTAGTACTGATAGGATTCAATGTTCTGGCATAGGTCCATGCATAAATGGCTGACAGATGGGTGCTGTCGTTCATACAGAGAAAGCTGTTGCGATGGAATAAGAACAATCTCATGACAGTGAGGCTCATTTCTTGTCAATGCTATCTCAACGCTGTCCACTGACCTGGAAAAGTGAGTTGCCAACATGATTACCAAGTGTCGATGTTCTCTCCAAATCAAGGGGCTACTAATGTTAGCTTCAAATGCGATCAAACTGACAAATGTTTCCTATGATATTGCTTTGTCATTAGCAGGCCACAAGGTACAACCTGTTCTTGAAATGAGCCACAAGAGACTAATACATTCACACCTATGCCCATCTTCTGTCTCATAAGGAGAATGGACAGAAGGACTGTTCATTACTCTACTGTAGACTGTAATAATGGACTGTTCACCTACTACTGCGATTCCTCAGTATGGCAGCAGTAAATTGCTGTGTACGACGTCTTGATCGGTGTGTGCTATCAATGAGGTTTCTATCAGTGTGTTAACGAGAAACTGCTTTCTCCATACTGAAGGCCAGTCTTATCACAGAACCAGGTTGGCATTCCGTCTTTGCTGTAACCATTGTGATGTTTGGTCTCTCACCTTGTTGTTGTTCACAGTCAAGGAAGGGCAGGTAAGATACAGACCTGTGAAGGACTCTTGGTTTAACAGTTGCACATGCACCACTGAATTCTGTTGACCAAGACTAAACCACATTGGGGGAAGGAAGCAGCATTGTCTTCACACATTCTCTTTACGACAGACAATTTAGTAGCCAATTTAGTAGCCAGTTACACCGTCTATTTTCCATGTCAATCCCCCCCTCATATTGTGAGTTTGCTGCCGTAGCCCTGCGACCGGTAGTGACAAAAGCGAAGTATCATCTCCTCCGTGAGGGCACTCGCCAAGCTGTTGACCGTAACTCTGATACACAGAGCCTTTCCTATACGCAGCAAACTTCCTGTCAGCTTCCTTCCCCCCTCCCTGGGGCGGACAGCCAATTGTCGCCCTCCTGGTGGCACTCCCGGCCAGAGCCGACTCTGGCGCGGCCGGTGGAATCGAACCCCGGTCGCAGTGGCCAGCGTTGAGCGCTGTAACCGCTAGACCACCCGGTAGGCGGTGAGTCCTCACTTTCTAGTGTTTCTGTTCCAGATTACTTTGGGCTCATCAGCACTTTTAATTGTTTTCACAATATTGTCCCTTTTGAAACCATGACTGCATTACTTTCTGAATTACTCACTTCTTCAATACAGAGGGTCACTCTGTGCAAAAAATGAAACTGAGTTGAACTAGGTCACTCCAACTGTGCCAGCATCTTTGGATCAGGCCTGGTGCTTCAGACTCACAGAGTGGGATTGATAGGATTATTCTCATTGTAGCCATACCATGGGTCCATTTCACCAAGAAGAAAAGAGTCCAGTTGGAACCGTGACCAATCAGAGTGTGTGGACATTGTCCCATCCCCCTGTACTGGAATGGACTGGAATTAGTGATGTGGAAGTGAGAGTGGATGGATGGATGAATCTACCACGCACTCTCAAGAACTGAGTTGTATATACCAATCAGGCGACTTTGGTCTCTGTAACAAAATAATATGGTTGGTTGAAATCAGTAAGTCATTGATAGCATGTAACTTCGCCACCCATTTCAGTGTTCATGAAGCCACAATATCTCACCATTAATTGGTATTTGTCCTGATGTTAGTAAAGAGGCAGACTAATGTCTGAGACCGAAGTAGCACCAGTGCTATGGAACGTGGCTTGTCCTCTTCATGTCATCCTAGACTGAGAAGAAATTAGTTGTGTTGTTACTCTTTGACACACATGCACGCAGAGGATAGAAGATCTGATATAGTGTTGTTACTTTAAGACACATAAGTGTACAGAGGAAAATATTTTCTTTGGGTCTCCTTTTCTTTATACACATTTCTATTCATTTCTACTGAGGGAAAGTACTGACATACTGACATACAAAGTTAATAGTATGTTTTCCACATGAAGGATTTTGACTGGTTACTGCTTATGACAGATAAAACAAATACAAAATGTTTTAAATCTAGCTGTTTTCATGAATAGAAATAACACATTTATTTATTAATAAAAATGTTTTTTATACACTGCCTGTCCAAAAATAATATTTCGTTGGACCGCCTTTAGCTTTGATTACGGCACGCATTCGCCCTGGCATCATTTCGATAAGCTTCTGCAATGTTACAACATTTATTTCCGTCCAGAGTTGCATTAATTTTTCGCCAAGATCTTGTATTGATGATGGGAGAGTCGGACCGCTGCACAAAGTCTTCTCCAGCACATCCCAAAGATTCTCAATGGGGTTAAGGTCTGGACTCTGTGGTGGCCAATCCATGTGTGAAAATGATGTCTCATGCTCCCTGAACCACTCTTTCACAATTTGAGCCCGATGAATCATGGCATTGTCATCTTGGAATATGCCCGTGCCATCAGGGAAGAAAAAATCCATTGATGGAAAAACCTGGTAATTCAGTATATTCAGGTAGTCAGCTGACCTCATTCTTTGGGCACATAACGTTGCTGAACCTAGACCTGACCAACTGCAGCAACCCCAGATCATAACACTGCCCCCACAGGCTTGTACGGTAGGCACTAGGCATGATGGGTGCATCACTTCATCCGCCTTTCTTCTCACCCTGATTCGCCCATCACTCTGGAACAGGGTAAATCTGGACTCATCAGACCACATGACCTTCTTCCATTGCTCCAGAGTCCAATCTTTATTCTCCCTAGCAAATTGAAGCCTTTTTTTCCGATTAGCCTCACTGACAAGTGGTTTTCTTAAGGCTACACAGCTGTTTAGTCCCAATCCCTTGAGTTCCCTTTGCATTGTGCATGTGGAAATGCTCTTACTTTCACTATTAAACATAGCCGTGAGTTCTACTGTTGATTTTTTACGATATTATTTCACAAAAGTGATCGCGATCACGATCATTCAGGATTTTTTCCCAACCACATTTCTTCCTCGAAGACAATGGTTCACCACTATCCTTCCAGGTTTTAATAATGTGTTGGACAGTTCTTAACCCAATTTTTGTTTTCAGCAATCTCCTTAGTTGTTTTCTTTGCTTGATGCAGGCCAATAATTTGACCCTTCTGAAACAGATTAACATCTTTTCCACGACCACAGGATATGTCTTCCGACATGGTTGTATAAGAAATGAGAAGCTACTCACTGCATCAGTTAGGGTTAAATAACTTGTTGCCAGCTAAAACATATTTATCACTGCAGTAATTATCCAATGGAAGGCTCTTACCTATTTGCTTAGTTAAATCCAGGTGGTGACTTTTTTTTGGGCCAGGCAGTGTAGAAATATTCACACTTCTGTTTTAAAAAATGTTTACCATGTTGGTGTCCCCTTTTTCTCCCCCATTCTGTAAGCAAAATGACAATTTTCTAATGTATAATACAGTATAGATTTTAATATAGGCCTCAGAAGGCAGCAGGAGAACAGCAAAATAGCTTTCATGCCAAAAACATTGCTAAAATGCTGGTCTTGCTCTACCGACCCACATCCAAACCATAGACTAATGCAAAAATGTCCCTTTTGAATAATCAGAAATTTATGCTTTGTACTCAACTTTGTGTTGTGAAATAATTACATGGGTGGGCAAAACTGTTATGAAATCGTTTTGTGCAAGAGCAAACTGTACTGGGGAAGGGAAGTGGAACCGTAGCTAGCTAGCTTGTGTTGGTACCTTGTTCCCTTTTCTTTTGGGCTGATTGCCAAATGTAATGGGTTACATGAAGTGGCCATGCTCCCAATCTTCCTCAGCGACTGCATGTCCTTCTGCTTTTCCAAGTTCTTCCTCACACTTCCTCTATTTTTCTCGGAAATCTTGGCGAGCGCGCTGTGGTGGCAGAGAGTCACTTAACGGTTAACACATGGGGGTTACAAAAACATCAGAGCCCTATGGGTAACATATATTGCAGTACATTTATTTGTGAACTTTCCCAATATAACAGTGCAGTTGGCCATTATGGTTAGATAACCAATGCTGTAATTCTGTGGACAAAAAGATGCCACACATAGGTAGTACCAAGAGTGCTGACGACTCAACATCCTCTTTGCAAAACTAACGGAGCACTGATTGTTCAGTGCCTCAAATGTTGAACATCTTTCCGGTCACAAGCAATTTATGTAGCAATTTATATTGAAAGGTTCCTGTAGACGCATCGATTCTAGTCTCATAAAAGAACTCGAAGACCTGGTGCCAGGAGATTGGTATGCCCTATCATGTAGTTTTGCATGAATTTGTAAGGGATGACTCAATATGTTTTGAATTCCATATAAAAGGTCTGTATTTTCCTGTTGCTATTTTATCTTCTAATCCAGCTGACGTTTTTGATACGGGGGCAACAAACAAGTTCTTGGCCTGTGCCTTTATTGTTTTTTCTCCCCAATGCATGTGCAAGCTACAATTGGCTGATTGGATTTTTTGCACAACAAATATTTCCATAAACTGTAATACATTTTTTACAGCACATAATTTCCCCCTCTGAATCAATGTGATGAAAAAAATATATACCTTCATGCTCTTTAGTTGTAGCAAAAGGAGACTTGATTGAAGTTGATTAACATTTTTCTTTTGGATTAATAAAATGGATTACATAGGCTACTCTACCGCAGAAGACAAAGACAAATGCCGAAGAATTCTGTCACAGAATAGGAGGGGAGAGGTCAAAATGTGTTAATTTTATTAATTCAAACTAATACTAATACCAGTAATATTAAGTATCTTTCACATAGATTTATTAATATATTAAATATTTGGCTGGCCTATTTCGTAGAAGCAGAGACCCTTTCAAGTGTTTAAGACCAGGCTTGACATTGTGCTAGATGCATCCTAGATTGTAAGAAAAATAATGAGCTGATAGGTTGTAAATGTTCTCATTATTCAACTTTCTTATGTAACCCAAGTTTTTCTGATTGGCATTGATTTGCAATTATTTCTACATCTTTCACACAGAGTGCTGTTTTGTTTTTCTGACTATAATATCGGATATAAAACAGGGTTCAGAGGGCAGCAATAGAACAGCAAAGCCATTTTAACTCTAAAATGATTGGCAAAAATCCTGGCCTTCCTCATCTACCTCCATTCACACCAGTAACATGCCAAAAGCACTGGTATTTCCTTTTCACTTTGCACCAGGGAAAAGCTTTAGTTTGTGTGTGACACTTCATGTTCTGTGCCTTGTGAAATAATGAGCAACAGGAATCCATCCAATAAGAATGGAATAAAAACAAATGGAAACAACAGGAACCCACCAGCCAAATGTACTTTCAAACCATGATAAGGCGTACCAAAAGCATAGTGCATACCATAGTGCATAAGTAAGCACAGCGGAAAACTGTTCCTTCCCTGTCAGCTTCGAGCTGTGCAATATACTAATCCCGCTGGCATGTGTGACTTTTGGTTGTCACGTCTCAGTGCACAAAGTGTGAAAATGCCGCTGTATATAGAGGTCTTTCGACCCTCAATAAACATCAGAATTTTTCACCTTAGTTATCAGAGAAAATCTGGTGTAAGATAGTTGGAAACAAAATGGCAGTAAAATGCCAGTGTTGGTCCCATTCACAACAAAGAAATGCCAAAAAACTTGAATGAAATGCTGGCAATGTAAATCGGGTTTGACATTGCAGCTAATTCATATTAATGACAGTATTTTAGTTCCAGCTGTGTCATGGCATGTTCAATAAAATGGCTGTTTGCATTTAAATGGTTATCGAGTAAAAAGAATGAGCTTGCTTTTATGGTCTCTAATTCACTCTTTTAACGTTCTTTGCTAAACAGATACTATACCCTGCGTCTGGAACACGAATAGTTAAGGTGCTCTTTGGCTTGGAGTCGTAGGAAGGGATCGCATTAGGCCGTTAGAATGAGGCTGTTGACATCAACGTAGACATCACAGAAATGAAAAGTGCCAAAGAGAGAGGTGGAGATGGGGAGGAGGAAAGATGAATGAGATGTTGAGATGGGGCTGACAATGAACCACCACATTTGCCGTAAAAAAAAACAACAACTTAAAATAGGAATTCAGAAAATAGTGGTAGATTAATAAAAACGGATCCCATTGCCGTGCAGTGAAAGTAACTGACCAACCTGATTCATTGATGACTAAGAGGGGCAGTGCATAGTACAAGAATAATATGCATTAACCTTAGTGCTAAAGTGAACTCCCTTTTTAAAACGAAAAGAAATGAAAGAAGACACATGCACATATGGAGACTTACCAAGTGCACATAGAACCGTGGGGGAAAAATATACATGTCATATTAGTCATATTAAATTTGAAAAATGTATGACATTCACATCATTTAAACAATAAACGGTGCATTATTTACACCCCAATTACAAAAACACTGTTTACTGCCAATGGGTAACTTTATCCATAAATGGAGATGCTGCTCCCACAAACAATGAGACTCCATCTTAGTTTATTTGTTGAAACCCGCAGCATCACTGTTGTGACCGTGGCGAGGAGGGTGAGCAGTGAGTCTGCGTTGCAGTGAGATCCCATGTGGAAGAGAAATGGTAAAAGAGAAGTGGAAATTTGGTATGAGAGGGTCTGAATGAAGACAGAGGGTCTGGATTAAGAGGGTATGTTTAATGGCAGGGCTGCTTAAGAGGGTATGTTTAATGGCAGGGGCTGCTTAAGAGGTGGATGTTTGGTTTGTTTCCACGTGGACATAAAGCAGTGTCTCTTCAGCCTATTGTTTGTTTGACCCCTGGAGCTCTGGAGCTGTTACAATTCCTGTGTTTGTCCGGCCAATGGAGCAGAATCTGTGGCTCTCCATCATTTTCCTCGTAGCCTCCCCCATCCCAGGGCTGTTCAATTCCCCCAGGATGGATCAGTCTTTGTTTACTTGTGTTTGAGAGGGTGAGCATGTCTTATTTGGTCGAGTTTTCCTTTGTGATTGTATTTCTTTAAGGGACTGTGAGAGGATTGATGGTAAAAACGGGACGGGCTCCATCATTGCCTGGCCACCCTTACTCTGAAGCTTGGTGGTAATGGTGCCCTCCTCCTGCAGTATCCTCCACCAATCAGTCATGGACCTCCCACGGGTCTCCTGAATTAGTCTTCACTGATGCTCGTGAAAAGCCCTGTTTCCAGTTCTAAACTGTCCCATGAGGAATACTCAGAAAAGCTGACAGATTGAGCAGTTACTCTACTGATATCCCAGATGTTGGGGGGAATTGGGGGGTTGTCTTTACCAGGCCATTGTACAGGGGCGTGCCTGGCCTTACGGTGACACCTGGATGTTGGTTTATTACTTTGTCAGGTTGCAGATGCAGTAACGTGTATTTCAAAGTAAACTGAAGGTCACTGGATGTTGTTCTTATAGGTTTCCCTCTCTGACTAGTTCAAGAGGATCCAGTACTGCTTTCCCCAGCCATTCCGAGAAACTCTTGACAGTCTTTGCATCTGTTGGGCTGCTTTGCACTGCCCTCCATCACTGCTGCACATCACCCTGCGTGTGTATGTATCTGTGTGCATGTGTGTGTGCTTGCACGTGTGTGCATGGACGATCGCGTGTGTGTATGTTTGTCCAGGACCCACTCTTTTCTGAGCTCAAGGGTCGTGTATAATCCGAGAACCCGTCCCTACAGGAATGTGCTGCCCCCCCAACCCCATGGCTGCAACTGTTTCTGAGAGTTAACATCTGTGAACTGTTAGACACATCACTGCTGGAGCCAGAGACAGTGACACACACACATGTACAGACTCACTCATTTATTGACATACTCATACACATATGCACACAAACAAAGTCAACTTTTGGGCACTTAACTTTTGGGGTTTGATGGAGCCGCCCACGGACTTTGAGGCTGTGTGATTGTGATGAAGTAAGCAGTGAAAGAGTTAAAAGAGCTCCGATGTGAAGCAGTCAGTCATTCTTTCTGTGGTCAGGAGAAGAGAAGTGAAAGGAGAAGTGAATGTGCTCTTGCGTGAGTGAGTGACAGTGTTCTGATCTCTTCATCAATTTTCGAAGAATTCTATCTTCCTGTTTCTGGCTAAACGTTTAATTCTGTCTGGAAAATGGTCTCCCCCTAAGTGGGGAATTATCTGTCCTACTCAAGATAAAAATCTTTATCTAGTCTCTCCCTCTGTCTGGGGGAATAGTCTCTTCACTTTCCCTCAGACTGGGGGATGGTCTCTCCTGTCTGGGCTGTAGTCTCTCTTCCTGGCTGGGGAGTGGTGTCTCCACCTATCTAGGAAATAGTCTCTGCCCATGTCTGGGGTATAGTTCCCCCCATGTTCGGGAATAGTCTCCCCCCATCTGGGGTATAATCTCTCCTCCTATCTGGGGTATAATCTCTCCCCCATCTGGGGTATAATCTCTCCTCCTCCTCTGGGGTATAATCTCTCCTCCTCCTATCTGGGGTATAATCTCTCCTCCTATCTGGGGTATAATCTCTCCTCCTATCTGGGGTATAATCTCTCCTCCTGTCTGGGGTATAATCTCTCCTCCTATCTGGGGTATAGTCTCTCCTCCTCCTCCTCTGGGGTATAATCTCTCCTCCTATCTGGGGTATAATCTCTCCTCCTCCTGTCTGGGAATAGTCTCTCCTCCTATCTGGGGTATAATCTCCCTCCTCCTCCTATCTGGGGTATAATCTCTCCTCCTGTCTGGGGTATAATCTCTCCTCCTCCTATCTGGGGTATAGTCTCTCCTCCTCCTATCTGGGGTATAATCTCTCCTCCTATCTGGGGTATAATCTCTCCTCCTCCTCCTATCTGGGGTATAGTCTCTCCTCCTATCTGGGAATAGTCTCTCCTCCTATCTGGGGTATAATCTTTCCTCCTGTCTGGGGTATAATCTCTCCTCCTGCCTGGGGTATAATCTCTCCTCCTGTCTGGGAATAGTCTCCCCCCATCTGGGGAATAGTCTCTCTTCCTGCCAGAGTAATGGTGTCTCCCACTATCTGAGGAATTTTCCATTTCTCTCTCTGGGGAGCTGTCTCTCCGTGTTTGAGGGAATGGTCTGTCTCTTGATAACAGGTCTCTCCTTATTTTTGTTGTTGTCTCAAACCAGGCTGAGGGTTCTGGGCTGAGCAGCTAAAATTTGCGATGTCAGTACTGGGGTTTCAGCCACAGCGTCCCGCCCCCATCCGCCTCAGGAAAAATCACTCCTTACAAAGGATAAGTCATAAATAGAATCAATAACAGAAGTAACCTGATAAAAATCTTTGTCCAAGGAATCAAAAATAATACAGGAAAAATATTATGAATAGAATTCCTGCGCTGCAGTGCCTCCGTGATCCGCCCCTCCTGCAGGGAGCCTTTCTCCTGCCGACCGCAGGAATGTCAACCTCCGTCAGGAAGCTGAGGTCACAGAGCGTTTACACACATGTGTCTTGGGTTTTATTACCCATGCTCCTCTGCTGTGAAGATCCTCATCTCGCCTTACACTGGGGGTCTGGAGACAGGAAGGTCTCTGACCACAGGCCATGTCCCAGTGCTCCCGTCTCAGATGTGGCCATTCATGAGCCGGGTTGGAACTTGTAAGGCTCACTGCAGGTGAGGGTCTGTGTCACCTGAAGGGTGCCACGCCCCGTGTCTCCACATGTCCTGGGGCCCCCAAACCCCCCCAGAGAGGGTGCGTTGCCTGACGTCAGCGGCCGGCCCCTGACATGGCGTGAGACGTCCTGCGGGAAAATGTGCTGCACAGCTGGACGAGATCTGCGTGTGAAACTCAGTCAAAACAGGACACTAGTCTGAGGGCCTCGCCATCCCTAACTGGAATCTCTGTTTCGCAACACGGAGCAGAGCTATGCGTACTGTCGGAGTGCGGCGTGGGGGCCAGCACAAACTCTCCCTGACGGAACGGACCGGAGGAACAGAGACTTCCCCAGAATGAGTACAGCATGGCACTGCTTATGCACTCGTCTGCCACAGACGCAATATAAAGAACATATGTATGAAAAGCTGTGTAATGTAGATATCACATTAAACATAGTGTTTTCGGTGACTGTGTGAGGTAAACATAGTACTAAATATACTGTACATATTTCCACATACAGTATAAATAGAGAAGTCATAAAATAGAGCCCCTCGTTTAAGATTTAAAATGGTCAAATTTTTTTGTAAAAGGCTGATTTTGATTTTCCTTCCTGAATTTTTTGGGATGTTTTCAAACACCTAATATTTATTGAATAGATTATGTTAAGATATGTAGGTAACACAGATTGAAGTTTCAACCTAACCAACACTTTGACATCCTACAATGTGTAAATTGTATTCTAAAGTTATATCATTAATGCTAGCCAGCATTTACTTGAAAAGAAAAGAAAGGTGTAACAAAAGATTTTACCATTTTACGGTGGAGTGTTGAGGCCTAAGGCCTGCAGTGTTGGGAGGCCTACCAGTAGATTCTGGGCTCAGGTGAATTTGGGAGCATGGCTAAGAAAAAGGGTTTAATCAGCTCAAACCTAAACTTTTGTAGCACTGGGTCGAACTGCACTCTTATTGAGAGGTGGGGTGAAACTATGTAATGAATATGCTAATTCTTTACTTAATAGATTGTTTTGAAATGTGGGTGCTAATATTAACTATAAAATAATGTTTGATATATCGATGCACTTTACGCTGAAATGTTAGGTTGATAACAAATAATGAATGTGTTCACATCTGTAATCAGAATCAGAAGTTTCTCTATTGCCCTTCACACATTAGTGTGTAGGAATGTTTCTTGGTGTTGCTGCAGTGCAGTTAGTCACACAGTGAAAACACACAGACAGTGTACTAGTGCAATAGAGCGATAATTGTTTGTACCTAAAGGGAAGGGGTCTGCTGGCCTACATAGTGTAAGAGGTTTGTTTAAAGGGCCCAAGGAGTCAGTCTTGTGTCTGAAGGCTGTTGGGTTTGATAATAGAAACATCAGCCATCCACATAGCTGTTGGAAGAGCCTCACCATCTAAGCTTTATCTGTATATTTTGTTTCTGTCTTAATTAATTTTGTTTTATCAGTATAATTCAGTTCGTCACTGCAAATAGGTGCGTTGTCTTCCTGGCATTGGTAGCCTTTGTAAATAAAAATTAAAGGTCTCTGGCCTCTATCCTTCACTTATTCCATCTCCATCCACCACCAGTAAATCCTTACAGTAAGAATAAACAACAGTTTGAAGTCTTATTCCTTATTTATACTTTTCACCCTCGGTCGTAAATGCAGGCTGGTCTTATTGCTGCAACATCCTCAATCACTTCAGAAGGGCTCACACAAGCACATTGCCTCTTTTTACTCAAGCAAGCCACCAGCTGAGCTGTGTAATTACTGTGCTAGAGGACTGCAAAGCTGACCCAGCTGGTGGAGGCACATTGCAATCGCACGGTCAACCTTTAGAACGTTGGGGTGAGGAGTGCTGCCTCAAACCCTTCCCCCTGGGTGATGCTATGTGCAGCTTTGCATCGTTCTGTGGGCCCCAGCCAGCACTCACACCGCTGGATCTGAGCCAGATTGTGGGGGGCATCATCACTCTATGGATGAGTGCCTCCGCTGGATACGTCACCGGGGGGCCCCACAAACTAATTATTTAAAAGGGCTCCTGGGGGTTTTATGACAATATAAATCCCTGGAGAAGTGTTCAGTTTGGTGTACCAAGCTTTTATAAATCTGCATTGTTAGGTCAGTTTGCTTGGTGTTTGCAAATGTCCAATTAAAAACTTTTCCTGGTGGCCAAACATTGTCAAACACTTACAGACTTGGATATAAATATCGAATGATAATTATTAACAGGGCTGGCCTTTTTGGTTTTAACTGACAATTGAAAAAAAAAACCCAGCAGAAATGGCTTCATTGAAACATTTAGGAGTTATTTGTTAAAACGATGCAATGCCTCATTAGACCAATGTGGTTCATTTCAAACATGCACTACAAATATGCTCTACTTGTTCTGAAAGCGAAGTGCAAATGCAAATACATTCTGCTCGGATTGAGGTAGCCTTCAGCAGGCATAGAAAAAACCCTCGACACTACCTCATCATGACCCAGCTCCAAGCGGGTTAGATTTTAGAGTTGGCCAATGACGTGCCTGTACGTCCCTTATAAGCAGGAGCCCAGCTGCAGCCATGTTGTATGCAGTGAGACTATGGTTCACATAGAATTCCAGCTGTCCTACAATAAAAAATGGACACGTTGGAATCCACAAGTAGAAATTTGTTGTATTTTATAAACCAATAACTAATTAAATCCGTAATACACACCATTGCCCCCCCCCCCCCGATAAGTGATGCACACACCCAAAGAAAAAAGGTATCCACACTGCTCATCAGTTCCTTTTGGTTATATTTATTTTATCAGTTTAACTCCTTAAGTTTGAATTATGAGCAGATGCATTCGATCGTTTCGTCCACCGTTGACAGACAGACTCACGTTGCACCCGAGTTTTGGTGTATCTAAGGAATGAACAAGCGCAGACAAAATGCATTCTTTCCCCTGTCAAGCAGAACCTGTCTCCGTGAATGTTCAGTAGGCTGCTGACTCATTTATGCATGTGTCACACAAAGCATGTAATATGCTGAATCCATTTTCCGTTTTCAGAAAGAACACATTGTTTATGATTTGCATACCACGACTGAACACAGATCATTTTTTGAGAGCTGGCGCCAGTATGTGTGGGAAGCATCTGTACAAACTATGAGTCAGCTAGTTATCCTTAGCTAATTGGTTAGTAGTGCGTAGTTTAGATCAATAAAGTATACCCACCCACTCCCTTAATTTATTGGGTAAAAATCCTTGAACAGTGCTTGTTATTTGGCTCTTTTGACATTACATTGCTGGTTGCCACACAAAAAGTTTATTATTCTCACCCGAGGGTATTGCGTTTGGCTCTGTTTGTCTGTTTGTCTGCATCAAAGGGACGCAGTAACTACATTTTCCCGCTAGAGAACAATGTTGCATGAACGAGACGAGGGCCTGCTGTTTCTAATTGCAACATTTTCCAAAGTGTTCATTCTCATGTTCAAAATTAAATTCTCATGCATAGTGGCTGGGCATGAACCCCCCTCTGTGTGGGATGGGGTGGGGGGAGGGGGTTGGAGGCAGTTGGGGAAGCTCCTGGGGCGATGGTCCCTGTGCGGTTTCAGGGTGCTGTGACGTGTGCTGGATGGGCTGTGGGCTCAAGCGTTGTCCTGTTAATGTTGCCTTGGTATCATGCCGGCGGTTTTTGCGTCTGTTTCAGCACTTCCAGACGATGCTGAAGACCAAACTCACCGTGCTGACCTTGAAGAAGGAGCCGCTGCCGACGGTGATCTTCCATGAGCCGGAGGCTATCGAGCTCTGCACCACCACACCGCTGGCGAAGAACAAGGCCCACACAGGCTACAAGGTAGGGTGCCTGAGTCACTCCGTCCTAATTGTTGCTGTCTGGTATGAAAATGAGAAGAGTGCACACAGCATAGAGCAGGGGTCCCCAACCCTGGTCCTGGAGGGCTACAGGGTCTGCTGGTTTTTGTTTTCACCTTAAAATCAACAGCCAGTTCAGACCCAGGAAGCCAGGTGAGGTGAGCTAACTGTGTGATCAACCTCTTTAATTGATCACTTAAGCGCTGAATGACAACGAAAACCAGCAGACCCTGTAGCCCTCCAGGACCAGGGTTGGCCACCCCTGGCATAGAGGAACATGCATTGTGCTATCTTCTTGGTAGCCATGTTTATATGACTGCTCTTCCCATCCATTTCTGACCACAGCACCAACACCAGGTACTCACATCTGGACATGCATGCGTTGCTGTTCAAAACTGTCCGATATTGACCGGGTTGCCCTCTGAGATTCTGCTCAATCCTGACCGCTACTAGACTCTGATACTGTCCAATTCTGATCATTATTGCCCAGCGCTTGGACATACAGCACTCAAGTTCCGCCCTGCTGTCGATACCTCTCTTGTGTCCTCGATACCTCAAAACCTCTCCTTTCTGCGGGGCACTGGAGTGTGTTATTGGCATGTGCTGGTGCGTGCTGCTTGTGTGTTCTATCGGTTGGAGTGTGTTATTGACTCTATATACTGGTGTGTATTTCCATGTGTGTGTGTGTGTGTGTGTGTGCATTTTTATTTGGGTGTTGATTGTGGTCTGAGTCAGAGTTTACTCTGTGGCTCTGTCTCAGTTATAAGTCAAATAAACAGCGTTGTGGAGTAAAAATAGCAGGATAAATATGGTGTGTTATTGTAGCATCACATTCAGGAAGCTAAACTGTGCCAGTGCAGTAAACATTGTGACACCAGAGAACCCATGGGAGTGTGTGTGTGTGTGTGTGTGTGTGTGTGTGTGTGTGTGTCTTTGTGTGTGTGTGTGTGTGTGTGTGTGTGTGTGTGTGTGTGTGTGTGTGTGTGTGTGTTTGGGGAGTGGGAGGCACATATGGAGTTGCATCAAGTCACAAGAACATAAAAGGAAAGGCTGAAATTTCTGCCGGGACTGCTGGTCTGTTGCTAATAATCACAAATATTACAGTAATGTGTAACTGTGAGCCCTTCTGGATCTTCTACAAGCCACTACAATAATGCCTTTGCTGTGGATAGTTAGAGCATGGGGGCCCAGGCTGGGAGGTTGTCTCAAACCCTTTAGAGAACAAATGCAATGAGAACAGCAGCCAGTCGGTTCACTCAAGATTCTAGTCGTGATCAAGTGGCTTCAGGACCGCAGCTTTCCAGGACCAGAGAGTCCATTCCATTCCATTCCATTCCATTACACCAGAGAGTATCCAGAGCGCACAACAAAGTGTTAACCGCAAGCCAGTTTCAGCTGAAAGCCACCCTGGGGGGAAGTACAATTCCAGGTGGGTTAAACTAGGGGGTAAATCTGTCAAAAAAGGCAGCAAAAAACAATCTTAAAATCTCATTTGCCTAAACCTAATACAATAAAAACAAGATGTGCAATGCTAAACAGCTACGTCAGCCTGCTAGGGAGAGGTGCACCTGAAGAGGTGAGTCTTCAGTCGTCAAAGGTGGCCAGAGTACAGTGCACTGAGCAGCCATAAATTGGGGTGTGGGGTGGGGGAAAAAATCTTAATCTCATTTGGGTCGTAAAGATGTACTTTTTTTCAAACCAGACTTTGGCAATAAATTATGTAGGGAAAATATATATGTTTTTTTTTTTGCATTTCGATCTAATATGTTTTTGCCTTCTTGACAATGTTAGATTGACAGACAGATTGCTTGAAATTGTCCTAGATTCATAAACATAAAATAATGCCTGTGTTATGCTTTGCGCGATGCTTTAACAGTACACGTTATTGGGTGTGCGTAGTACAATTCTATTGATTAATTGATTATAAAAAGTGACGTTTTGTGACAATTAAATTGTGAAAGCGCTATACAAATAAATTTGATTTGATTTGACTTAAGAGCAACACTTGTGAACTATGACAGTAAACGGAGGGTAAAATGAGAGAATACTGTATAACTACAGCTTAGTACTTTACCAGGTTGGAGTATTCTTTAGTGGCCTTGCAATGGGCATACTCCAAACATCAGGCCCTTTGGCATTAGGAGATGTAGCGGTCTGAATGGTGCACTTTGCCCCATGACTAGGCATGCAGTAAAGATTATATACTTTTTATATTTTCCTTTTGGTTGATATATGTTTATTTCTATTATTTGGTATATGTGTAAATATTAAATATATGTTTATTTATATTATTTGGTATATGTGTAAATATTAAATATGGAAGTCAATTGATGATTAGCAATTAGCTGAATAGTGGAGAAAGGGTAGGATTAGATACGTTTTTACTTCTTCCTACTCCTTTTTGGACATGTCTTAGTATTATTGTTTATTTGTTTTGTTGTTGCAATTTTGTTTTATATATATATATTTTATATATCTAACATGTTAAAAATAAAATTTTCATTCATTTTCATTCAAAGCTTCAGTCAGACTATCAACCAGCCGGTCTTGTCAGTCCAGACTCCTCTTCATCGATTTTAGTTCTGCTTTTAACAACATCCAGCGCCACCAGATGATTAGGAAACTCCACCACCTCAATGTCCCTCCACTTCTCACTCACTGGGTACACAGTTTCCTCAGTGAAAGACCACAAACAGTTAGAGTGGGCACTGTAACATCCTCAACCACCATCACCAACACCGGAGCCCCACGAGGTTGTGTCCTGAGCCCCTTCCTGTTTACCCTCTATACCAATGACTGTGTCAGTTCCTCACCCCATCACTACATACTTCAAATAGTCTGATGATACTGTCATACTTGCACTCCTCAATGACAATAACTCTGTTTTAGGCTACCAAGACTCCATCTCCCATTTTACACAGTGGGTGCAGAAACAACTACCTGGAGCTGAACGTAGCAAAAACAAAATAACTGTTAATTACTTCCAGTACACACAGCACAGCCCACAACTCCACCCACAACCCCACCTGTATCAACAATAAAGCAGTTGAGATGGTGGAGTGCTACAAATACCTTGGACTCACCCTGGACAATAAAGTGAGCTTTGATCAACACACCACTGACATCCACAAACTCAGAGCACTTTCTGTTGCCCCCCACCTTCTGTTGCTGCTTTACCAAAGTATACTTCAACCCATTCTCCTTTACTGTTCCCCCTGTTTTTTCAACATGCTAACTGTTTCCAACAGGAACAAACTCACACGCATTACACACAATGCCTCCAAAATGATTGGCCTCCCCACCCCCAACCTCTCAGACCTCAACAGCAGAGCCATTACACGCAGAGCACGTACCATTGCACATGACCCCAGCCACCCCCTCAACCCATTCTTCACACTACTTCCATCAGGTCGCAGATACAGAACCCTTGCCTGGAAACGGGCACGCTTTGGCAGGAGTTTTGTCCCCTCTGCCATAGCATCACTGAGCAAAATACCTTGGTAATGATCATGTGTAGATGAATATGACTGTGTATGTAGGCACAAGTGTGGATGTACCCATGTGGGCGCATATTTAATGTATGTATATGTAATAGTGGTGTGTATATTTGTATTTATTTAATTTATGTGAGGCTTTTGTACAGACTGTTTACAACAAATGTCCTGTAAAGAACAATAAAGAATCTATCTATCTATCGCCACTCTGTGCTTGATCCAGTAGCTCAATATACAATACAATACAATATACGCCATTTAGCAGACGCTTTTATCCAAAGCGACTTACAGTAGTGAATGCATACATTTTCAGTATATGTGGCCCCAGTGGCGATTGAACCCACAACCTAAACGTTGCCAACGCCATGCTCTACCTACTGAGCCACAGAGAAGCTCCTGGTGTAGTCGGTCCTGATTACTGTGAAGCTTTTCCCTGAGTATTATCTTCTTCTGTTTTGTCATGCGCCGGAGAAGGCTCCTGTGCTGGGGAGGGGTGTGTATTTCTCTGGTGGGTGTGAGGGGCCTGTATCCGCCCCACTCTCCGGGCACTCTCCTAAGAAGGTAACGGGGAGAGCACCAGTCCGTGTTGTCATGGATACCGCTCCATCCATTTATTCAAGAATACTCACTGGGAAGAAGGGCTTTGAATTGTTTTCTTCTTGTTTTTCATGCATTTTCAATGGGCTTGGGGTTTTTTTTTTTTTTTTTTTTTAAAGAGTGGGTTTTGCCGGGCTGTGGACCAAAAAAAGCTCCAGGGTCGAGCCTTTTAACAGCTCAATCAGGAGAAACAGAGAGCATGTGCCTCGCTCCTGCTCTCTGACACTCGGCTGGCACAGCTGCATCTCTGTGTGTACGGCAGTGTCTGCAGCAGAAATTGTAAAATATTTCCTCTCCTCTCCTGCTTATTTAGATAGGTAAAAGATGGAGAGAAATGGTTAATTGTGTACCGCCGCCCCCCCCAGCTTCCCAACCCTTACCCCCACTGCAGTCACCGTGCCAAAGCTAACGGGCGCAGTGAATGGGCAGCTGACACTGGACCTTCAGAGCTGAAATGGTGCTGTGAAATACATTCCTAATGTTCCCTCATTAACAAGCTACAAAGATCAGAATTAGCTTGGTTTGGATGAGCTAGCGTGACGCATTAACTCCGGGGGGAAAAAGCAAGTTAAAAGCTTTTGTCTAAAGGCTGAGAGTTGTGTTATGTAGATATAAGCAATTAGATGGTGTTGCCTCTGTATGGGTTTGCATGTACTGGTAATCACCATACAAAATGATGGCCAGCAAAAGAAACACCACCTCTAAGAGGCTGAAGTTGAGGTGGAGGAGGAGGAGTGCGGGATTTTGAAGGAGAGCGTGTGTCTGCTTGCCTGGCTATGGTCTGCATCTCCATGATTACGACCCGACCCGAGTTGAGCTACACGCTGTTGCCATGGTGACACAGCAGAGATCCAGTGAATGCTGAAGAGAGCTGAGCACCGTGTGTCGGCGTAATTTTGCAATGTGTGGGAGCTTTTCGCCCGGCGACTGAAGCAGGATCATAATCTAGATTGTGCACTAAATGGTTATGGGGTGAGTCAGGTAAAATAATCCCAGACCCAGTGAAAGTGCCCAGTGCACTTTCAGTATCCACAATGTCAGCATTGGCTAATATGAATTGTTCTAACCACCCAAGTAGTAGATTAGTATTATAGATTGTAAATATTGTGATTATGTCTGTTATTACACACTGCCTGGCCAAAAAAAAAGTCACCACCTGGATTTAACTAAGCAAATAGGTAAGAGCCTTCCATTGGATAATTACTGCAGTGATTAATATGTTTTAGCTGGCAACAAGTTATTTAACCCTAACTGATGCAGTGAGTAGCTTCTCATTTCTTAAACAACCATGTCGGAAGACATATCCTGTGGTCGTGTTTCAGAAAAGACGTTAATCTGTTTCAGAAGGGAACTCAAATTATTGGCCTGCATCAAGCAAAGAAAACAACTAAGGAGATTGCTGAAACTACTAAAATTGGGTTAAGAAAGATTGGACTCTGGAGCAATGGAAGAAGGTCATGTGGTCTGATGAGTCCAGATTGACCCTGTTCCAGAGTGATGGACGCATCAGGGTAAGAAGAGAGGCAGATGAAGTGATGCACCCATTGTGCCTAGTGCCTACCGTACAAGCCTGTGGGGGCAGTGTTATGATCTGGGGTTGCTGCAGTTGGTCAGGTCTAGGTTCAGCAACGTTATGTGCCCAAAGAATGAGGTCAGCTGACTACCTGAATATACTGAATGACCAGGTTTTTCCATCAATGGATTTTTTCTTCCCTGATGGCACGGGCATATTCCAAGATGACAATGCCATGATTCATCAGGCTCAAATTGTGAAAGAGTGATTCAGGGAGCATGAGACATCATTTTCACACATGGATTGGCCACCACAGAGTCCAGACCTTAACCCCATTGAGAATCTTTGGGATGTGCTGGAGAAGACTTTGCGCAGCGGTCCGACTCTCCCATCATCAATACAAGATCTTGGCGAAAAATGTATGCAACTCTGGACAGAAATAAATGTTGTGACATTGCAGAAGCTGATCGAAACGATGCCATGGCGAATGTGCCATAATCAAAGCTGAAGGCAGTCCAATGAAATATTAGAGTGTGTGACTTTTTTTTGGGACGGGCAGTGTGCAATAATATATTTATGTTAAATACAATAGAACACGGTTTGGTAATCATATTGACTATGCATCTAATGAGCACAACTGGCTTAGTTGTAAACGGTAAATCTGTGGCAGTGGTTCTGATGCTTCTGAATAGCTTATTTTGTCTGAAGTACCTTCTGTTCCTCCAGACATTTTTATACAACTCAATTTAAAAAAGCTATTGTTCCAAACAGGTATGACTGCCGTTATCACTCATCTAGTGGATTAATCTGACCGTAGCTTGCTAGTTACTTAGCATTACATTTAGGAGTAGCTAACTAGCTGAATGAAACACTTGCAAAAACAGAACATACAACCAATTAAATTTATTCAACAAATGCAGCATCCTAGAATATCTTTCCGGGGAGAAGATACTGACAGATGCTTTAACCCACCAGTCACAAGGAGAACCTATCTTTTGGCAGGCAGCTATTATCAGTAGCTACCCATGCAAAACAGTTCAAAACGGTAAAGTAACTGAATTTCACAACTTACCTTTTGTCATTTATTTTACATGGGTAGCAGAGTTGGCTAACTTGCTAGTTCTGATCAGCAGAAGGCCTGGAATGCCGTTATGTACCTGGTTCCGCCCATTGCATGGCAGTAATGTGGGAGACCAGGGTGTTGCCATCTTAGTCAAGCCCCCGCCCTCCAGACATGGCTCAGACCAACCAGCGAGGACACATGAACTGAACTGTTTCTGTTTAGAGTACCTCAAGTTCAGTAAAATTTTTTGAGTGAAGAATTAAGCATTTATATTTCACAAACCACTGTAAAATTAGGTGATAATTTTACATGAATATCAGGTGTCTGTGCCAATTCTGCACATATAGGTTCCATGTGATTTTAATGACATTTTGAATACCTAAATTTTTTAAAATGTAATCATGGATTTGTCTTACTGTATATTGACTACATACAGACTTGGTGAATGTGTGTATCTGTACAACTCTGCTCAGTGAGGATTCCTGGTGGCTCAGGGTAGGCTGATCCATAGTGTGACTGAGAGGGGATCCGTACAGCTCAGCTGCGAGAGTGAGAATCGCTCGTGGTTGAATCTGGGCTCCCAGCCGTTTCCAGTTAACTGTGGGCTCTGAACGTACATATTAATCTCCATAACCGCCTCGGTTTTCCATAAATTCCTTTCTTTGATATGAAGAACACGTGGGTTTTGGTGTATTAGCCACAGCCGCAGCACCGCACATTCATTCTGTCCCTCACGCTGTCTGCACTGTGTTACATGACCTTAAATGCAGTAAGAGACGTGCGGAACAAAGCACCGTTGTACTAGTACACCAGTGGATACCATAAAGCTGTCTAGAGGGAGTGGTGGTGGGTAGAGAGAGAGAGAGAGAGGGGGAGGGAAGGAGAGATGGAGACAGGGAAAGCAAGAGAGACGGGAGTATGGGGGCACTACAGATGTGTGGAAGGGGAGGGAACAAGACGTGCAAATCGAATTCTCTGCCTGCTGCGAGGCCTGCACAGTACTGCCGCTGCCTATGGTCAGGAGCCGAGGTGCTGCATTTCCATTTCTTAGCTTAAATACACAAGACGCTGCAGAATTTTCTGTGTTTGGTTTTCAATGAGACAGTGTGGTCTCTGTGTGGCGGCAGAGCAAGCGTACACCTCCGCTGACTGTCGCCAGATGGCCTCCTGTGAATATTTATTGTCTGAAAGTGAGTTTATTTTTCAGCCACTCTTGATGTTGTTGACAGCAGGCAGAGCTGCAGAGGGAGCATCGCCCCCTGGTGGTGGGAATCCTGACTCATCAGCAGGGATGTAGGGGTGTGAAAGCCCCCATTGTAGAGGTGGAGGTGAAGAAATGGTGTATAAACCAGCTGTGGTGAACAGGGCCTGTACTGTATGCCGTTTCCACACACACACGCACACACACACACACACACACACACACACACACACACACACACACACACACACACACAGAGCCATGTTCAAGGCCAAAAGGAAAACCTAGACTCATCAACTAGAGAAAAATGTAAACTTTCCCAGGAATGCAGTTGAAGTTTAAGTGTGAGGAGGAGGTAGAACTTAAAGTTGGAGGGCGGGGGTGGGGGGGGTAGCATGTAGAGTAGTGCTTGTTCGGTACTGGGCTTTGGGTGAGACACTGCTGTTGCACCTATGACCATGGGAAACACTCCCTGTCTGGGACATCAGTAAAATGGCAAATCATGTAGTGATGAACGGTCTGACTGATGTTTGTATGCTACGATGGGGGGGGGGGGCGGGCGCCTCTTCCATTGGACAGACGAAATGATCTCTGTGCATCTCTGTCTCTGATACTGAAAACAGCTGTGCCTGTGTTTAGTAAACAGTCTGGAGCAGACTGGTCTGGAACTCTCCCTGCCCAATCCCCCCACCCTGCGCCTCATCGTCTGCAGAGAGCTGCTCTTGGTGTTCCGCTCGGCGAAAGGCTCCCTGTGGAATTTAGGCAGGCAGTGCTGCGGATGTTTGCTCTTGCGTTCTCTCTCAGACATGTTGGCAGGATGTTGTCTCTGCTGTTGAAAATGAAACGGTACTTGAGTCTTTACATGTTTGCCGTCATAGGCACTAGCTGTATTGAAATGACAGACCCTGAGGATCCACTACTGTGCTGCCCAACGGTGTCAAGTGGCCTGTAGGGGGCAGTGTGGAGCAAGTGGGGTAAAGTGTGTGGAGATGGCGGCAGTGTTGTGTAATGGGTAGGGAGCTGGGCTTGTAACTCGGAGGTTGCTGGTTCGATTCCCAGGTGGGGACACTTCCGTTGTACCCTTGAGCAAGGTACTAAACCTGAATTGCTTCAGTAAATGTCCAGCTGTATAAATGGATTGTATGTAAAGAAATGTAAAACTGTGTAAGTCGCTCTGGATAGGAGCATCTGATAAATGCCTAACATCAACATCAATATCTGAGATGGGGGAACAGCAGAGGTGATCTTCAGAGATGGTCACACTCCAGTAACGGATGGAGAGGGGTGTGACTAGAGTGTCTGTGTTTCATCAATGGGGTAGGCATTGCTTTGCAGCTTTGCAGTCACAATTCATTTATTTTGGCAGTGTGCTGATTGTGTCACCACACAGATGTATGTCCCAAGTAACGTGCTTGGCCTGATGCTGTGAGCTGTGCGCTCACAGCAGAGTCACTGTGTGTCACTCAGTGTGTCACTGTGTTATGGGGGTCTGAGGGACAGCGATGGCCAGTAGCCATTGTTGACTGGGACTGGGAGCCTTCTCATCGACAGCATCGCATGCTGACAGTCTGAGAGGGAGAGTGATGATGTTATTCTGTCCTCTGTGTGTGTGTGTGTGTATGTGTCTGTGCATCAGCAAGCTGCTTTCAAAATCCAAATCCCAACTGCAATAAAAAAAACTGTGGCTGCCATTGTCTTCACCAGACTGCGCCTGGTCATTTCATATGTCCTTCCGTTTTTGCGGAACGGCTGGTTACCTCATCTGTTACAGTGTATTGTCCGATGAGCTGCCAGCACAACGGAGACACATTTGGGAAACAGACTAGAAAAATGAAAAGAATATCTGCACTATAGACATGATTTAGATCCCCTGTACGTCAAGTCTAAGAGCCATGCCATCTGCTTGGTCACGTCGATTGTGAACTAAAGCTGTTCTCAGGGCCTGTTTATGCAGGGGAAGGGGGGGAAGGATAAAAGGAAGTGTATCTCAATGTGTTTTTCTTTATTTGTTTACCTAAAAAAATACTGAATGAAGATAAGCATAAAATTTAATAACACGGCTACCACACTCCCACACAAGCTTCAATGTCCGTTCTGGATCAGAATCCGCATTGCTCAAAATGTTGTGGCTTGAATTGTGGCTGAAAGAGCTGGTCCTGAAAATGTCATTTCCAAGGATGTTGAGGCCATCAGTATGCAAAATAAAATGGCCTCAGACTGCGATGTAGCCTATTGTGGCATTTTTATGGGTCCTTGAATTTGAGGGAGTGGGACTGTGAAATAATTATTCACAGTCACATGTGTCAAAATTATTGGCACCCCTGCAATTTCAATTTTGTTTTGTTTATGATTTTTTCTCCCCAATTTGGAAGCCAATTATACCCTCTATTTATTTCGATTAACCCTCCCCCACAAACTCGCCGTCCGTCTCTATGGGGCAAGCTACTCTCTGAGTCCGGCAATGATCCACCTCCTTCGAGACGGAACTCACAGACCCCCCCTTCCTGGAGACACCCTTATGTGCTTCACAGCGAGTTCATGCCGACCATCCTCCCCCCTCCCTCAGGAGCAGACAGCCAAATGCCGCCCCCGATCGGGGCTAATGGGCAGGGCCGGTCTGGCATAGATGGGTTTTCAACCGCATCCCTGATAGGCACCTCACACTGCGTTAGACTGCTACGCTATCCGCCAGCCCGAGGCAGCCAGATTTTGATCTAAAATCTCCTGGTACTTGATGGAGTCCATGATGCCTTGTATCCTAACCAGGTTCTCAGGGCCTTTGGAAGTAAAACAGCCTCAAAACATCACAGATCCACCACCATACTTCACAGTGGGGATTAGGTTATTTTCAAATAACACCTCTGGTGTTTGTTGCCAAAAAACTCTATTTTTGTCTCATCTGTCTCATCTCCAATGACGTTTAGCAAACTCCAGGCGCTTAACGTTTGTGGTTTGATGACAGCAGAGGCTTTCTATTGGCAAGCCTTCCAAATAGCTTGTTGGCATGGAGGTGGCATCTAAATGTAGTTTTGGAGACTTGGTGACCCCAAGATGCAACCAACTTCTACAATTCTCCAATCTGTGCCTCTTGAACCATCCTCCTCACTGTGTGTGGGGGCAAAATACACTTGCACCCTCTTCCAGGCAGATTCATAGTGGAGATGGGTATTTTCAGGCATGTAACTATTTTTATAGCCATTACCTGATCTATGGAGGTCAACAGCCTTTTGTCTCATTTCATTTGTGTATTACCCCTGGGATGGATGACTAAGGGATGACCTCTGGTCTGAGGATGTCCAGGAACAGGATCATTGGAAGACCTCATGCCCCTCCCAGGGCAGTTTGGAGTGACCACCCTCCCTCAGAGGGTCATAAATCTCCCTATGTACCGACAGAAAGGCTCCAGTTCAAAGAAAACGCTCTGTGTCCCATTCCAAAATCCTGAGTTCCCTGAAGGGGAAAGTGTTTTTCTGCAGCAAATAATCTCTTGCATACAGTAGATGAGCCATTGCAGGAATTTCTTCCCCCAGTATGCTAAAACACAGTCCTGTAATTCTGCATGGAAGAATTATATCTCAAGTGACTCAGATATATCCAGTAAACAGCGGGCATCTCCAATAAACCTGAATAATAAGAGATATCTCCTGTAAACTGTGAGCAATCCAATAAATGGTGAGTAGTCTCATATATAAACTGAACGATCCAGATAGCTGCAAGGAATTGAGTAATCTCAGACAGCCCCAGTAACAGATAGTATCAGTTAGTGGGATGGCCATATTTGACTGTAAGGCAGCAGATTCATTGGTATGTTTGTGTATAAAGCCATTTTAGGGCAACTGCCAACAAGATTTCTGATCTATCCACCTTACTCACCCAACAAAGAAATGGACATTACAGACTGAGATCACAGAAATGTATTTAATATAATTTATATTATTTGTACTGTACATGTATTGTGTAACTTTTGTATGCTCCCTTCTTGGCCAGGACTCTGAAAAAGAGATGTAAATCTCAATGTGACTTCCTTGGTAAAATAAAGGATACAACATTTTTTTTAATAGTGCTTGATCTCTGATATATCTCCAGTGACAGTTGCATAATCTCAGATATATCCAGTAAACCATTATTAAACTGGGATATATCAGGTAAACGACTGAGTAATTTCACATATTTTATGTAATGTAAACAGTGAGTAACCTCACTGGAAGATAGTGACCCAGTCATTTCTCTTCAGTTGTCATATGGTTAATTTGTGGAGACTGGCAACCAGTGCGGATTCAGTTCATATTAGTATGTGCTGGTGACAGAGGTGAGACTGTTGCTGTCACCTACGTATGACAGCTGTCACCCCCAACCACACTAGCACCACACCACCTTTTTGGAATCACCTTTAATATCAGCATAGAGGTAAATGATTGTGTCTCATTTGCATCCTGTGGACACAGACAGTAAAAATGTGTAATGAAAACCAGACAAATTGGAATGTGCCAATCAAAGAGACCCACAGATTATAAACACACACACACACACACACACACACACACACACACACGAATGACAATGGTTTTCATAACCAAGTCAGATAAAAAGAGGTTGTCCCACAGCTTGTGAAGTCTCCATCTGTCGCCACAGCAACCACCATGCACGCCCCCACCGACATCGTAGGCGGATGAATGAACCTGGTGGCCAGGGCAAACGTTTTACAGTGCGGCAGTCTGTGATGTTCCAAAATCCTCAGCAAAGCATCCTGCCAACGAGAGACATAGACTACAGAGGTATTGCTGTGTTTGAGGGGAAACCAGCGTAGCTCTTGTTTGCCTTGTAGTGGGAACGCTTCAGATTCCCCAAACCACAGGTCTAGGATGTCACTTATGTTGGTGGGATTGAGGTTCGTTAGGACAAGGGCCATCGTCTGGCCTCACTGTCCCTCTGCATGTCAGAGGCCAGTGTAAATATACAACAATGTCAGTTTTATTCGGAAACATTTTTATGCCTTTAAATGTGGCCTGTGATGGAGTGTTTGTATTGCATACTACCTTGATATACACCGCTGTGGTGTATATTTCATGTTCAGTACGCAGTAGAAATTTGGCGTTTTACATTCATTCCTTCTGTGTGGCATGGTTTTCTTCAAATGTGTCTTGAAAGTGAATTTTTTTATTACAAACAGCTTTACAATTACGACAGACGTATGAGTCACTATTCAGGTTGCTGCAGAGGCATGCTCCAGTTTAGAGTCACGCTTAAATTTGCTGTGGCGTTACGCGTCTTTACTGCAGATTAATTTTCTGACTTTACTGTGGAGTCACGCTTAAGTTTAATGTGGAGTCATGCTTAAGTTTACTGTGGAGTCATGGTGGTTAACTGTGTTTCCTGGGGAAAATTCAGTCACAGCTGTGGAACCACCGGGGAGGAAAGCCAGTCTCTGGCTGTCATACTGTGGGCTGCGTCTTTGTGGTAGACATGCCTTCAACTGCAGGGGACTCTTTTCTGCTGGTAATTTGTGCTGAGCAGTTTTAAATGTGCTCGGGGAGTTTACATTCGGGGAGAAAAATAGGGAGAAAAAGTGGAAAGGAATAAAAGTGGCCAAATTTGGACTCTGTGGTCACAGGCAGGACTGAGCATCTGGATGCAAAACACCAACGAGCAGGGAATAGTTTGAGGTTTTGGTATTCTCTCCCGTCTGTCTGGAGCAGGACCACATTGTCTGTATCACACAGTGTCTCAGTCACAGTGTCTCAGTCTCAGTGTCTCAGTCTCAGTGTCTCAGTCTCAGTGTCTCAGTCTCAGTGTCTCTCACAGTA
This sequence comes from Aldrovandia affinis, assembly GCA_029706075.1. NCBI lineage: Eukaryota > Metazoa > Chordata > Actinopteri > Notacanthiformes > Halosauridae > Aldrovandia > Aldrovandia affinis. The sequence continues at coordinate 2,858,065 of JAINUG010000099.1, read as the reverse complement.
TCTCAGTCTCAGTGTCTCTCACAGTGTCTCAGTCACAGTGTCTCAGTCTCAGTGTCTCAGTCTCAGTGTCTCAGTCTCAGTGTCTCTCACAGTATCTCAGTCTCAGTGTCTCCCAGTGTCTCAGTCAGTCACATGCAGTGTCACAATGTGTGTCGGTCACAGTGTCTCAGTCTCAGTCACAGTGTCTCAGTCACAGTGTCTCTCAGTGTCTCAGTCAGTCACATACAGTGTCACAATGTGTGTCGGTCACACTGTGTGTGTCAGTGGGTCTCTTGAGTGTTTCTGTTTTATCTCTGTGCCTCGGTCTGTATCAGTGTGTGTCAGTGTCACTATTTCCGTCTGTTTCAGTTTGTATATATCAGTGTTCCCCATCACAGGATCAGGACCAGGTCTCAGAGAGTATCGCTGTGGAAGCTTGATTGCATTGCCTGAATCTTTGTCTCTGGAAAGCCTCAATAAGTATATGTTATACTATACTATAGTGTATATTGTATATGCTATATATGCGCATAAACCTCTCTGCTAATGACTGTGCGTGTGTGTCCCTGGGGGGCTTTATGGCCCCCTACGGTATACTGTACGCAGAGAGGGGTACCGTTTCAATGAAAATTACAAACTCACTCAGCTCTAAGTAATGATCTCTGACCCAGAAAGTTAAGAGCTAACCCGCTGTAAACACGGACCAGATTCAGAAACAGACAGAGCTTCCTGTATGTTATTATACTGTATATATCGCACTGCCTAGAGAACACTAACAGTGCCACAATTATCCCTAAGTCAAAGCGTGGCTGCCCCCCCCACACTCACTGGCTTTCTCAATTCAATTCAGGTCTCAAAGAATCTTGAATTGAATTGAAATGACAAAGAATCATTTGTTGCCCAAGCACAAACATGTTTATACCAAACATGCCATGGCTGATGTAAATGTAAACAAATTAAGAAGTTAAAAATGTGACAATATACAAAGCAAATGTACATGTAATTAAATAATTGTATCAATAGAAAATACACATTCGATAAAACCACAAAATAAAGTTTTGTTTTGTAGGTTGCCCATTATCTCTCCAGTTCTAGTAAGTGGTTAATTACTCTACTGCCAGTGCAACACATCTCTTTTCTTTCTTGAGAAGGATCGTCAATTTATGGATATCGTGCTATAAAAGCTTATTTATTATGAATCATAAATAAATGTTCTTTATATCTCTTTCTCATCTTATGTAGCCCTCTTTCTTAACGTCTTGTTGATTGCAGAGTGAGAACTGCCTGTCCTTGCTTGCCTGTCCATATGAGTCAGTTCCATTGGCAAGATTGTGCTAGGCCTGTTCATGTCAATCATTCTTATTGGCCAGGCCGGCCTGTATCAATTACTCTCACTACCAGGCTGTGCCTGCCTGCCAATATCAGTCACTCTTATTGGCCAGGCTGTGCCAGGTCTGTTCATGTAAGTTGTGTAGTTGGGCTGGCAGTGTAGTGTAATGGTTAGGGAGCTGGGCTTGCAACTCAGAGGTTGCAGGTTCAATTCCCAGGTGGGGCACTGCTGTTGTACCCTTGAGCAAGGTACTTAACCTGAATTGCTTCAGTAAAATGTCCAACTGTATAAATTGATTATATGTAAAGAAGTGTAAACTGTGTAAGTCGCTCTGGATAAGAGTGTTTGCTAAATGCCTAAAATGTCAAATTATTTATTTACGAGGTTGTGGCAGGTTGTCCTGTATCAGTTTCTCTTACACTGCCTGGCCAAAAAAAAGTCACCACCTGGATTTAACTAAGCAAATAGGTAAGAGCCTTCCATTGGATAATTACTGCAGTGATTCATATGTTTTAGCTGGCAACAAGTTATTTAACCCTAACTGATGCAGTGAGTAGCTTCTCATTTCTTAAACAACCATGTCAGAAGACATATCCTGTGGTCATGGAAAAGATGTTAATCTGTTTCAGAAGGGTCAAATTATTGGCCTGCATCAAGCACAGAAAACAACTAAGGAGATTGCTGAAACTACTAAAATTGGGTTAAGAACTCTCCAACGCATTATTAAAACCTGGAAGGATAGTGGCGAACCATCATCTTCAAGGAAGAAATGTGGTCGGAAAAAAATCTTGAATGATCGTTATCGGTGATCACTTAAACGTTTGGTGAAATCATATCGTAAGAAATCAACAGTAGAACTCACGGCTATGTTTAATAGTGAAAGTAAGAGCATTTTCACACGCACAATGCGAAGGGAACTCAAGGGATTGGGACTAAACAGCTGTGTAGCCTTAAGAAAACAACTTGTCAGTGAGGCTAATCGAAAAAAAGGCTTCAATTTGCTAGGGAGCATAAAGATTGGACTCTGGAGCAATGGAAGAAGGTCATGTGGTCTGATGAGTCCAGATTTACCCTGTTCCAGAGTGATGGGCGCATTAGGATAAGAAGAGAGGCGGATGAAGTGATGCACCCATCATGCCTAGTGCCTACCGTACAAGCCTGTGGGGGCAGTGTTATGATCTGGGGTTGCTGCAGTTGGTCAGGTTTAGGTTCAGCAATGTTATGTGCCCAAAGAATGAGGTCAGCTGACTACCTGAATATACTGAATGACCAGGTTTTTCCATCAATTGATTTTTTCTTCCCTGATGGCATGGGCATATTCCAAGATGACAATGCCACGATTCATCGGGCTCAAATTGTGAAAGAGTGGTTCAGGGAGCATGAGACATCATTTTCACACATGGATTGGCCACCACAGAGTCCAGACCTTAACCCCATTGAGAATCTTTGGGATGTGCTGGAGAAGACTTTGCGCAGTGGTCCGACTCTCCCATCATCAATACAAGATCTTGGCGAAAAATGTATGCAACTCTGTACGGAAATAAATGTTGTGACATTGCAGAAGCTGATCGAAATGATGCCACGGCGAATGCGTACCGTAATCAAAGCTAAAGGCGGTCCAACAAAATATTAGAGTGTGTGACTTTTTTGGGGACGGGCAGTGTATTAACTAGGCTGTGCTAGGTCTGCCTGTGTCAGTCAATCTCACTATGTTTACATGCACACAATATTCTGATTATGGCCTGATTTTCGGTTAAGCTACAGGTGACTAGTAACTGCCTAAATAAATGAATCACCAACACCACCAGAACAGCTTCAATGTGCCTTGGTATAGATTCTACAAGTGTCTGGAGCTCTGTTGGAGAGATGTTTGGTGTTTGGTGTTTGGTTGATGGTGGTGGAACACGCTGTCTCAGGCGCCAGTCCAGAATCTCCCATAAGTGTTCAATTGGGTTGAGATCTGGTGACTGAGATGGCCATGGCATACGGTTGACATCATTTTCATTCCCATCAAACCATTCATTGTCCACTGGTGCCCTGTGGATGGGGGCATGACCACTCCCATCACAATAGAAATGCTTCACCATAGGATGAAGGTGATCACTCAGAATGGCTTTGTATTTATTGGTGTTTACCTTGCCCTCTACGCGGTTGAGTGGACAGAAAGCATGCCAGATAAATGCACCCCACACCATAACAGCCCTTGAGAACCCTTCATTTACTCAAGTGTTTCCTTTATTTTGGCAATTACCGGTATATTCCGAATAACGCATAATGTGTAGACCTAGTGTAAAGATGGTAGATACATGGTAATCAACGTATTCTGAATAAATTATAGAACATAGATTTTCCCGTTAACTAATGTTTTCCGGCAAAATGGCTAGGTCGATGCTCTCTTTTGCGTTATTATTGTATATTGTGTGTGCTGTGTTGTCTTGGCCCTTTTGCAAAATAGTTTATTTCAGCAGTCGTTATCAACAATGGCAGACAAAAACGTTAGGAAATAGCAAAAGGATCTGCAGTTAATGCCGCAATTTGTCATTTGTGCCACACAGAAATCCTCGGTAGACAATGTATTAAAGTTCGCCCCCACGATTGGTGGGAAAGAGTCGGTAATGGTAGAATTTACGAATGAAGACTGGAAAGTCCGTAAATCGCGAGCCCCATTCACAAATTGTGCGAATGAGCGTACTGATGGGTTACGAAACCTGGAAATGCAGCAGTCCGCGTGCCTGTGACACTTTCTCTGAGTGTTGCCTTTGTCCTCTACACATTGGGGAGTTGTGCTGAGTATCGTATGTCCGCAAATCTTCTGGGTTCTGGGTCCACAAATGTGCGATAAAGAAATGTGTGTAGCCTACATGTTCCGTCTCCTCGTCACTCCAGAAAATGAGATTTTTTTTTTGCATGTTGACGACTCTCCAAACCTACTTGCTAGTAGCGCGAACAAATTAAGCAGCTAGATAATATTATTTACAAATTACTCAGACGTAAATTGACATTCCGTTATGGGGAGTATTACGAAAAATGTGTTTATATTACATGGTATTCCGGCTTGCATGTGCCAGGTGCTGGGATACTGGTGAATCTGTGTAAGGTTTTGATATGACCCATACATCGCAGGAATACTAGCATGTTCCGGTTCATGTCGTAATATTATTGTGCATGTATGTAATCAGTGGCAAGGCTATGTGCATTTGTTGTAAACCCTTGTTTCCTCCTGAACAAGAAAACGGTATTAGCTAACGGTAGCAGTAGCTAAAGGAACTTGAACTTCAATAAACCGTCCATAAAATTCCAATCAGATCCCTGGATATACACCCCCACCCTCATCTCCCTCCATCCCTGTCACCCCCTTACTCTTTGTTCAGCACTCACACATCCCCTCTCTTTCTCTTGCTCTCCATCTCTGCCGTTTCTCTCCCTCACTCTCTCTCCCTACCTCCTATCTCCCCCACTCTCTTTCTTTCTGTCACGCTTTGCGGAATTAATGGTAATTTGCCACGCGCTATGTTTTTCATTATGGTATCACAGGGATAGAAAACCACCAGTTTCATTCAGCTTCGAGTGTGTTCATATTCTCTCCTATCCATAAGAACACAAAACAATAACCCTGTCAAAACGTTGACTCCTCCCACTAGAGCAACGCTCATTGGCTGTGCAGGGTGCGTGCACTCTTTCTGTCACACCATTGAGTCTTAAAGCAACACAACACAAGCAACATATTCTTACAGTGAATATTGTTGATACTGGAGGGTTTTTTGTTTGTTTTGTGTTTCTCCTCTTCCATTTGAGTGAAAACATCACGATTCTCTTCTCTTCTTTAAATGGGCAATTCATTCTTTTTTTAAATTACCATTTGTCAGAGAAAACACTCCTGCAAGAAATAATCTAGACCAGCAACTATTCAGTTCATATACAATCAATTCATACTCAAATGTAAAAAACTAATATTATTAACAAGTAGATAATAACAACATGCCACCACATTGCCCCATGGCAAAAATGTAGTGCTTGAACAACATGCCACCACATGGCAAAAATGTAGTGCTTGAATTAAATGAATTCATAATCTGTAATTAAAATAGAGGTGCATTAATATAATAATTAAAAAATCTTCTTTCAAGCTAAATCAAACCGAACACCAAAGTTGTGGTGAAAAGGTTGCTTTATTAATGGCATTAATGGATGTTCTCTGTGCTCTCCGCAGGTGACGTATCTGGGGAAGGTGACGATCTCGGGGTCCCAGTTCCTCTCCGGGTGCACGGAGTCGGCCGTGATCGGGCTTTGCGAGCGCCGGCCGCCCAGGAGGAGGACAGGACGACCTCTCCCCCAGCGCCATCCTGGAGATCCGCCCGTTCCAGGTGAGGCTGCACCACCTGGACGGCCGCGGCGAGGCCACCGTCGCCATGGACACCTACCAGGTGGCGCGCATCGCCTACTGCACGGCCGACCACCACGTCAGCCCCAACGTCTTCGCCTGGATCTACCGCGAGATCAACGACGACCTGACGTTCCAGATGGACTGCCACGCGGTGGAGTGCGAGAGCAAGCTGGAGGCCAAGCGGCTCGCCCACTCCATGATGGAGGCGTTCCGCAAGACCTTCCACAGCATGCGCAGCGACGGACGCATCCACAAGAGCTGCTCCTCCGACGACTTCCCCGAAGACTCCACCCCCGAAGACGGCTGAGCCCGGCGCCTCCGCCCAAGCCCGCTCTCGGGGACCCCCGGAAGAACTCTCTGGACCGACACAGAAAAACCCCAACTGCTCAACGTGGAAAAACAATGACTGACTGATACAGAACAGCGAGGCCTGGTGAGAGAAGGATACGGGGGGGTGATTTATGGGGGGAAAAGTAGAAGAAATAAAAAATAAAATAAAGTAACTTGCATAAAACAGACCAAAACTAAAGGAAGTTGTTCTCTCTGCCACTTTGCTAATTGGCCACCCTGCCATTCCTCACGGCCAGTCGGGTGCTTATAGATACGCCTCATTAAGACATCTGCTTCGTTAAGACAGTTTACACTCCCGCTCGATCCTTGCCGACTGTTCTGGCGGCGTGAGGAAAAGCTTAACCGACAACAGTCCTCCAAGACCCTCTCGCTCCTCTTGGTCTGGATCTTAACCCTGGATCCCGTCCTCCTTCCCTGAGACTCCGGGCCTGCTGCCCCTGTTTGTCCCCCGCTGATAATTGAGGACACTCGGCCCGGCAGGAAGCTCTGAAGACTTTGGAGTGGAAGTGGGTCACGCAGACCCCTTCTCACTTGCATCACTTCCTGGTTTCCTGTCTCGAAACATCCAGCTCACTTTGTTTATGCATGCCTGCGGTCAGCATGGTGTGGGGTTTTATAAACAGTGGGTGTTTCAATATCAGTCTGGATGGATTTTATCTCTTTACTCTTATATAGCCCCCAGCCAGGCTGACATATCGTGCCATATTTGATCCTATATTTGATTATGTTTTTGAATTCACCAAATTTAAACAAGACCTTAGCTGGACTCCTCTCACGCACCTGGTCCCTGCCTCCTCTCTCTCTCTCTCTCTCTCTCTCTCTCTCTGAGCTGGTCTCCTCATTTCAAGTCAACGTCCTGATAATCACGCCTCATCCACGCGCATTGCCAACATGTAACCATCCTACAGCATCGCAGGAACGTTGTGAGAACGTTACTCTTGCCTTTACAGGGACTGGGCCCAAAGGGACACCGACTGACTTTAGATGGTTAGGGGAGAGGGAGTGCAGGCATGTGGTGGAGCGGTTACTGGGATCTGACGAGGAACGGGACCAATGTTCCTCTTGTGCTGCTTTTTTAAAAAGATGAAATCAAGCCGTGGCAACCGGCATTAGAGCAGAGCGGGAAAGATTAAGGGGGGAGGAGAGGAGGAGAGTCAGAGAGACTCAGGCCCCATGGATGCCCACGTCCTCTGTGAGCTGTACGATTGTGTCTTGTGCCGCAAACCCTCTGCACATTTTGGTACCTTTCTCTATTCTGTTGATTTGATTTGATTCAGCAGCAGGTGTTGTGGAATCTGTGGGTGTAGGAGGCCGATTCTGGGCAGAGATATAAAGGGAAACGTTTGTCTTGTTAATTTGCTATAAAGTTTACGAGTTGTGTCTTTGGTGCTCAGTTTGTCTGGGCTGCCTCTGAGGAGAAAGGCCGACAGGAATGAGTCAGTTCGTACAAGAGCGAGAATTTATCACCATTTCTGGTGACCATTATGAATAGACTGCAGGTTAACGGAACAATCTGTGATACATTTCCTGTGATCAAAAGCTGAATATAGAGGGCACAGGTCAGTATATATTTCTAAAATCATTCGATAAGCTTGTGTAAATACAACTGTATTTGTTTCCAAATATTACAACATAAATGTTTATAGCTATTTTGAATAAACAACAAGCAAGAAAGCCAGTGTTTAATCGCCAGCTGTGAATATGTAGAAAACCCTGTAGTGCTGGAAATTCAAAGTCGAAGCCTTAGTTGTATGTGGGAGAGCTAGCCTGAAGAAGGAATGTTTATGAAGTGGTAGATTACTGTGTTACGTCTGTATCCAAAAGTCTTGGATTTGCTTTAAGTGTTTCATAATGTTACAGTATGTGTTTTCTATACAGTATTTGCAAAGATAAAAAAAACAACATATAAACTATTTACCATGAGCGATTGTGTCGTTTGTGTTTTTCTTTTAAAGCTGTGAAATTACTGTTGACCATCCCTGAACACTGCCTAGGTTTCTCTCCTGTTCCTCAGACCTCAGAGCTCAAGAGAGAATGTAACTCATTATTTTCCAGGTACCGTTCACCAAAAAATGTTGTGTTTTGAATTCCGTCAGTGGCCAGTGGGGCCTCTCCTCACCCTAGTGTTAGTGTGACTCAGGTCGGGTTGACTCAACAAGCGGGGATTTGGTTTTCCAGGCTTAGTTCAAAAATCACAAGCCAGCGTGACTATTTGTATGCCAAAGACTTCAACCAAAACCACGACAGCCAAGATGAAACTCAAAACTCTTGAATGCCCTTAATAGTTCTGAAACCACGTATTTGTTAGTATTTGCTACCTGTACTGTATACTCTATTTAAATGTGGCAGCAAGCGCCACAATTCATTACTGATGTAGAGAATGCTTATTTTGGATAAAGACCAAACTCACAATTGGCTTCTCACAACAATATATTTACCAAGAAACACAAGTTTTCCTCTGCTCTGGAATCAGGCCATCTTGCTATTTTATCTCAAAATGCATGTTTTTGTTGTGTTGATGTGGTGGTGGGGGGGGCAAAATTCCAGCTTGCTTTTTAGTCCCAGAAGTGCATAGAAAACCAGTGGCTGGAAAACCCAAACCTGGCAGCCCCCCTGGGGTTGACTGAATACTTTAACAGTACCTCCAAGGAGAACAGTGTCCCTCGTGATAAAACAGAAGGAAACACTTCCAGTCAAATTTCCACCTGGCACTATTACTGATCCACATCTGTACAGCAGTTTGAGAGACTTTGCGGGAGCCAGTGCCTTTGAAGTTGCTTTTTGATTTCCCGTGGAATGCCAAAGGGTTCTGTTCAGGTTATGATAGGATGCCGTTCAGCTCTGGCACCTGTGTTCCCAGACATCAGCCCAAGTGATGATGTCACGATGGCGTATCCCGACAGTAAATTGTCTCTGTAAGCCTGTTTTTGAGTTCGCCCTGTGCGCCCGGCCATAGGTTGCAGGAGGTGTGTGTGAGGAAGTGTGTCCCCATCATTGAGGATATGTCCATTGTTGTCTCTGTATTTGTGCTCAGTATTGTGACTGTGTTCAATATTGTAATAATGTACAGTGTTATGTTCAGTGTTGTCACTGTTTTTAAAGTTGTAGATGTATTTAATATGGCTTTCACTATTGTGGCATTGTTCTGTGTCATCTCCTTGTTATAGTAGTTACCAGTATTGTCACTGGCTTCACCCCTGACTTACCCCAGTGTTACACTGTCCCTGTGATATCTAACCAAACATATATGTACAAACATATATATATGTAAGTTCATATAAGTCAATGTACAAACTTAGCTGCATACAAGCCCCTGAGATCAATCACCTTTGTGAAAATCACCAGGCATGCCATGTCAGTTTGTGAACATAGGTAGCACAACACCATCTCCCATGATTCTCTAATACACATAGAATTGAATTCCAGGTCAGCCATGTGTCTTTCAGTTGATCACAATTAAATTTGATTTTTTTGTATATAACATTTTATTTATACAGTGCCTTGCAAAAGTACTCAGACCCTTGGGAAGTTTTCAAATGTTGCTGGATTACAAATGATATGTTCACATTTTGTAAAATGTAATATTTATATTTTTTTTAATGCTCAAACTGAATTTTTATAAAGAAGAATGTCTGCAAATATTTCGGCATTTCGGCAAAGTTCCTACCAACTTTTCATACTGGTTGGTTTTTCACCCATTCTTCCTGGCAGAATTGCTCCAGCTCTCTCAAGTGTCTTGGACATCTCTTATGGACAGCAATCTTCAAGTTGTGCCACAGATTCTCGATGGGGTTCAGGTGAAGACTTTGACTGGGCCGCTAAAGGACTTTCACCTTTTTACTATTGAGCCACTCCGATGTAGCTTTGGCCCTGTGCTTTGGATCGTTGTCCTGCTGAAAGGTGAATTTTGCCCCAACATCAGTCTTTTGGGAGACTGAAATAGGTTTTCTTGCAGTATCTGCCTGCACTTTGCTCCATCCATTATTCCTTCTATTCTGGCAAGTTTCCCAGTCCCTGCTGAAGAGAAGCATCCCCATAGCATGATACTGCCACCACCATGCTTCACTTTAGGGATGGTGTTATGTGGGGCATAGGCAGTGTTAGGTTTGTGCCATACATAACACGTTGCATTTTGGCCAAAAAACTCTTATTTTAGTCTAATCTGACCAGAAAACCTTTTCCCACAGTTTAGCTAGATCACTCAAGCACTTTCTAGCAAACTCCAGGTGGGCTTTGAGATGTTTTGTTTTAAGTAATGGCTTTTTTTCTTGCCATACAGGCCAGTATTATGCAGTGCCTTTGATATTGTTGAGTGGCTACTATATCTATCAAGGTTAAGCATAACGTTTAGGGGGGATTCTGATTTAGAGGCGTTCAGTCATAATCCCACAGATGGTAGCTTCGCACCATTGGCTCCTCAGCCAAGCACATACACCAAATGTCTGAACCTGCAGTTCCTCTCGTACTGAGCAGGATTACTATTGCAACAACACATCATCAGTATGGTAAAACTAACCCGATCCTCACAAAAACAGGTGTTTTTAATCCTGAAATCATGACAATCACTGTTATGACACACAGACAGAGGCCAATCAACTCATTGTGTGGCTCGTTAAGGTAATGTTTTGCACCTGCATTAACTTACAGCTGCCAGAGCACAGGGTTTGAATACTTCTGCAATCAATATTTTCCCATTTTTATTTCATTTGAGGTAATTATATACTTTTTTTCACTTGTCTTTTTTTTTTTTTTTTTTTTTAAATGTGTGGAGTAAGTTGTATTTATAACAGATCATTATTTTTTAAATGGAAGTGTTAGAAATGAAAGCTCAAAAGCAACAAAATGTGAAAATTGTGCAAGGGTCTCAGTACTTTTGCAAGGCACTGTATTAATGTATATGGTGGCTCTGTTAAATGATGCAGTCACGTGCTAAATGAATAAATGAAACACGTGTGCAGCCAGCTGAGCTGCAAAGCCATTGTGGGGATACTCGATTGACCAGAGGAGATGTTAATGCATGATAAGACTGTGTCCTGCTGATTGAAACCCTCCCTCTGATTGAAACCCTCCATAATTATCTATGGCTAATTATGCCTAGCACCGCGGAATTCTGGACCATACACATCACCTTAGAGAACCAGTACTTCAGCTTGACATGGCTCCAAACTCTTTCAATGAAATTTCAAAGTGTCTGTTGACTTAGATCTCCAAATATGGAGCTGCAGGTTTTGGCCTCCGAGGGGGTGGAGCCGAGGATGTCGGGACACGTATCTTTGAGGAATGAAAGGCACCCCCGAGTCCTTACGCAGAAACACGTGTGCGGAGGTCTGGGAGCTCCAGAGCCGCCCCATGTCAGCGATAGAACAAGCTGCTCCCCTCTCACGTGTTATCAGTCAGAGTATATGAACCATCCGTTCTCTAAATTCATAAACGCACGAGGACACACTGCTCCGCTGAGTTAGGTCCAGGCCCAGATGTCAGGACACTGCAGAGCTCAAGGGTGGGAGAGCGGTCCCGTACCATTTCTAACGCAACGTCCCCCACTTCATCACAGGCGCGTTACAGAAGCGTCCGGCGTGATCGCTTTAGCTGGGTGGTCTCGCCCGGCATTCTTATTATGTAAGACTGAGCGAGAGAGCGGGAGGGAAGCAGAGAGAGGGGATGATGGAAACCGATTGACAGAGAGGTGGGGGGGGAGGGTGGTGGGGGGGGGGTGAGGGGGAGGTGAGGGGGTGGGTTTTAGGAAGTTAAATGTGTTTTCCAGAACAGAAGTGAAGTCTGCAGGGCCATTTTTGGCTGGTCTGTATGTGTCAGAGAGCGCTTCCAAACTGTTATTTCCAACTCCCTTCAGATCCCATCTGCCCCGTCCGATCCAGCCTTCCACTGGAAGTTTCAAGACGTATGTCCAGGAAGAGTGCGCTTACCTCTGCGGCTCAGGACTGCCCTCTGAGCAGACCCTCAGGACATGTTTCAGTGCAGCATTGTTTCTGAGCCGTCTCCGCTGAGCGATGGTGTGTAGATAGCCAGAGACACCCCCCACCACGCAGCACCGAGCAGACTGCCCCCCGCCGCCCCCCCCCCCCAGTTCTGAACAGTCCCTCGGCAGCAGTCAGAGGAGAGAGTAAAAACAGAGGGCAGGAAATGCCTGAAATATCATCCATGAAAAACACAGAGTCACAGAGAGCCTGAGCGCCAAGCGTAGCTGATCTCAGAACAGTGTGAAAAGCACAGAGTCACAGAGAGCCCGAGCGCCAAGCGTAGCTGATCTCAGAACAGTGTGAAAAGCACAGAGTCACAGAGAGCCTGGGCGCCAAGCGTAGCTGATCTCAGAACAGTGTGAAAAGCACAGAGTCACAGAGAGCCCGAGCGCCTGAGCGTAGCTGATCTCAGAACAGTGTGAAAAGCACAGAGTCACAGAGCTCAGAACAGTGTGAAAAGCCAGAGTCACAGGTCAAATTGTATTGAAAATATTTCAATTACTTTCAAATACTTTTTTCGTACAAGTATTTTCAAATCACAAACACAAGGTATTTGAATATTCTAATGTATTGGGAAATATGTTTAGGAATGATTTGAATGTGTTTGAAAGTAATAGAAATTGAATGTATTTGAACTAATTGATGTAATAAATATTTGTATTCACAATTACAAAGTATTTGATTTCATGGATGTATTTGAAAATACTGTTATATACTCAGTGGCTTATGTAAAATAACCGCCAAAACAACATTGATTACTTAATGTTTTTGTTTACGCCTTTGCCCAGTCAGTTAAGAATGGAACCACTGTAATACCACAGCAAAGCCCACCTCATTCAATTACAAAGTTTATTCCAAGATATTTATCTAATGTTATTCTATTTTTATATTCAATGTATATCTTCTGTATTAAAGGAACCTAGGTCATATCTTAAGTCTTATAAATTCATAAACATATTGTTATTTTCTATTGTTTATCTATGGACTTATTAACATAAGCCTTTCATTGCTTGCTTTGAGAAGTATTTTGAAAATACTGGTAGTATATTAAGAAAGTATTTGGTTTCTCAAGAAAGCATTTTAAATACTTAAAGTACAATACATCTGTTTGGCTTTGTGTACTTGGGGATTATTTACACATGGAGCCTTAGAACAGTGAACAGAACGTATCTCAGAACAGTATGTCCCTGTCCGAGTCTGGTAGGGGGTTAGCATGTGTGCATGTAAGACTGGGGTAGGTTAGTGTGTGTGTGTGTGTGTGTGTGTGTGTGTGTGTGTGTGTGTGTGTGTGTGTGTGTGTGTGTGTGTGTGTGTGTGTGTGTGTGTGTGTGTGTGTGTGTGTGTGTGTGTGTGTGTGTGTGTGTGTACATGACACTGGAGGGGTAGTGTATGTGTGAGTGTGTGTGCGTGTGTGTGTGCACATGTAACACTGGGGTAGGTTAGTGTATGTGTATGTGTATGTGTGTGTGTGTGTGTGTATATATATATGAGACTGGAAGGGTTAGTGTGTGTGTGTACATGAGACTGGAGGGGTTATTGTATGTGTGAGTGTGTGTACGTGTGTGTGTGCATCCAACACTGGGGTAGGTTGGTGTGTGTCTGTGTGTGTGTGTGTGCGCATGTAAGACTGGGTAGGGTAGTATGTGTGTGCTCATGAGAATGGGGAGGGTAGTGCATGTGTGTCCATGTATGCGTGTGCATGCATGTGTGCGAGACTGAGGGAGGTTAGAGTGTGCGTGTGTGTGTGTGTGTGCATGTGTGTGTGTGTGTGAGATTCAGGGGTTTGTGGTATGCGTCTGGTTGAGACCAGAGGGTGTGGCAGCGCTCAGTGTGAATCAGCAGGTATTTGGAGTTGTGGTCAGACGTACTGTCATGGCGGTGGCACCTCTGTGTGTAGTATCACATGGGCAGATGGCACCGCTCAGAGAAGAGGAACATTCCTGTGTCATTTCCTCTGGCTACATAGTCCTGCAGATTGGGCCTGAGAGAAAAGTATTTCATATGACTCATTACATCCTGTATCATACACACACACACACACACACAAAAGACTGATATAGATTTCCACACAGAATGATACATTTAAAAAACTCTATTAAAGACTTTTGAGCACAATGTAAAGTTAGATTTACAAAACATTTGCTATCACATTAATTGCCAGTAGGTGTTATAAGTGCCCACCAATAGGTGACGTGACAAAAACAGCACAATACGACTACAGTGCAGATAAAGCTTTGAATCTTTCCCTCACAGAGATATTTGCTCGTCCTTCTATTTCCCATCCATCCATGCATTCTTCAGTGTATGAAGTCTTAGAGTAAATAATATCTTCCCCTCAGGGCAGGTGAGGCTTTTCCCCAAGTCCAGCCAGAGACACACTCCTGTTAAACCTCACACACTCAACATTTCTGAACCACTGAGCAAACGCTAGCAGTATATAACCTGGCCCCATGCATGTGTTTGGTGTGGAGCAGATGCTTTTACCCTGGTAAAGTGTGGAATAAAATAGTTTTTTACCCTGGTGAGGTGTAGAGCAGATACTCCTACACTGATGAGGTATGGATTAGAATCTTTTTAACCTTGATAAGGTATGGATAAGATATTTGTACACAGGCTCAGTGTGAATCAAGGTGAATTTGGGTGCATGGCTCATTTTTGCAAATGGTACACAAGGTCAGTACTGCCTCCCTCTTGTGGTCTTTGAGTAAAATAACACCCAGATGTGATGAGCCAGGTGCCAGGACAAGTCAAGCTGTTGCAATTAAAAACCAATATAGCTACACTATACAACCACAAGGGGGCGCACACGTCTTTCAAATAACATCTCTTCCGACTGCTTTTTATAAGAAGATTTTGGCTCGAGCTACAGCTGATGTATATTCCCACTTGGTTGAATATTCCTACTTTTGTTCACTTGGGTTCTATTTATGTGTCAGGAAAGACACATAAACTCTACATCAAAGACAAAGGCTGCATCTGCATGAAATTGTGGTTGTATAAATTCCAGATTTTAAAATAATAAAATATGCCGTGACAGTGACTTAGTGTTCCGATACAGCATATTAATGTAGTTCTACTGAATGGCCTCTCTCACTTCACAGAGTTGAATTCGAGAAGGCACATATTGAAGTGATTGCCTCCCATAAAAATAAAAATAAAAAAAGATTAAAAATGATAATCAAAACAGGGAAAAACAACAAACTATGTTTCCATCACGGGTGTTCAGAGAAACCACCCCAAAAATTCACTCTAGAGTGAGTTTCAAATGACTGAGTTTTAAATGACTCCAGGGATTAAGATAGTTACTTCCTGCCTGAATGGAAACGGCCAGTTTCCTGGTCCTCACTATGGAGTATTTAACCCCAAGGAACTCACTGGGGCACAAGGTTCAGTTAAATATGCTCTGAAGGACCAGGAGACCGCAGCCTGTGTGAAAGCATGAACAAAAGTCAAATGAAAGGATAGTGCGCAGTGTGTTCTCAGTACACACGGGCCAACAAGCTAATCCAGTACACAGCTGCACGGCTTGTCTTCAATCTTCCCAACCGCTCACGTTAGGCCCCTCCTCGCCTCACTACCTGTCACAGCATGCATCAGGTTCAAAACCTTGGTGTTAGTGTACAGGGCAGTGAATGGAAAGGCTTTACCATATCTCCAAACGATCTTCGTCCAGATTGCTCCGTTCCGTAACCTCGAGGTGACTAGCGGTCCCTTCCCTGCGTGGCTGCTCCTCCCAGCCACGATGCCCGTCTGTACTGAACTTCCCATGGTGGTCAGGTCAGGAGAATCACTGGCCATCTTCTGAAGCAGTCTGAAGATTCTTCTCTTTAGACTGCATCTTGGCACCCCTCCTATCCCCACATACTTTTTTTTATTACATTTATTCATTCAGGTTGTTTATTATATTTTTTTATGCTTTGTATGGTATTGGATGTCTCTGTATGTATGTTTTTAAGATTTGCGCCATAGTTCTACGATTGACATAGCTAACTAACCTAAGGCAGTGCTTTAGTGATGATGTATGTATACACTCACTGGTCTGGGAGTGTTGTTCAGCCTAGTCTGTGTCACTGTGCTCATATTAGTCTTGCGGATACATGTCCTCTTGCATTGTATGTCGCTATGGAAAAGAGCATCTGTAATGTAATGTAACAAGCAGTAACACTTGTTACTGGATAACAAGCAGTACAGCTCCCTGGAATGAGGATGTCTGTGAATGCTGTATCCATCTCGAATAAGCAGTCAATACAGGAGTTGTCTCCATGTGTATTCTGTGAAAGGCTGGCAGCAAGTAAGCAGGGCTAGAACCATATTATTAGCTGCCTGTTTGCCCTTGTGTCTCTGCTCAATGTCTTTAATTGGCCCAGTTATGTAGTGCAGAGTCTTCTCCCAGTCTGACTTGTACTGTGTTGAATCGGACAGCATCCAGGACAGTGTAGGCAAAAGCCCTTCAGGTATACTGGGATAAAAAATGTATTGCATGAAGGAAATGTGTGGACAGCCACCCCCAGCCACCCTAACTCCTTGCCCATGCCCACACATTCATTTACCATCTGGATGAGACTCATCAGAGATTTCAAGGACAGCAGGGGTTCAGTGGCCACAATGTAAAATAATTATCACCTGAGCTGGAACATCGACTGTTTCACTGAGTGAGTTTGATTTCTCATTCTGACCTTTTTATCCAGGGAATCACAGGGGCAATCTTATCACTTCATCAGTGCGGGCTCTAATTACTTTCTAACACTTAAGCTAGTGCAGAGTTTTCAGGTATCTGTGATGGACATTTCACTAGGTTTAAATATTCATGATTGTGTTCATTAGAGTCCTGTTTCTACCTCAGAAGCTTTCAACTCTACACCAGAGGGAGAAGCCCAGAAGGGAGATAGGTCAGAGAATTCTGGATGACAGTTTGGTGGAATAAACTCAGAAATAACAGCAGATATAGAAGTAACTGCCAACACTTGAGTCAATTAAGAAAACATAGTATATGGAAAGCAAGTGCTACCACGCAGGTGTTAATAAAGCAATTAACATCCCATCATGCTTAGAGTCATGTATGAACATGCTGGGCAGGCCCAGTTGCCAATTAGTTTTGCTACCATAGCTAGAATGCTAAATGCTTAATGCTTAAAATGTAACTGTAGAAGAAGAGATCTCAGTGACTTTGAGGGGTGATTGTTGGGCCACGTTTGGCAGGAGCTTCAGTAACATTACATTACATTACAGGCATTTAGCAGACGCTCTTATCCAGAGCGACTTACAGTTTACATTTCTTTACAATCCATTTATACAGCTGGATATTAACTGAAGCAATTCAGGTTAAGTACCTTGCTCAAGGATACAACGGCCACCTGGGGATTGAACCTGCAACCTTAACGTTACAAGCCCAGTTCCCTAACCATTATACCACACTGCCTGCCTGCCAGTAATGAAGACTACTCAACTTGCTGATGTTTCATGAGGAACAGTGGCTAAGGTGATGTTAGCATGGAAGTCTGAGGAAAAACGTCATCGGCTTGGGGCAGCTGTGGTCGAAAGCACATACTCCTCGACCGTGTGATGTCTGTGCATTGGTTTGACAGGCAAGGCAAATAAGACAAGCAACTCTGAATCAGTGGACTGCAAATATCAATCTAGGGCATGAGCAGGCAGTTTCATCAAGAGCAGTCTGTCAAGAACTTCACAGAGGCATACTGTTGTCGGGTTACAGCCATATCTAGGCATTTTATGTTGATGTTTCCTTTATTTTGGCAGTTTTCTGTATTTTTCAATGATGTCACGACAGTTTGAATTGATTGCCGTGGCCACAATATTAACATCATTTTTATTAGGGCTTGCCTGGAACAATCTGCTTGGTTCATACGCACTCTGATTAATTTTGAGCTCTGATTGCAGACTTTAGCCCCAAGCGGACTCATGGGAGCACACTTCACAGACATGAGACTGAATCAGATGACCCCAGGACATCATTCAGAGTCCTTCATCGCAAAGGCGCTCTGTGCCTGGCCTTCTCTGCAGTCCGTGTGGGATTGAAATGTTGAAAAGTAGATTATTATACATCAGTAATGAAATCATGGTAATCGGTAGATTCAAAGTTCGGGGCTCTTTAACACGACATTAGAGATTACAGGGGAGTTTTGTCCTTTTGTCCTTGGCTGGTGGTGTTGTTGTAGTGCTGATGTCGCTGTTTTATACGTACGTGCTCTTTGATGATCAACCTGCTTCATTTAATATAGGTCAAGAGCAATCAACTGCAGACCCTCCCCATCTGTCAGCCGCTGTGAAGATGGGAAAAAGAGGGATCTTAAATACTGTGCTTATATACGTTTTTACAATTTTTCCAATATGTGTCAAATTAAAATTTCACACTGTTAGACTAAATTATGTATGGATGTTTGAATGATTTCAAAGAGTGGGTTATTTTACTTAACAGAAATCCCTAATTGCCAGTCAAACCCAGATTTGTCAATGCTAGATGGTTATCAATTGTATTATCTAACAGTATGTGCATGTGATTTTAATCGTTGCTTAGAAACTGGACTGTTAAGAAACTGATGAATTGTAAGCAGTGCAGTTTCTCTCTTCTGAACTAATTATTGAACAGGCCAGTTTTTGCCTTTCCAGACAGAAATGACCATTGATTTTGCACTGATTTGTGGAATTGAAAAGCTAGCTGGCATTTTGGTGTTTCTGGCCTCCCCCCCCCCCAAAAAAAACCCCCATTCTGAAACTTTAAAAAAAGAAAAAGTTTGAGTTAAAATAGCAATATGGACTTATTATTGAGGAATAATAATATTTGTGTTTCCTTAGAGATTAGGTTATTTGATTGATTTATGATGTCATGTTGGTTTGGGATTTTAATGTCGGGAGTGGTAATGCTATTACTGAGTGTTTGTCACTGGCATTTGTGGTTTCAAATGAATCAATCTTTTCTGTTGACACCTCAACGTGAAATAAATGGTGTGCTTTTTTCATTTTGTCACAGGCACCGACTAGACAAGAACAATCAGTTTCAGAGTCTCAGGGTGACCTGTTCTCTTTGCTCCTCGGTGTAAGAGCGGTGTAAGAAGGGAATTTGTGTGAGATGCCTACT
Source organism: Aldrovandia affinis (assembly GCA_029706075.1). Taxonomy (NCBI): domain Eukaryota; kingdom Metazoa; phylum Chordata; class Actinopteri; order Notacanthiformes; family Halosauridae; genus Aldrovandia; species Aldrovandia affinis. Next base: position 2,838,947 of record JAINUG010000099.1, on the reverse strand, counting down.
GGTGCATACAAGAACACAATTCACACAGGGGGTGGTGCAAACTGAGTCACATACCACACTCCCCACACAATTATCAGGTTTTAAGTAAAAAAAAAAAAGAATGTTTCAGGGTGTAATTCCTGCAAGAACGGAAACTGAGATGTTTGTGTTGGAAAAAGTCACCTTCACTAAAAATTGTTACTTTTACAAGTACACTGGCACTGGCGTGCATCTACTAAGAAATTAAACTACACCTACGTGCACGTTAGTAGACTAATATGCCTATTCCTGGCTAGGACCTCCTTCATATTCACCTTCCTTCGGAGTCAGAAATGGCAGTGAAGCTCCCGTACCGGAAACTGATGATTTGGGAGGTGATCTTACTGGGAGGCAGGCTAGCCTATCAGTTAGCTATCAGTATAGTATTGATAATACATCTAAGTTAAATTATTTTGAGCTGGACCTCTCTGAAAGGCGCATAGCCTATTGTGCTCTCTGTCCTGGTGTTCTAGCTAGTTAAGCTGCCATTAATGTCTACCATTTGATTCAGGAGTCAGTTGGTGAAAAATATATATATAAGTCCTGATTACTGTAGTTATTGAAGATATTGTTTCCAAAAACCATACTTAAAGTATAGACTAATGATCATGATTGTGATAGACATGAATATATCAATATTCATATATAAACCAATGTCTTCAATAATGAGAGAAACTGAGTTCTGGGGTAGCATGGCATAGGCAGGTGCTACTAAGACAGGATTTGGTTTGTTGGGATCCTTAAGTTGTCTTCTTTCATTAAATCCACAACATGTTTTATCTGTAGTTACAGTCATTTTGACATGTTTGCTGACAAAAGTGTGTGTGACTGAGCCAGCAGAGCCAACGTGCTGTAATACTGCTAAACAGCCATGAGATGGCGCTGTCGAAGTCTCGCCACATTGGCCGGCCAGAATCAGCACACTGTCCAGACTAGACGAGAGGCTTGCATTAGCAGACGCCATTCTGATCCCGTTATATTATCAACGTCATCAACTGGCTAAGGGGGCCCAGTGTCACATCTTTTAATGGGGTCCAGGATTCCCAGCAGCGCCCCTGGTTTATGTTGAGCCTCAGTCCCGCTGCTTGCGTCGCATGTCCACCTCAAATGCGGGTGGAGTCCTCGACAGATGGACAGCTGTAAAGTGCACATGAGGTTACAGAGAATGAGAGAAATGGGGCTGCGTTGCACGGCGCCATCGGCATGCATCTTGCAGCTTCCTCTTAAAACGGCTACAGTGTAGATCAAGTGGATTTCGATCTGAAGAGTTGGCCACACTGGATGAGAAGAGCGACGGAGCTCAATGTCTGATTCACACGCAGAAAATCAGACCATCTGTCTCTCCTCACGGTGTCTGGTGAGCTATGAAAGAAGGCGGAGACTCACCTTGTGACTGAAAATTGTTCTCAAACATTCCCCCTGATTAATACGCTTGCCAGTTTTTTTAGTAAGAATCCCCTTTTGGATTTAATTGTGTCTAATGTGGTAGCATTACCTCAGCGCAAATAATATTATTTTGTGTTAAGTCGACAAACGCAGTTTCAACATTAGATGAATATAATCAAGCAAAAACAATCAGCTGCTAATTAGCCGTCCTTATTTGAACTGCCATTCTTGCTACTTGCGCAAATCTATCACGCAAAACTCAAACTATCATTCTCTACCTCCACCATTTGAAGGTCACTGCCTGCCAGTGCCTCAGAGTATGTTATATCAGTGGAGAGGTCCTTGTGCGCCCAGGGCATTTGAACACACACAATTATAGCGCTACATGGTTTTAATCCCTTTTGCCTTACAGTAACCCGGGAATGTCGTCCAAATCTCACTTGTGGAAAAGTAAACTGTAGTCTTTCCGAAGGCAGAATAGATATAATTGCTATTTGATCCTTTTTACGGATCAGCTGGCACTTGATATATTGGTCTTTTAACAAAAGCACTGAATCTTTTACAGCTGCAGTAAATCAAGCCGTCCGTGAGCGCCTGGCGATGAACGGTAGTGCAGCTTCAGATCGCTCCGTATACGATTCTCTGCTCTTGTGTTTCACCTGCAGTAACGCGGGCGCTGTCTCCCATGAAAGTAAAGTAGATTTATCGCACAGATTGATTGTTATTATGACTCTAAATGAAATCTGAATGAAATACCACGCCATCAAAAAAAAGGACGTGAAGCTGATTGGAAAAAAAAGTCTGTGAGTGTTTCCTGGGGGTATTTGAACGAGGAGGAGTGATTCTGTACGGCTGGCTCCAGACTAATGGTAGATGATGAAATAGAATTGCGTTTCCTTAGCCTGAAATACCCACTACTTATACACCCCACTGCCACCTTGCTTTACTCAGGAAATGTATGTTTTTGCATTAACCTCCACAGACTGATGTGTGGAACCTCTAGGGTATAAGGAAGCATTAGGACATATAATGGAAAATAAGGATGCAGTCTGTGACCTTTGACCTTCCCTGGGGATTGAGCAGGCCGTGAAGGCTGAGACTGTGATGTAGTGCGCTGGGGTGAATAGAGGGTCAGGCAAAAGCATGGCACTCCAGGGGGTTATGGCAAGAGGCTAAAAGCCTCGCTGTATTGGGCCTGGGGATAGGAGTCATTTAACCTTGTGAAAGCATGTGTTGTGTTGTGTGTGTGTGTGTGTGCGTGCCTGCATGTGTGTGTAAGTGTTTGTGTTGGTGGCAAACATGCAAACAGAAATGCTCACACGTACAGACACACACACAGTGTCTTTTCTAAAAAACAATTTCTTCTTAATCTCTTTTTTTTTTTTAACTGTCATAGCTTTTGAAAAACATTTTTAGAAGCTGTCTGCTGTTGTGACTTTGTGAGGGGGCCATGGGTTGAGAAAAACTGAATTAGTCAATTGCAGTAGGAACTCGTGTTTTGACTGCATTCAAATAGAGAAATGCAATTGGGGAAAAAAATAACTTCTCAGAGAGAGTGATGTTATTAATGTGAAGTTTGTATGATGAATCTCTCACCTCGTACGCCACTGTCCTTTTCCCCTTGAGCTCCGATGAGATGCTGAAGCAGATGTGAGTGACCGAGACCTGAGGGTGATGGGATCTCAAGGCACCGCCTGGTGAGCACCTTCAGATGCCCTGGCTACACATCCCTCCCACCTCCCAATCAAGTCCATTTAGTGTTGCACACTGTGATTCCCACCCCCTAATTTCAGCTAGATTTTGGGCCCTGTTTCTGGCTCCTTTTTTCAGAAAATGCAGCCCCTATTGGCAGATTCAGTAAAGAAAAAGTTGGAGTGCTTGAAGCGATTTCCAGCCCAGAAGTTAATTATTTCTAATAGCGGACCAGCTGTACACGCAACGCTGAGTAACAGTTGGCAGGCCAGTGCTGAAGCTACACACAGCTGTCTGTGATGAAGACTATGTACCAACCAATCAGGAACGTGCGTTGACCACAGGAAAAAAGAAAGGATGCGCATTCACTGCCAGAAAATGGACAAGAAATGGATAATTACCATTCCTCATCTAGCTGGTTTGCATTTAAAATGTCGTGTGTCGTGAAGCAATCAAATTGCATTATGAAAGCGTTGTTGTGCTCTCGATAGCAACAGAAGAGGAAGACAGAGCAGAGGAGCATACACTCCCTTTGTCTGCGTGTTCGTATCAGTGTGTAAGTGAAACCCACGGCCTCCCTCAATCCCTACCGTATCTGATAGGACATCAGGACCGTTGTAATCCTGCCTGTGTTATCAGAGTGTTCTGATCAAATACAGGTAATTCCCCCACTGATTACAGGCCCAGAATCACTCTGGGACACATCTGTGTGATCTCGCCTAAGTAACGTGGCTGGAACGTTGACACTGAGGTGCAGCAATGGAAGAGATGTCCCATACAAATACAACGTCCATCTAAACATCATTTCAAAAAATCTTTTCACCTCAGGCTTACTTCCCAGTGTTCATTTTCACGTCGATCATGTTACAATGCAAAGCAGTGACATCATTGCAGCCAAATTGTAACAGAGTCTCTGTCATTTCTCCTGTTGTTGGGATGCAGTGTCCGGTGTGGGACATTTTAAGTCTAGGGGGGGTGACCCCTCAGGTTTCAGGACAGCTGCTGCGGGAGAAGGGGGAGGTGCTCTTGTGCTGCTATTGATTGGAGTCCTGTCTGTTCCCGACCTTTACCTGTGATGACTGAAATTCCACATCAGCGCCCTGACATTTCATTCCCCCCACCAATGTTTTTATTACAGGCCATCCTCGAGACAAACAAACAGTGGAAGAGCCCCGCCGGGGCAGCGAGTGTTTGGCTCTGTCCAGCGGTGCGCGGAGTGTTCGCCCCAGATCTCACCACTACTGAGAGAACACGTCACACATCAGGGCCCAGACAATCCTGATCTTTAATGCTAGCAGCGGCGGGACGAACAGAGGTGAGAAGAGCTCTCGGTGCTTGAGTGGAAATGCCGTCTTCATCAAAGCCGTTGCTGGACTCCAGACAGGCGGGGGACTGTAACCTTTCACACTCCAGAGACCTGCATCTGGCTCGGCGCTGACGAACAACAAAAACAAAGCAATAACGTCAGTCACGACCGCGAGCGGACCGGCAGCGGTGTGCAGGAGGAGCGCTCCCGCTGCAGTTAGCCTCTTCCCCCGCCCGTCAGGCGATCAATCACGCAGGAATGTAAAGCACGGCGCAGACAGGAGAGATGCGCCGTGCCCACGGCCTCTTCTGCCACGTAATTACATCCCTAATCACAAACACTGCACGCAGACAGAGGAAAGCGGAGTGAATGGATTAGTGCTCTTAAAGGAACAGCTCCCTTTCTCATCCTTAAACAGACTGTTCCCGTTCCCTGCAAGATGTCCCCCCTAGTGCGGATTAGACTCTGTCCCCCCTAAAAAGAGAATGAGGCGATGGAGCTTTTGAAATGCTGTGAATCGCCTCTGTTCTCGGTGAGGAGGAGGATGATGATCTGAGCTTCGGCACTGACAGCCTAATGGCAACAAAGCGAACAAAGTGTGACGATCTGTAACAAATTCCATGTTACTTCCCTTCCCCCACCCCCGGCCCCAGTCACAGGTCTCCACAGGACCCCGCCACGTCACTGACACACGCACGTTGGCGTTTTTCGTTGCGGAAATGCAAACCATACTACCTGCGGGAGACGGTGCTTTGCAGGTGCTCTCCCCATGGGGAGCAGTGTGGCTCAGGTAGGGCGTGTGATCGCCGTGGTGACGTGCTAATGTGGCCGACGAGCCTGAAAGCGCACTCCACGGGCGCTCGTTCACTGGTCTCTCAGCAGAACCGAGGAGAACTGAACTGAACGGAACCGGCAGAAGGACCAGCCACGCGTCGATAGTCTAACAGGCGGGGTTAGGACTGCGCTCGCTGAATAATTAACTCTGAGCAGCGTTTGCGCTAACGAGAATGCAAGGCCCCAGGCGGAAATGTTCCCCAATGAGACTGACGCTTGCCTCTGGAGGCAGTGGTATGTCCTCTTTAATCAATGCGTGAGGGTACGGTGACCACATTTATGAATAATGAGCCAGAAATAGCCTCCCCTGTCACCCTGTGGGGTTCATTGGTTGGCTGGTGATGGCGTGAGCGAAATTAAAGCGCCGCATTAGCAAACAGGGAGCGTTCCTCCAGCGGAAACAAAAATCACATCCTTTTTCTCCGCTGTGCAGTCACAGAGTTGCAAGAACCGCTGGCTTTCATCTGTCCGTAGACAGCTGGACTCATTCAAGGACATTCTAAATTTACATTCTAAAAAAATCTGAATGAAAACATCTACCGTTTCTTTTTCTTCAGGGCCCTGATGAGACGTGAGCTGAAGTACGAAGCGACATGCACCTGATTGCACACCTAAACAAGCACCTGAAGATGAATTTACTGAAAAACAATTTGACTGATCTGCTGGTTTGGGCAGAAAAGGTCCATGCAGGTGTGTCAGAGTTTGATTGCTCTTGAACGTGTGAAGAGTTACCTTACTCCCTAAATTACATTACATTACATTACAGGCATTTGGCAGACGCTCTTATCCAGAGCGACGTACAACAAAGTGTATGTAAGCTTTCCGGAGGTGGCTAACGTATCATGCAGACAGAGACCATGAAGCCCTTTGGATCAGACCTTTCACACACATACGGACACACAAGCACACACACACACACGAACACACACGCACATGCACACACACACACAAACGAACGAACACACACACACACACACACACAAATACGGACACACAAGCACACACACCCACATATGCTCTCCCTCCTCCCATGATTGATGGCAGCTGACAGGGAGATGAAGAATGTTCACGATTATGAAGAGACCCCCTCCCCCCCCCTTTATTCCCTCATCCCCTTCCTCCCTCCTCCTTCTCCCTCTTGGTCCCTTCCTCTCTACCTCGCTAACCAACACTTTCTCCCTTCGGTTTTTTCTCCCGACCTCTCCTCTCCTCTTATTGTCTCTCTCCCTCTCCCGTCTCTGTCGATCAGGGCAGCCGTTTGTTTTGAACGGATTGGTCTTCACTAAACATTGGAGCGCTGCTGTCAGATGGGGGCACTGCCAGGGCTCAGCGCTTCAAAAGCATGTCAAGAGGCCGAAGCCCAGCAGCGCTCCACATCCAATCCACACGCTAACATAGAGAACATCACAATACTGCACACCCATTTTCTGCCATTATCGTTTCAAGTGGTTTTTGCGTTGAGCTGATAGGGAGCCTGGTTGCTGGAATTGTATTTTGCGCTATATTTTGTGTCCAGTGTGATAGCCCAGTGCTGTCCATTAGAGGGGAGAGCACTCTGAGGGGACTGTTTCTGTGGCACAAGGTGGGAGACACATATTTGTTCATTATGCATTTTTCCCCTTTTTTTCGTACCAATTTGGAATCGGCTATTTGTGCCTCTCGAGTCTCCACTGTTCCACCTGCGCCCACACAAGGAGCATGGCAGCTGAAGCGTCTGTAGTCCTATGACTCACTCGCCCAAAAAGCAGTGATTATTTTCTACACTACAGGCCCCAGGGTGCAACAGGAGACTCGTTCGAAGGCAACAGTAACACAAGGAGCCCTGGCTGGATCCTATCCTTGGTGGGACAAGGCTAATTAGTTTCTGCCGTGGCAGACTCCCTGTCGAAAATGGCTAATGACATAGCCCTGCCTCAAACCTGCTTCTTTAGGGCCCAGCCTACACTTACATTGAGTGCTTTTCCATTGAGCCAACCAGGAGCCCATTCACTCAGGATTGTGTAAACTGCTCTCCGGGGGCAAAATGATTCTCTGATCCACTCTATCCTCCACGCCCCACTGTGAGGCCTGGTTTCTCCAGATGAGATTAGGAGCTCCACTTAAATAAACAAGAGATTTTACACCTTTGAGTGGTTTTCCGTCATGCTCACGCACCCAGATAAGCCAATGGGCCAGCAATTATGCTTCCTCTCTCATCATCGGATTTCCCAGTGTCCTGATTTCCATCAGGGGCAGGATTAGATACGTTTTTACTTCTTCCTACTCCTTTTTGGACATGTCTTAGTATTATTGTTTATTTGTTTTGTTGTTGCAATTTTGTTTTATATATATATATTTTATATAACTAACATGTTCAAAATAAAAACATTTCATTCATTCATTCATTAAAAATGAAGGGACAATCTCCCCCCTCCCCCCCCCGGCTGGAGGTGAGGGCACAACCTCGGACTGGGAGGAGAGTCCACGGCCGACAGGCCAGTCTGCAGTGCCTTGCCTTTGAATGCCTCCTGAAAAATGTATCTGGGTTACAGTGGGAGCAGAGCTGCAGGACTCTGCAGTGCAGAGTGGCTATGCCCCCACATAATGGAGCCACTTTAAAGTTCAGTGACATCCTGCCAGCACAGACTGGCCCCAGTAGCTCTTTATGCCTTCTGCGCTGTAGGAGGCAGGTGCTCAGCGGCTATAAAAGAGGCAGTTGGATTTTTTTTTTTAATTCAAACTCTGAGGGAGAAAATTTTTTCGCTCTACAGGGTTTTAACAATGGCTGAAAAGCAGGGAACATTGGGTTGCTTATAAAGCCAATACCTACTGTAAATCACAATCTTTGGCTCAGCTAGCAATTTCGTACTAGAATAGATTCACGCAGGCTTGTATTCGTTCATAAAACACCTCTACACATCTCAACCGTGATGTTAAATTAATCGCCAGCAATAGCTACGCCAATGAAAACACAACTGAATAGACATTATAAAGGTTTCTCTCCTCTTTGTCATAATATTTATTTCAAATGTTGAGGGGGACGGGGGGGAGGGGGATGAGGAATATCCTTTGTTCAACAGCTAACCTAAAAATAGATTGTGGCAATGTAAATACTTTTGATGATGTGTCACTTCATTGAAGCTTCACGGTGTAACGGGACAAAGCAGTGCTTAATTTGTCAAATAAGAGATGCCCCCAACCCCCCCCGGAGGAAAAAGGGGAAACTTTTCCTACCTCTGTGTCGCTGCATTTCTGCATTTCTGCATTCTACTGTATTTACATTTGTAATGTTCACTGGACGTAACGTTGTTTAATACCAGTTTAAAATACGCGTTGTTGTCGCACTTTAGATATTTATGAGCCCGGGGCTCTGATTCTGAGTAAGACATTAGCCCTGGCACAAATTAAGCACTGGGACAAAGTCTATGGGCTGATGGTTCTGAAATCTGTGCCTCTGTCCACTTCAGTGATGAGCTGCATTTTCTGACTGTTGTGTGACTCTCTACATATGGTCAGCCTGGCAGAGGATTTGCCATGGCTGGTGGCTGAGTGTAGTCCCATCGCTTCTCACTGGTTTACGTGCCAAGGAAACTTCCACTGGATTACCTGCCTAATCCACTTAGGTATTATTTTAGATATTTGCATGCGTGTGCATCTGAGTATGTGCATGCACACGCGTGCGAGTGTGCATGTACATCTGACTGTCCTCGCATAACTGTGTGCGTATACGTCTGTGTGCGATGTGTGCGTGAGACTGTGCGTATAACTGCATGTGTGTACGTGTAGCATTAGCATGTTATTCTCGGCGGGCTTCTTGCTGCTTAGCGCCGGCTTTCCCTTCTCAAAGGGGATTAACCACAGCCTCGCTGCGCACAGTCACGGTGAAAAAACAAAACAAAGCAGAACACAGAGCCCATAAAACATACTCCCTCAAGCCTCGATCGGGCATCACGGCCAGATCAACACACTGCACAGCATCAAAACCGAGGCGCGCAGAGAGAGAGGAGGGAGAGAGAGCAACAGAAAGAGGAAGAAAGAGAAGGTGAGACACAGAGCGACAGTAAGAGACAGAGCAAGGGAGACTGAGAAGATAAGGACAGGAGAGTTCTCTCGAGGGGGAAACAAACTGGTTCTTCTGCCAGAGGGAGGGGGATATGATCTTGCTGCACCTGGTGAGTACTGCTGTGTTTATTATGCTGTTGCTGCCGTCTCCACAGTGACATTTGTATATATTTGTGTGTGTGTGTGTGTGTGTGTGTACACGTGTGCATAGGAGAGAAAGAGATATTGTATTGTGTACTGTGTCATATTTGTTTTGAGTATGAGATGAGAACAGTCATGTTAACATACGGATATATAGAAGTCTAATAAATGAAAGCCGGGGCATTATATATGAGGTCTTGGCAGAATGCAGAGGTGTACATAGTCTTGTGTTCCCAAGCTGAAGGAATAAGGTGTGGGAACATAGACTTCCCTGAACTGAATGAAAGCCTTCTCTTCACAGCTGAGTGGGTCACAGCTAATTCTGTTTTCTGCAGGGCCACACTGTGCCCCCACGCTTATCTGTAATGCTCAGTGGCAGGCAGAGAAAGCCGGCCATGCAGATATACACACAGACACTGATTAAACAGTAAACAGAAGCTTGAGCGAATGCGTGCAACATCCTATACAGAGAAAATCTAGAATTTTCTGACTGAATCGATAAATACACTCGTGTTCAACGTGTCGTACATGTCAGTGAGCGTTCTGCAGAGAGTGCCTGTGGTCGTATGTAGTGTCGCTCTCTTTAAAGGGATGAGGAGCGCTCACAAGCAAAGCTTCATCTCATTACTTCATTATTTCGCCAAACGCAACCGGAATCACCTGGGAGGAAGGAGGGGGGAGGAGGAGGGGTGGGGCAGAAAGAAAGAGAAGGACAGCGGGTGTGACAGAGAGGAACAGAGGGAGAGAAAAAAGAGCAGCTGTCTGATATGCTTACTCAGCTTATGTAGCCGCTCGCCCTCCTCCTCTCAGCAGTCTTTCAGTTCCTCTCCTCTAAAGCACAGTGAGTTCAGCTCCTCTAAAGCACAGTGAGTTCAGCTCCTCTACAGCACAGTGAGTTCAGCTGCTCTACAGCACAGTGAGTTCAGCTCCTCTACAGCACAGTGAGTTAATCTCCTCTACAGCACAGTGAGTTCAGCTGCTCTGCAGCACAGTGAGTTCAGCTGCTCTACAGCACAGTGAGTTCAGCTCCTCTACAGCACAGTGAGTTCAGCTGCTCTACAGCACAGTGAGTTCAGCTGCTATACAACAATCATATTACCACCCATGCAACACAATGAGTTCATGTCCTATACAACTGAGTTTGTTCACCTCCTCGGCAACACAGTTAATTCATCTGCTATACCCCAATACAACACAATGAGCATACCTCCTCTCTGAACTGAACAGTCTCTTCAATACAGTGAATTTGTCTTGTATACAAATCAATTCCCCCATCTAAAACAGTAAATTAATCTCCTCTAAACACAAGTCCACCTCCCAATACACACAACCCCACAGTAGTGTGTATGCATATAAATCATGATCTTCCATCACAACACGAAGCGTGATGCACAAAAGTCATTCCGCAGACTTATTGCAAACAGCAGGTGTAAAAAATATCTCGGTGTTTCAGCCAATGGTATTGAGTATGTAAATGACAGTCCACTTGAAATGATTTAACATCTATGATGACTAACTAACAAGTGTGACTGCCCAGCTAGTAAAGAAGGATTACAAAGTGTTCAGCTATGCTGCATGCTTAATTCTCTGCTACAGCTCCAGGTACTGTCTGTTTTTTAAATGCTCAGCAATATGCTCATGGTTTATTTATAATGGTTATGTAGTGTGATTTAAGATGACCAATTACATTCAAAACCCACTTTCAAGTCGCATTTATACACGCCAGGTAATTCACATTCCACCTGATTAAGACCACACATGTACAGGTGTTAGGTTTTAATAGTAGGGGCAATTGTTTTAATGACATGCAAATCAGGAAAAGAGGCAATTTTGTGGGTGTTGCTGTCTTGCTGTTGCTGACAGCAGATGCCAAAGTGGCTGGAAAATCTCCCGGCATACACTTTTGCATGCCTCACTTAACAATAGCATTTGCATTTCTGTCAGGTTGAGAGTCACGTTAATTTTTTATACATATTGCACACCCCAGTAAGTTCTCCTCCCCTACAACAGTCACCTCACCTTTGCAACAAAGTGAGTTCATATCTTCTACAACACTTTCAGACAATTTCTTTCTCCCCTACAACACAAAGAATTTCCATCTGCTACAGCGCAGTGAATTCACCTCTAAAGCCCAGGCAATCATTCCTTCTGCATCACAGTCAATTAACCTCCGAGAAAGAGGGAGAAAAGGCCATGCGTGAGAGAGGGGAGAGGGAGAGGGGTAAGAGAGTGAGAGACATGCTCATTGCATTTACATGTATTTATTTGGGGGATGCTTTTGTCCAAAGTGACTTACTTCCTAGGCCATTATGGCAAACTGCCAAGTACAAATAACTAGGATGGGTACAAGTGCCAGGAAAGAGCAGGCAGCAAGACTATAGATATTAGGTGCAAAGCTGATTAGAGTCAGCCATTGAACAAGCACTATCGGTGAAATAAGATATTAAGTGCACAACTACTTATCTTGATGCTCAATAGTACACATTGCAAAGTGATACAGTTTCCAGTCAATATAGCAGTGAAAAACAAAAGGAGCCTAAATTACATAGATAAATATATAAATAATGTGCTGTAATTGTAGCTGATACGGGCTCTAACTGACAGAGAGAGAAGAAGAGAGGCGAGACTGCATCGATTTTCTAGGTCTAGAACTGTTCTTCTAACCTTGTTAGAAGCACTTACTTCTAAGGCGCTCTGGATATGCTAAACGCCTAAATGTAAATGTAAATACTGTATCTCGGGAGGAAAAGGAGATGAGCTGCTGAATTCTGGATGAGTGAATTCAGAGTGGATTAATAGTGCATGCTGGGAGAGCTGCAGGTGACGATTTGCAGTAGTCCGCACGAGAGAACACAAGAACTTGGACTAAGAGGACAGGGTCACTGATGCAATGTTCTCTGAGAAGGAGATCTGGTTCTTAATGCTCTTGGCCGCTGTCAGAGTGCAACTGTCCAAGGAGATGGAGAGGTCCTGGAAGGATGGTGTGGAAGGAACCCGTGTCTAGTAAGTCCAAAGAAGGGCACAGAGAGCTGTCAATGCCTGGAACACAGAGAGCTGTCAATGCCTGGAACAGCTTGCCAGGTCAGGTAGTAGAGGCAGAAACACTTAGGCTATTCAAGTCCAGGCTAGATGTAGTACTGGATACTCTTTAGATTAGGACATGATGAGCCTAGATGGGCCGAACGGCATGGTTCGTCATTATGTATTCTTATGTTCTTATGCTCTGTCTTGGGAGAGGTTGAGCTTCATATTGTGGTTATTCATTCACACAGAACTTTCACAGAGACATGCCATACTCTGTGAGGAGGAACTAAAAGAAGGAAGAGAGGATAAATTCACACATTCAGTCAACAGTGTAGCAGCGATATTCATCCTTCTCACTGTCATTCCATGCACATGTGTTCAGGGATATGTGCTCCATTGTATGTATTCAGGTGAGTATATCGTATCATTTGTGTTCAGAGAGTGTTAAAAACATGCTGAGGTTTGTGGTCAGGGTTGCAAATTATTTAATGTAATTAAGATTTTTCTGATGGTGGTGGAAAGGTCTTAGCAGAAACATATTTCCTGCTGAAGCTGCCTGCTTCTCACAGACTCCTGATGAAGTCACACCTCATTTCTTTTTTTATAATTTTCCCCCTTTTTCTCCCAGTTTTCAATGCCCAATCATATTCTAAACCACGCTCACTGCAACCTCCGCTGGCAATTCCCGAGAGCATAGACAAGCACCCGCTCTCCTCAGAAACATGTTATGTCAGCTGCCGCCTATTTTCACACCACGGTCTACAAGTTAAGCTTTCAGACAGGGGTTGGAGGAAGACACATCATGCGCAGCTTTATACCGGCAGACTACGGGGGCCGATTGACCAGCGGGGATCGCTGGTGTGCAATGACACACGGACAACCCAGCTGACCAAATCCCTCCCTCTCTGGGCGACACTACCGCCAATGATGTGTCAGTGCCTTAACAGGACGAGCCACCCACCAGCCAGTCAAACCTCCCTTTGGCATGACAATTTACCAGATGAAGTTACCTCTCAATTATAGACAATGTTTCCTGTGTGCTCCTGAAAGTAAATGTGAACTGTGTACATCTAAGACTAACTTCCATTATCAAGTCCAAAGAGAGATACATCATGAGAAAGCCCAATCCAGTGCAGAAGGATAGTGTTTTAATTGAAGTCTCCAAAGGGCATAGGTACAGCTTGTTCAGCTCCGATTGCCAATACTGCTCTTGTGATCTTTATCCAAGGGAACAGGTTGTTTAATTCACTGCTGCACTGCCACACAAAAGATTGCGCACAGAGCACAGTTCCATCCACTGCCAGAACAACAAGGAAATACACACATGCACGCACGCACACACACACAGACACACAAACAAACTTCTCATTCTCACACACACACACACATGCACACATTACACACACACACATGCTCACACATGCAGATAAGATGCACTCACACACACACTGAGAAAACATTGTGGAGTGTGTGCGCACATGTGTGTGTTTGTGTGTGCACAAAGGTGTGTATGACGTGAGTCTGAGAATGTGTGTGTGCTTGTGCGTGTATGTGTGCTCTTGTGTGTGTGTGTGTGCACGTGAGTGCATGTGCATGTGTGTGTAAATGTTAGAATGTCTATATGAACTTCTCTCACTTCCTGAGATCCTTTCCTTATTATGGTAAACAGCAGTAAGGAGACATGTGGCGCGAAATACGTGTGTGACATGGAGGATCACGTAAAATACATTTGTGACATGGAGGATCACCAGTGTGACAGCACTGACAGAGTCTGGTTTCTCCAGCTCCTATTCCAACGCTGAGAGGAATTCTGCGTACAGAGAGTGCATCTCTACTTGTACATTTTACATTTTTGTGCATTTTGTAAAACGCTCTTATCCAGTCAATAGAGCAAGATTGCCTTAATACATGGTAGGTCCAATCATAGCTAGAGAAGCTTTGTGATTTTGCAGTAATCTGATATTTATCATTGCAGGCATCTGCAACCATACCTGTAACACTGGGAAGGAAAAGGTTACTGAAAAGTTTTTGATTTTTTTTTTTGGGGGATTTGTTGGACAAGTAAACAGCGGTGAAGACAATTTATATAGATGGATAGTTTGGTAGTGGAGTCTGAAGAGGTGGGTTTTGAGTCTCTATGGAAGATCACAAGTTATTCCTGTGACTTTTTCAGATCACAAAATGTGTTTCTTTGTAAACTAAACTATAGTGACAAATTGTTTTGCCTTAGTCAATTCTTGGCTCTCACGGAAACAGGTTCATAATGCTCAGTGCTTTGTGAAGCCCCTACCAAACACTGCGCCCTTTAAAACCACCTACAGCCTGCGACCTCAAGGACTCCAGCCGTAGAGGCTCCCTCTGCATTTGAATATTTCAGGATGTATAAGCCCGGCATGAATAAACACAGGGGCCGTGATGTATGAGCCACGTCTTGTATGCATGGAGCTGTGTCGGTGATAGGGGGCACTTTATGGGACAAACTGCAAAGGCAGTCCTGGACGAGCGGTGAGCCGGCCGTGAATCAGGTCACCTCCGTCTCGTACCCTGAGAGAGGACACAAGGGAGAAGATGAGAGGACGAAGGCAAAGGGCAGAAAAGGGATGAAAATACAGTGGAAGGGAGAGAAAGAGAGAGAGAGGAGGGGGGGTGAGAGAGAAACATTCCAGTATCCCCAGTGGAAAGTAAGAGGGTGGTCACTTCGTTTACATGTTTGCATCATAATGAAACCTTCTTTACATGTTTTAAATGCATCATAATGAAACCTTCTGACACATTTTGACGACACCACACTTGGCCACGAACATTTGGGACCACACAAAACAGACATTACACACAAATAGCACAAATTGAGCACACACACACACACACACACACACACACACACACACACACACACACACACACACACATCAGCATCTCGTCCAGTTTTCCTCTGAGTGGAGCAGATAAAAACTTTAAATATGTCACCTCAGAATATCCCATTCATTTAGAAATCTCTCTCAAACAAATCAGTGGCTGAAATCTAGAGCTCTATCATGCAGGGCTGCTTCATGAACCCACACAGCAAGTACTCTCTTTGACTGGCTGCCCAAGGGCAAAGCAGCTTTACTGTGACATTAAAAGTTGAAGCCTTCCCATTCACACCACGGCCACTGAAGCACTCACACAGTGCTCCACCTCCAACCCAATCCACTCCTCTGGGAGTAGTCCAAGCTTGCTATCAGTCACTGGAAGAGAGACTGTCCCCACCCACTCCCATCCTAAGGTGCACTGTATCTTAGCAACACCAGTTGTGGGCCCTGGGGTGTTAGAGGAACCCCCAGCAGGCCCATCCATCACCTGTCATTAGCTCAGAGAGCCAGGGGCATGGGGGGAGGGGGGAGGGGGGACGGCTGATCTGTTCTGTAGGTATACACCAGATTCGACAAGACATTGCAGGTGACATTTTCGGCAGCAGCAGTAGCCCCCAGGTGGCTCAACCAGTAAAAGCACTTACCCAGAGTGCAGGTTGCCCACTGTGGCTGGGGTTACATTCCCCCGACTGCGCCAGCCCTGGCCGGGGAGCCCCGCCTGGGGGGGGCGGCAACTGGCTGTCTGCCCCAGGGGGAGGGAAGCCGCTATGAGCTCGCCGCAGGTACAGAAAGCCTCCCTTCCTGTATCGGATTCACAGTCGATGGCTCGGCGGGGTCCATCTCGAAGGATGTGGTTCGAATAGAGAGTACAACTGGCCACCAAATTGGGAGAAAAACAAGGGAAAAAATCTGAAACAATAAAAAAATTAAATAAAAAGAGAAAGAAGCCCAGCAGTGTGTTTTTACATTATAGCTCACTTTTTTGTGAGGGGGACAAATCCTCCATGTCATTGTTTTAGAGATCCTCCATGAAACACACCCACCCGCTGCCCCCTGTAATCGATGCGCATGTTTACTACACTCTGAAGTGAAATTCATTTATCATTCTACATCTCACCTATCCACTTTCTATCCCTGCCCCCCCTCTGTCTGCACATGTGACCAGTACCTGCTGCTGGTCCTGCTATTAAATCATGACAAAATATGAAACTGAAGTGTTGGTCTGCAATGTCAACTCAACACAAATGACTACAATATTAGGGATGACCCTTACATATGCAAAATGTACATTGCTCTCTGATTTCATGGGATATTAATAAAGGGGAACACTCTACAGATAATTATAAAGGCATCGCTTGTAAAACAGTGCTTGCATATTGAAATCACTGAACATTGGGGGGGCAAAATATAGAGTACAGGGGAGCAAAAGAGCCTGGAAGCAGGGTGATCCAATATATAAGAAGGGGGACCGTACTGACCCAGGGAACTGGTCACATGCTTAAAATGCTGGAATGTATTAGGGATAAGTTGGAATCAAAAAATGTGAATGTCCACCTGCTCTTTGTTTTGGACATAGCTATCATTTATAAATCTAAATCTCACCTCTCCACTTTCTGTCCCTGTGCCCTCTCTGTACTGTGGTGCTGGGACCTCTGCTCTTCCTTAGCCTACCTGCTGGTGGTTCTGCTTAGTTAAATTAAAACATTAGAATATTTTATGGGATGTGTTCATTATACTGCAATTATTGTTAGTGATAGTAATACTGAATAATATAAATAATAACACACACTAATATTTCAGCACCAAAGAAAGATTAGAAGCTCTTGAAAAAGTCCATGATGCCTTAGGTGGGGATAGGCCATGTTAGTTTGTTTCTTTTTACTAGCAAAGTAAAATACCAAAGATTTTTTTAAAGATAAGTGGGGTCTGGAATATTCTGCTGCATAGTTTTGTAAGACCTATATTAGATTAATCTATATAAATTCACTTACATTATGTTCACCCTTTTCCTCTTGGACATAGCTCTGAATCTAATATATGTAAAGCCAGGCAAATATATTTAAAGGAATACTCCCATGGTTTTAAATTAAGCTTCCTTCTCTTGTAAATAATGTTTTCATATCAATAAAACGACTGTCTTTTTTGCCAGTCAAGTCCATCAATAAACATCCTTTAAGCCCATTTTCATATGGGAAAAGTAGGATCCTATAGGATGGATTTGGTGATCCCCCAACTGCCACCCCAACCACCAACCTATACCAACGTAGCTACTACATGCTAATACAGGAGCGGGTACACATGCACTGCCTTTGAAAAAGTAAAGTAATTTGCATAAATATCAGCCCAAAAAAACAAGAAAAAAACCAACTGGCTTACATTGTAATGCTTAGTTAAGGGTATTGATGTTTTTAAAAGGCTAAACAACCTTCAATTTTCTTACCAGCACAAAATAGCCTATATCTGCTTATAAAAAACGGGATTATGGAAATAATGAACGCAATTTATACGTTTCTTATTCCAGGACATCGTGTTCTGTGGAAATACAGCCCAACTATGTTTTTTAAATTAACTGTAATTCTTAGATCATGTTACGGTTACTTTACATGGCTTTTCACATGGTTAACTACCCATGCATTTCTTACCAACTCAAAGTAAATATCTAAATAACTGTGTGATTTTACAGGGGTTACACTCATACAGGCTAGGTGGAAAAACAATAACTTTGCTTTCTTAATATCCAGATCAAATTCAGGATTTTGACGGCAGTGCTTCTTTACGATGACTGACATTGGGTTGTTATTAGTAGCATCAGAGCGATGTTCTGTGAAGCTAACTTAAATAGCAAGGTAAATATTTTTCTAAGAAATGGGCTGACTAGTAGTTAGTTCAAAGATCCCCAGCATAGCCATGTCGTTGGGAGAAGGTAAACAAATATTTATCTTAGATAACGTTAATGCTCTAGCTAATGGCAACGCGATGACTAACGATAGCTAGCTAATGTTAGCTTGAAAGGTTGTGGAACATAAATGATACCCATCAAAATACATTTTCATGAATGCAGCTTCCTTCCCCTCGCAGTTAGCTGCTACTTTGCCAGTTATTCATTATCTTTATCCACATTTCAGATGACCATGTTACTAATGCAGTGGTGGACCAAGTGCACAAACCCTTTACTTGAGTCAAAGTAAAGATATCCTGATAAAATATTACATTACATTTACATTTTAAGCATTTAGCAGACGCTCTTGTCCAGAACGACTTACAAGATGTGCATTAACACATGGTAGGAACAATCATAGTTCGCGCAAGAGATCAGTGCAGTAATACAGCGATAGACATCATTGCATGCAGTTGCGTACCATACCTGTAACACTGGGAAGGAAAAGGTTAGTTTTTTCTTTATTTTTTAATTGTTTTATTAAATGGAGTAAGCAGGGGTATATAGTGTTGAGGACGTAGGCAGTGGTGATGGCAATTAGCTAGATGTACAGAATTCAGTGGTGTCTGAAAAGGTGGGTATTGAGTCTCTTGCGGAAGATCGCAAGTGATTCCGCGGTCCTGACCGATTACGGAAGGTCGTTCCACCAAAGAGGGGTTACTCCAGTAAAACTAAAAAGTCCTACATTTAACCCCATTTCCTTTTAAATTCAGGGGAGTGATATTCAAAATAAAAATAGAAATACTTAAATAAGCACAGATAGCCTACTTGAAAAATGTACTTAAGTAGCCTACAGTAGTTTACTTAAATAAAGTAAATATACTTCGTTAGTGTCCATCACTGCACTAATGTTAACCTACCACTTCAATGATGGTCTTAGTCTGTGTTTCTGTTTAGTGACAACTAATTGGGGAAGAGGAGGACCATTTTAGAGAAAGAGAGAGTAGCCCTGGTGAGCGAACGCTCACGGGTCCAGATCAAGTAGCTAGGGAAAAAATAAAACTTTAAATGTACAGATCAGGAAATAAATTGGTCAACGAGGTACAGCATCACAGCGCCGTATTACAGCATAGGAAAACAACACCAATGGAGAAGGAACATTCTGTTAATTAATTAGGCATGACAAAACAAACAGTAGGCTAGCTTATGTAAAGAAAACAACCGATGATGTTATGAAAATATGACATGACGTTAGACGGCGTACAAAATAAAAACTTTCCTACAATAGCCTATAATGAGGAAAAAAGACGCCGGCGGTGGTCCAACCGAGGAAACAATACTGAAAGTAAAACTCTATTCATGATTCATTCTATATCCTCCTGACCACATATGCACAATAACATAATTGCTCAAATTCAGAACTGCGTGCTGATGACAAATTGGTCAATATAAATCCTGCGTCATTTCATATCATTTTTATTTCAAGTTCTAGTAAATAATAGGCCTTTGTATGCTGTATAGAATATCTATTTAAAATTCTGACTGAGCTGTAGATACAGGTATTTCTGAAAATAAATCTGTCGTGACATTAGCCGGGGTACTTTGCAACAACATTTGCGTTTTGCATCGCTGGGACAGCGACTAGCACTTCGTAAAGCACAATACAAAACGCGAATTTGTAGAGGAGCAAAAGGCTAACACTAAAAAGAGGCTCTTTGTAGAATTTGTTCTGAATTGAGTAGTTTGTGGTTATAGTTGTGCTGCTGTGCTAATGTTACACGGTGCACCTTTTAAATTATTAAGTTTATAATTGTTACAAAATTATTCAGTGTCTTATTTGTTGTTCTTATAAAGTCCAAAGACATCATTAATGAAACATTATTAGTGAACTGATAAAAAAAAATTCTTTGGTAAAAAAATGGGCAGATATTATATTGAATGTTTACATTTCCTGGTTCTGGTTCAAATTGTTTCTATTTGTTGCTTCATTCTTTGTACTGATAGCATTTTAACATTGTGCCAACCAACCCCAAAGTGTGTGCCAACCAACCCCGTGTTGGGGCTGGTTGGCACAAGTGCACAACATGACTTTAATCACGAATCACCTAATTGAAGAAAAAATTTGTTGACATTGAAATATATGTATTTATAGCTGAGACCTTAACCTTTAATTTGGCACTAGTTAGAATATCCTCACATAAAATATGCCAGAGAAATACGGCAGAGTGTGAAAAGTGTGCCAACCAACCCCGGTCTCCCCTATAGGCTACATATGCATGAGCAGATTTATTCATCAGAACTATTCTAGAACTAGAACTATTCATCAGAAGAAAAGTCGCAAAGTGACGTAACCACCGCAAATTACATCCTAATAGCCTCTTGATTTTATCCCTTGCAACAGTTTAGTAAATTTGACTAAGATATTGCAACCTTGTAGCATCTCACAATCCTTTTGTAAATCTGGCCCTGAATGCTTAGGCATTGTTCCAAAATATGTGTCGAGAGACAACCCTCACTTTTTGCCATGGAGGACAATCACATGATGATCTTCCTGTCAGTCGCCATGACAATGGAGTGAAACGATGGGCAGCGAGCAGTGCATGACTCAGATGGGGTGGGATGATCACAGGGTATGGCAGAAAAGTCAAAGTAATTACCCATAATCTCAAATTCATAGACAATCTATTTCATCGGCAATTGTTTCGGAAAATAATACAACGTTTCCATCCCCAAATTCTATTTCAATGACGCTGTTGTTATTGTTTTTTTGCAATATATATTTTTTGTTTCTTTTTTTTGATGATGATGAATCCACAGCAGGTGTAGCAGCACCATCTGGGCGTGGAGAGATAGAGAGAGCAAGCAAGAGAGAGACAGAAGGATGGAGAGAGGGCAGCGCGGAGTGTGAGAGAGATGGAGAAATGAGCGGGGTGTGAGAGAGATGGGCAGATGGCAGGGAGGAGTGAGAGAGAGAGAAGGCAGGGAGGAGTGCGAGAGAGATGGAGAAATTGTAGGAGTGTGAGAGAGAGACGGGGCTATGGCAGGAAGGAGAGAGAGAGAGAGAGAGAGACGCAGAAGAGGAGGAGAGTGGCCTTATCTCTGGTGGACACTCCTTCCTTAGTCCCCCCACTTGGTGCATTTCCACGCAGAAATCTCTTTATTGTGTGTTATTAAAATCACGTGGCTGGGCTGCTGGGAAAGGGATGCCCAGCCCAGGCAGATCTGCGCGGTGGGATTAGCCCTGTTTAGTGGCCAGGCTTGTCACCGCGCTTCTGTATCAAGAAAGGCAAAGCATCCTAAAGCTGAAAGATTAATGGTTTGAGGATGAACTGATTTTGATGTGATAAACGGCACACTTTGTTCCCCCACCGTTTCTGTTCTTGAAACGGAACGAAATTGGCTTTTTAATCCAATTCCACAGAGTGCCGCCTGTTCACGGTTGGATGCATTCCAATCTGATCACAGTCAAAGGGCCCAGTCAAAGCCCCCTATCCCTTAGATGACCTGTCCCTCCACCCTCAGACAGAGAGAGCTGTCCACAGTATTTCCATATTACAAATATATCCATCCACCATGGTGTGTATTTAATTTTAGGGGGAACTCTGTTGTACAGTTTATCTCTTATTTATTTACTATATTAAAATTGGAACCAAATTCACATATTTTCTTAATTTTGTCATTACACTGTAATTAACTCTGTACCAGAAAAGCCAGAAGCATCTCACACACTCAAGTCCTTCTGCAGCACACACACAGACACACACACACACACACAGAATGCCAGTATATAAATCTCCCATCCACACATATAGAGAACAATATAAATCTCCCATCCACATATACAGTATATAGAACAATATAAATCACCTATCCACACACACACAAAGAGCAATATAAATCTCCCATCCACATATGCACACATGCCCGTGCGTGTATACACGCACATACACACACGTGCGCACAAACACACACACACACATACAGAAAACACTGTAAACCTTCCATCCACACACATATACACACAGAGACAGAGCATTGACAATATGCACACAGAAAATGCAGCAATCAAGCAGAGAAAGAAATCAGAGGAACAAAAAGTCTAACCTCTCATTGGCTGTATAGCATGGTTCCTTGGGGAAGAGGCTGAAAGTTGTGTCTCTTAAAGCTGTGTGTGTGGGTCCACATCTGGGCTACTTGGACAGCCTACATGGACCTCTGTCCTGTTTTACTCACAGGAGAACATGAGCTGACACAAACAAAAAAAGAGCATTCATTGCTGTCCATTTTTTTTATTACATGACCTAAAAAACACATGACACAGAACAACATGTTTGACAAGAATGGGCTGTCACAGTGTAGATGTACAGACATTGTAAAACCGGTGCCTGAGCAAATGCTTAATACAGCAGCAGCAGCAGTTATGCCATGCTGAGATTTTTTTTATATGGATGCATTTCACAATCCTCTCTGGCATGGCGGGCACTTTGTCCATAGCGGATATTCTCTCGGATGCCGATTCCCAAGATGAGCTATAATTAGCTTGCTCTTGCTGGCTGCCGAATTTCCTAGGCTTCAGGAATCTCAGCATTGCCTGGGAATTGACTGGAGCATCTGTCAGGCAGAAGGGACCCTTTGGGAAGCATTTCGAGATAGTGTGGCCTCCATGTCCCATGCAGCTGAGACTGCCCCCCCACACTGTGTCCCGTCTCTCTCTTTAGACCCCGGGAAAAGCGCACCATTCATTTATGGGTCGCACACTTCACCAATTCCACTTTCATTACATAATTATTCTCAGCTCAGTAATTACTGTGAAAGCAAGATGTTATCACTGTAATTTTGTTAATTTTGTATGATGTTTTACACACTGTGTCAGACCATGGCAGAGGAGAGGAACTGAGACCATATGAGACACAGGAACCGTTGTCCCATTTGCCAAATTTACAGAGTGAGGGAACAGGTACAGGTGTTGACGAGCCTCTTTGTTCGATGGTGGTCCACATGCTAAAATGTGTCAATCTGGTGAATTATGTAAGAATATTCGGAGGAAAAAACTAACTTCTCTGCTAAAATAGCTCCTTTACACTTGTTCACTTAAATGCCCATGATCAAAGCTACATTTTGTTGCTCAACCACAATTGTGTTGATTTTTTTTCCTGACATGCAGAACTACACAATACTATTATAACTGACTTGTAAAATTCAAACCCTTTATTCACATACGTACCTTGTTTAGCATACAAAATGCAAAACTCTAAACCAAATCTTCAAGTATGTAAATACTATCACTATGCCCTATTTAAAATACTATTGCCAATCTGCCTGGGTGCTTATGTGGCAAGAGCAATGTTGTTCCACTAGGTTAGGTACAGCAGGACCTTTATTTTGCTACAGTTGAGGTGCGTCATGACACAGCAAAGTGTACTGGGAATGGAATGGGTCAATTAGGTCAAATGAGGGGTAATTCGATGATAGTCTACTTAAGAATGTATTATTCCATGACATTGTCATTATATTGTGTTTTAAATCACCAAAAATCATTTATGCAATCAAAGTACCTTAAAGATGGATGAAGACAATTACTTTGATAATGGTTTGGTCCATTTGGGTTAAACAGAAGTATAATTAATGCATGGGTGCAGCGTTTATATCAGGACTATTCGATTCCAGGCCTGGAGGGCTGCAGTGTCTGCAGGTTTGCTCCAACCATGCACTACATTCCCTGATTTCATTAATTAGCTCACCTCTTGGACGAAGGATGTAAACTAATTAGTGAAATCCGGTGGTGTAGTGCGTGGCTGGCGCCAATACCTGCAGACATTGCGGCTCTCAAGGCCTGGAATTGAATAGCCCTGGTTTAGATAATGGTTGGGACACATTCTGGCATGACAGTTGCACAGTGTTTATATTCAAAATCCGAAAATCACCAGTCTCCTCCTTATGCCATTCTAGTATCCATGTGGATTATTTTTTGGCAAGGGACAAATACTAGTCCTTGCAATTTCATATAAATCTGTTCGCTAGTGCTTATTAAAAAGGCGAGTGAATATCATTAGGATTGCGTAAGACATATTTTTGGGCTCTTCTACCATCTTCATACAGCGTTATACAGTTTCTCGCCAAATAAGAACACGTCAGACTTTTATACGGAGGAGTGCACTGATTAAAAAATGTCAGTTTCACGTGCTGTGGTTTTTATTAAAATTGAGATTTTTTTGGAAATGAGGCTCCATTCCAAATTAATGGTGAAAAGTTCGCTTGTGTTTTAGCAAGGTACATTTCAGTACAACAATGCTGGAAACTGGAAGCCATTTCAAAACACAGACTTTGTTTAGAGCCAAAATGGCAGCAATCAGCAGCCCACTACAGCATTCACAGCATAAATACAACATTCACACTCCTACACAGAGCATTCGTGGTTCAAATCCATTGTTATCAGCTAGCTTCTGTGTTTTGGGTTGTTCATATAGCAATTGTTGCGGGTGACATCATTCGCTAGATGAACTCATTGCTCATAGGTGAGATCCAAAAGTAATACCAATTGCTTAGCTAACGATAGCTAGATAATTGCTACCTTGCGGCCACTTGGTTAGCTGGCTACCTTGTCTGATTGCTTGTACACAATAATACACATTGGCCACTTAATGCCAGGTAGCTAGCTAGTATCAGCTGGTTTTACAGCTGCAGTTTGGTTTTAATAGTTTGTCACTTCGTTAGTTAGCCAGTGTTAACAGTCAGTATCTAAATATAGCTAGCTCTTTAGCTAGGTGGTGTCATGCGTGGTCATGTTTGCTACACTAGACACAATCATGTTCTAAATCACTTTAGAAACATTTTTCCCCAAAAAATTGTTTTATACGTGCAACAACAGACTTCTCTAGACTCTAGCTAAACTTACTAACTAACTTATAGCTAGTATAATAGTATGATTATGTTGTCTAAATCAACCCTAAATTTAAAAAAATCTTTGCCAACTTACTGCTAGGGACATCTTTCAAGATGTTTGAACCAAGAAATAACCACAGGCGATCTCCTTGACAGAAAAGGTATACAAGGTGTAATTTATGCTCTAGAAACGAAATAGGCACAGCTGTGGTCAAAAATACGAAACTGAATTAGAAGGTTCATTAGACGTCTTAAAAATTATTATATATTATATTGTAATAAAAATTATCCTCCCAAGACCCAGGAATCCATTTTTGTGCACTGTAGTGCACATTATATTTTTGCTAAGTCCTCCCATACTACAGATGTCACTCTATTGAGTCCTGATGTTCCTTAGAGAGGACAACTGTAGCTTTAAGATGATATCACATGTGGGGGGGTGTTGCCTTGCCAACTTTGTACTTATGTTATCATATCATAATCATATAATAATTTCAATTTTTTTAGTAGACAGCTCTATGACAGAGGCACAATCGACATTAATTAAGTGCTGTTGTACACTACAGTGCACATGTTGTAAAATGTTAATCAAGTTACGTTTAAAAAAACAACAACTTTGCAATGTGTTTTTTACCACCCCAACACTTAATTTATTTTAAAAAAATCAAAATTAAAATACTTTTTTTCCTGGGTCTCAGGAGGATTTATACATAGTGTTATATTAAAAAGAGAAATGTACCGAATTTAGAAGTGTAATTCTCCACCTTGTGGAACTCCTTTTTCACCATGATGTGAAACGTCTCCCATACTTTGGTTTTGTTAGAAATGTTTTAATGGTTTTAGCCAAGTGTAGTAGGAACATGCTAACTTTTAAAGGGGAATGCACTGCATGCATTTAGAGCAGGAGGTCCTGCCTGCTCCCTGTGAATGTACGGGCTATTCTGACTTCCCTGAGAATTGTTGCAATACGAGCCCTGCATATGCAGTGAGAATAGACCATGCATTCACTGAGAGCAGGCAGTCTGCTCTCACTGAATTACTTAAGCAGTACTTGTGTACCATGTGAATAATTAAGTGTAACACACTGCATTTACAGGTTATGTACACAAATTACACAAACACCGCAACCATAATCTTGGTGAGTAAATTGTTTTAAGTAGACCAACTTGTTATGTACTGTATATGTGGTCCCAATGGGAATCGAACCCACAACCTAAGCGTTGTTAGCGCCATGGTCTACCTACTGAGCCACACAGAACTACCAGTACACCACCAACCAATACCAGTACACCACCAACTTGTCAGTACACAGGTCAAGATAAGGGTTGAGGTTTTTAGCCTTTGCTAACCATTCTCTCACATAAAACATAGTAGTGCATCCATTTTGCGTTTTCTCGCTTTGTTGCTCGTCACGGAAAAGGTGTGTATCCCACTGCTATATCCCAAAAGAGCTATAAAATGGGTTTAATGTACTTTGTGTTTGCGCATTCCATTTCAATACTGTTAATTACGATGTAACATTTGATGCACAAGCTTAAAAGATTGGTTCTGCCCCTCATTCCATGTTTGTTAGCTAATTAGCTCATGGCGTCAGCTTGTTATTAGCAAGAGCAAATCGCTATTTACATATATATTTATGGTGTATTATATCCTTTTAGGAAAACGAATATGAAGCACTACATGGAGATCATTTCCATTATAGTTCTGGGGGAGTTATTAGCCCCTTTGTCATTCACCAGTCATGGGTGTTGTTGAGATAAATTAAGAGTTGATGGTGATCTGATTCTGTAACTCCCTATGCAGATTTCGGACAATAAATGTCCTATCTTCATTCTGCAAAACAATGCACAACGCAGAGTGTGACCCACTACACTTAATTATTTGATAATATGGTAAAGACTGTATAAAGACCAGGGGCCCAGATTAGCAGTCGTCCTATCGTCTCAGTCGAGTAAAAATTAAGAAGGACGACCTTCGATTTCCAAGTGATCGTCCTGCTGACGACTGTTAATTTAGAATTTTATTATTTTATTAATTAGGTGACTGGAACTATTTCTGTTTTACACTCACATCATAACAAACATGTCATGCACGGATATTCCAAAATATTTCCGAAGTTCCAAATGGGAAAAGCGGCACATTGTCACTCGCATGCAGTCTGTGCTCACTGCATTTGTTGTTGTTGCTATGCCAGACTGCAGCAGTCAAGCAAGTTTGTGGATCGCGGTACATAGACACAACAGCGAGAACCAGCGAATTAGTTAGCTAGCTAACGTTAGCGTTCACCGACATTGGATATCAATATCTGTTGTTGCTAGTTGCTTGCTAACACAAGTCTTAGTAAATCATCATGCATTTATCACTTACCAAGCCTTGAATTAGCAAGCAATATCCGTGAACACTAGCTAGCTAGTTACTGTCTATATTCAGTTCAGTGAGCCCTCCCGCCAGGCTGAAGAATCGCTGTGATTTTCCTGCAGTGATTTCTCATCTCCGTACTACAGTCCAAGCACAAATCATTCCCACATCCCTGCGTGGTGAAATCTAGGAATTATTAGCTAGCTATTACGTTAGCTGCCATACCATACTCTAGTTGGGAATGGAAAAATCTCTCGAGTCCCGACTAGACTACGTTATGATATACTGTACGCCACCTGCGGGCACCCGTCAGAGCTTCACTGCTACCATGAGCACACGCTGCACAAGTCAAACATAAATATCCTTGTAGAAAAGAAATAACGTTAACCGTCGTGTCTATCTTTGGACTACATATGACGTAGTGATCGCATTTTCAAAGATGTGGAGAATTATTGAGGGTGCAAGTCCACCCCGCACTAAAAATGCTAAAACCAAAGAAGATCAGCTAAAAACTCCGTGAAAATATGATTCAGAGAGCAGAGATTGCACTTTCCAGGAAAATAGGAAGGTGAATTGATCAAGGACAAGTTACTTTTAGGAAGGACAAGTATCTTTTCTAAGATACTTGCCCTTTCACAAGTATGACTTTTACCCTAATCTGGGCCATTGAAAGACTGTTTCTCAGATGAAACAGGCGGCAGTGTGGTATAATGGTTAGGGAACTGGGCTTGTAACGTTAAGGTTGCAGGTTCAATCCTCAGGTGGGACACTGCCGTTGTACCCTTGAGCAAGGTACTTAACCTGAATTGCTTCAGTTAATATCTAGCTGTATAAATGTAAAACTGTAAATTGCTCTGGATAAGAGTGTCTGCTAAATGCCTGTAATTAAACTGATACTGTACATATTATTGACACTGGTTCCAGGCTGGTATCCCCCCCCCACTTAAGGACCTCTGCTCTGCTTATTTGGGTATCATTCTTGCTGCGTGTAAGCCCTTTCACATACACAAATCAAGGTTTTGGGGGAAAATAACAGATTATGACAGAGTGAATGATACTGAAAATGTCACTGGACTAGGGATTTAAAAAATACATTTTTCTCATGATACAGTGAGCCATGGAGGTATGTTGTGCTGGAACCACTCAAAGAGTAATCCTAACCTCTGTGAGGGTTTGGTCTGTCTTGCGCATGGTAATTTAGGCTGGTAATCTGGGGGTGAGGATCTGATGTGTTGTGGTAATCTCAGTGTGGGGGAAGAAGAGAACCCCTGTCAGGGGCCTGCTACTGAAACACTTTGGCTAGACTGATGTGTTGGCAGTCATTAGCATTCAGTGTCAAGCATACGGTGAAAGCAGAGCTTTGGCAATTTCCTTTCCCACAATGCCCTCTGATGAGTTCATTTCAAATGCCCTCCAACCAAGACAAGTCTGAATTGCATTTGGAAATGGTCCTGCATGATGTTTAATAAAATGCTCCTAGTTTGCCATTTAAAGATACTCTGGTGCTCTGACTTGTATGAATACATGATTAGCCTATGATGTGTTTTCAGTCTGGTAAATCTAAACTCAATCTTTGAAAATCTGCCGACTCCCCAATCCTCCCTCCCCCCTTCTCCGTATTATTACTCAGAATGCTCGTGTGTGATCTCTGTCACTTTGGTTTTCTGCAGGAATCTAAGTGTATCTATCTTGTTATCTCTTATAGCTGATACCATTCAGCCAAACCCTCAGGTTTTGTTCACGAAAAGAGTATTATTCCTCAAAGGAGCACACTATTTTAATCACTCATAACCCATTCCATCTCTATCTGCAGCCATCCCTCGAGACTTAATGGATCTTGATAACCATCATTTGGAGAAATCATCAAGATGCATGGCAAGTTAAGGTTCCACCTTACACAGAAGTG
Organism: Aldrovandia affinis; assembly: GCA_029706075.1. Taxonomy (NCBI): domain Eukaryota; kingdom Metazoa; phylum Chordata; class Actinopteri; order Notacanthiformes; family Halosauridae; genus Aldrovandia; species Aldrovandia affinis. The sequence goes on along the minus strand of JAINUG010000099.1, from coordinate 2,809,629 downwards.
ATCTCACAATCAAGACTGTGTAATTAAATGTATACAGAGCATTGTGGACTCAAGACACGGATAAATCCACGTCAGACTGGAGGTCTTTTGTTCGCCAACAAAATGACACCCAAAGGTCACACATTTCAATAGCACACTCCCCCACAGCGTGTCTGACCATCTATCAGCAGATGAACCACACCGAGTCTCTCCCTTGACATTCACATGTCCTTGCAACAGGAGGAGGGAGGCAAATGTTTCAAAATCACTCCTCGCTTAATTTAATGTTTTTATTTTTTGATGAGGCTCATTAGTTGGATGCAGCAGCAGTCAGACTCTTAGATGCTGAGACAATGAGAAATGCAGTGGTCAAAGCCTGAGGCTAAGCCAAATGACTAACCATTCTACCCGATGCCCTGCATTTCCCTCCTGCTCTCCCTCTCCTCCCCAACACCCCGTATATTTGTATTTCTCCTCATTTCTGACCCCATTTCTGTCCCAGCACTCCTCTCTTCCCCCCCTTCTCCTCCCCAGTGTGTCCCATAATGCTCCCTCTCTTCTCTCCTCCTTGTCGATCTTTCCCTCATCCTCACCTGTCCTCACCAGTGTCTTTCGTTCGCTCCCCTGTGGCTGCCGATGAAGGTTTCCTTTCTCCTCAGACCTTCATTTTCACCCACCTTTAGATCTAAGAATAGAGCAACAGATAAGATGGACTAGGAGGACACTGACCTTTTACTTCTCCAATTACTCAGATTATCCTACGAAGAATGGATAAGTGGATAAGAATCTGAAGAGTGCAGATTTTCCTGAAGTTCACGACGATGTGCTGGTGCTGCTTTGGAGATAGTGGGAGTGATACACATTTTCTGTACATTTCCTGGACTTTAAGGCCAGGGGCGTTAGTGGACCATAGAAAATACATTATTTGTGTACAGATGAGACACACGTGTTCTGTGCAGATAAGACATACCTCTTCTGTATGTGTTAGATGCCTTTTCTATACAGGTGAGACACACCCATTCTGTACCAATGAGAAACACCTGTTCTGCCCAGGTGAGGCATATTCTGACAATCGTATTCCAGGTGAGCTGGACAGTGAAGTGAAAGCGGGTGAAGAGGATAACTGTCAGGGGGCACTTGGTTCCTATCATAATGACATCATTACAATTTTACAGGAACATTCTGATGTTCAACATTCAAAAGCCCATTTACCAGAGGGCCTGTACTACAATGCTTTAAAAACACTGGAATGGCTTAAATATCTGTCTTAAGCAGCAGCAGCCTTGCATTATCATGCCCCACCCCCGAGGAAAAAACAGTCACTACATAATTACGCCTGAAGTGGCAACCAGATTATTATTCAGTTACACAGTGCTCTCGTTTGCTTATCCGGGAGAATAGTGCTAAATATAAAATGACATAAAGAACACATATTCGGCATGTTATAATTAGCTCATAATTAGCCGGAGTGACGTTGGCCAGGTTATGGCGGAGATGCTGGGAGTGATGCTACGAGGGCTCTGTCAGTGCACATCGAGACGCAGGCAGCCGGGTGCGCGGTCCTTCAAAAGTTGAGATGAGAGAAAGGTAATACCTGATTTATCTCGCCTCGCAGTGAGGAGCCAACTGAGAGGAGAGGAACAAGTTAAAAGGGAGTGAGGAGGTGCCGATTAAGAAGGAGATGGCACAGATGAGGTTGAAAAACATCAGCAGATGGATAAAGAGGCTCCCCCCTTTCCTCCCGTTTACCTTCAGGAATGAAAGCAGTTCTGTCTCATGCCCCCAAGTGAGAGGTGGCACGTGATGAGACACAGTCTGTGGATACATGGTCTAACCCTCATGTCTGGATGTGTGTCTATTTCCACATAATTACTATTTTTAAAAAAAGCAAACCTCTGATTTTCATCATCTTATTTTCCCATTAGAATTTGTGCACATAAACGAGGCCCACAAACAGCATGGATTAGTTTCCCCTCCATCTTGAACAATTCTAATTAAAACAATTAAAACGGGCTGAAATTGAACAGCCCCATTGTGACACACGCACACTTGTGTCTGTCTCGTCCTGTCGAGTGGGTATCAAGTTGTCAGTGTGTCTCTGAGTCATTGTCTTTCACTATGGCTGTGTTTTTCTTTAAAAATATATGTCTGAATTACAGTTGACTGAAGGTCATCAGGTGGCTCATGTATAACATAATGAGCTATATGGTATGCTCAAAAAAAGAATGCTTTCTAAAAAAGTAGTGAACAGAGAGTAGTAAATTAGTAATACTAAATCCTAAAGGGTAGTGTGGGGACACACACATCCAATGTGTATTCAGTATAAAGTATTTAAACAAACCCATCGTATAATATACGTTATATATGTATAGCATATAATATATGTTATAGAGTTCATGTTATATATCATTTCAAATTCAGTTCAACTAAATTCATTTTAGTTGTGTTTGTGGTTGTGGTTTAAATGTTGTTCTCTGTGGGTCAGTAAGTAGAGCATGGCATTTGCAACGCTTAAGTTGTGGGTTCAATTGCCACTGGGACCCCATATACTGAAAAATGTATGCATTCACTTCTCTGGATAAAAGCGTCTGCTAAATATTATATTATATTATATTAGTTGTAATGTAATGAGATACAGTACATTGACTGATTTAATTGCAAGCATTTTCATATGCATGGATCATGTAACATAAATCCAGTATTGGTATAGTTATTCAATGAGAAGTACAAAGAGAGACACGATACTAATGTCATTCTTACTGGACTGAAAGGGAGGAAGAGCAACTTCACTGTCATTAAAAAGCACTTTCTTCGTTTTTAGGAATGCCTGCACAAAGCATGATGTAGGAGATAACTGTGCAGAACTTTGGCCAATGCGCTGCATGACCTTGTGTTGTCATATCTGTTTGAGGTCAAGCAGCTGGAACTATTTGGGAATGTCGAACAGCTTTTGCATGTACTTTTGTGTTGATGCAAAATGCGTCCTTGGTCTCACCATCAGTATCACAGCATTAGAACAACAAATTTACGTTAAAAACAATTGCTTTTGGCCTCCCGCGTGGTCTAGTGGTTTCAACGTCCGACGCTGGCCATGGCAACTGGGGTTCGATTCCCCATTGCGCAAGAGTCGGCTCTGGCCAGGAGTGCCACCGGGGCAACAATTGGCTGTCCGCCCCAGGGAGGGGGGAGGGAAGCTGACACAGTTCGCTGCACACAGGAGTGGATCTGGGGTGCCGGAATTACAGTCGACAGCAGGACGAGTGCTGTCTCAGAGGAGGCAGTGCTTCGCCCTTGTCACTGCCGGTCACAGGACTATGGCAGCGAACTACGAGGGAGGGGATTGAACTAAGCACAGCAGAAGTAATTGGCTACCAAATTGGGAGAAAATCGGGGTAAAATCGGAAAAATAAATGTATACATTTTTTTTTTTTAAACAATTGCTTTTACTGGCATGAAAACCAGCCACAAGGAGGTGTTTCCAATTGGCCTTTTGTCTGTAAAAACAATATCATGTGATTTGAGAAACTGCCACGTTTTGTGTCAATGACTACTTGTTCCTGCTCGTTCATCCTGTCAGTCAATTTCAATGGAGAGGGGGTGGCAAGGCGTGATTCTGGAAGTGTCGCTGGCTGTGGCACAGACTTTAGGCAGACTTCATTTGTTCATATTGGAATGGAAATAGCCCAAGGATGTCCTTGTTTTTTTGAGAATGTTCTGCCTTCATGCACACTTGTAGACTGTGTATAAAAATGTCCTTGTGACTAAATGAGGGTATTGCAGGGAGGATAAGCAACCACACAGAGCTATTTTCATTCACCGCTGCCAGGACAAGCTTAATGTAGTAATTAGGCTTAATCAAGTTTAATGTAAATCCTTTGTTAATCATTTGCTTGTCAGAATGGTTAATTTGTTAATGCAGTGAATGTACATTTTGTGAGAATTACATTTTTGTTGTTGTTTTGTTGTTATTTTGCAAACATTTATATGAATCAACTGTCATTGATTTCATTGCACAGCTCAGGTTTCCATTAGGTAAGTCATACAATATTGTCAAAGCTTATTTTAAAGTTGCTTAATTAAATTCCCACTAAGGGAGGCATAGCTAGTGCAGCACTGTCCAGGATCAGATATGATTGGTGAAGCAGCGACCATGACCACCAGTGAAATGGAAGGTTTCAGAACTAAATAATTGTCTAAACTCAGAAACATTCTAGACTGCTCAAGGACACAGTATACACCTTGTTCCTGTTCTTTCTCTCCATACAAATGTAAAATCAAACCTGCACTGCATAATTTAATCATGGTTTATTTTCACATTAGAAAGTAATTGGTTCTTATTGAAAAGCTTTTCATGACAAATGACAGCATTAATCACGTTGAGTTGTAGATATGTTTTCTCATCAAGTGACCCACGCCAGGCTACTGAGAATCGATATTTACATTACCTTGTACATTTTGCTGGACTGAGAATAATCTTCTGTGGCCACATTATCATTTTAGTGACTGCGCCTCTCTCTACAATGATGCAATAGTGTCAGAACTGATCACTCAATTCCATTTCGGTTGTGTGATTGGTGTGTGTGTGTGTGTTCCACTGTGGGTTTCAGATAAACCTGTGTGTTGGCGTGGAGGCAGTAGGTGAGAGAGTAGACCAGCTCCTCGTAAGACCCATCATTCAGTTATGGGTTAATTCAGGAGGAAAACCGCCAGCTGCATGCTCTGTTCAGATGGATAGATATGCAGCCTTGCCTGCAGAGGCTAAATGCATGAATGTGGGATGGCTGAATGAATCTTTAACGCTGAGTTTCAGAACAACATGAGATACAGCTGAAACAGAAGGCATTCTGTCAGTGTGTCTTAATCATACAAACGGTCTGATAAACACACACCCACACACACACACACACACACACGCAGAGTAGATGCATGCAGCCACTCACACAAGCACCCACGCGTAAGCCCAAATGCAGGCATGCACGCGCGCACACACGCGCACAGCATGCGTATACACTCGATGATCCCAACAGAGCGCAAAGCTGAACATAAATATTGTCACGTGACCACATGGCATTGGCATGCTCGCACACTCGCAGAAACCCACCGGAGCGAGCTGAATGAAAGATGTCAGTGCCAGGAGCAGATTGCGTGTCGGGAATCAGCACACCGTTAAAAGACTGGCACCACGCAGAGAACAAAAAACAATGCACTTAGGATTTCTTTGACAGTTAATTTTCCAGCGAAACATTGGCATGATTGATGAGTCAGCCGTGATAGTGGAATTTAACACAATGTTAGTCCAGTGTTGTCCATGGTCTTGAACAAATATATATTTATATATGTTTTAGGATGATCCAATCTTGGCCAGGTATTGACTCTTTTGGTACAACCATCTGTTCAGATTTGGGCATAATGGGGTTTTTCCTTAAAATAGTTTTTTGACCTCTAGGCTACTCTCACAGTATTCTTTCATATGGGATACATGCAAGGATAGGATAAGTTACATTAATTGCCTAAATTACTTGCACATATTGTACCAGCACATTTTTGCCCAAACCTGGCCAAGAGATTAACTAAATAATTAGGCTCAGGAACCACCTGTTCTCTTCCTTCCCTCAATTATAACTTTAATGGGATTATATTTTTACAGAGGAATTGTTTTTCCTCTTTCCGGTGCTGTGTGAATACGATCGTCTGCTTTTCTGTGACATCACACGTGTTGTTTCATTAAGCGTAGCTCGTTACCCGACAGGGAGGCCATCGACAGACGCTGTGTTCACTCATAATTAACGCTCCCGATTATCAATGTCAGATACTATCGGGGGATGGACAGAATGTGGATGCTTCTAGTGAAAATGCGAGACATACTGTGTGGTCTAAACCATCAGTCAGATTCCGCACACACACACACACACACACACACACACACACACACACACACACACACACGTACACACACCATTGATTTCACAGCCCAAACAGTGAGCAGCTCTTGAAATTCCATGTCGATTAAATGTGCAATCACTCAACATTAAACTTGTCAGACATTTCTAGCTCCTTGTAGAACAGACGGTTAAGCCTGACAGGGCAGACAGCTCCGTGATTCTCCATTGGCCACGCTGCACCCGCCCTCCACTGAATTTCCCGAGGAATGCAAGATCAAACGACAGCCAATGACGAGGTCCTCATGGCTCATATATTGCACCTAAATGCGCTGAAAATAAGTCTGATTTTACGATGCACTTATTTTTAGTTGAAAATACGTAAGAAGGCCTCCCACGTGGTCCAGTGGTTACAACGTTCGACACTGGCCACCGAGACCGGGGTTCAATTCCCCGTCTCGCCAGAGTCGGCTCTGGCCGGGAGTGCCACCAGGGGCGGCGATTGGCTGTCCGCCCCAGGAAGGGGGGAGGGAAGCCGACATGACGTTCGCTGCGCATAAGAGTGGCCCTGTAGTACCGGGTTACGGTCGACGGCCTGGCGAGTGACGTTTCGGAGGAGACGTTACTTCGCCTTCGTCACTACTGGTCGCAGCACTACGGCAGCAAACTCACATTACTAGGGGGGGATTGACATAAAAATAGCGGGTGTAATTGGCTACTAAAATGGGATAAAATTAGAAACAAAACATTAAAAAAATAATAATAATACGTAACATAAGAATACATAATGACGAGAATGGGCTGTTTCGGCCCTTCTAGCCTCATCAATTATAAAAATTATAATACGTGAATAATTAATTATTGATTTTATCTATAATATATTCATTGTTTCACAGAAGCATTATATTTAAAAAGACGTACAGATTGCGGTGTGGAAGGACGCATTGCACAGCAGATGTCTCTTAATGAATTTATCTGGATTTCTGCTGTCTTCTGGCATCTATAATTGAGAGTTAATTGCAGCACTTTCTGTGTGTGTGGGTGGGGGGGCGAAATGAATGCTGCCCTTTGCTCACCTCACAATAGACTTGCCAAAAGATTTGAAGATTTGAAAGATTCTTGTGTTCAAACCTGTTTTCTCATTTTCATTGCCACCAAAATTCTGAGCTCAGATGGACACACAAACACAAACACACACACACACACTAGTGCTAAATACTGGGCCTGGGGCTGCTTCAGACTCTAATATAGAGACAGGCCTCTTTTTTTTTTATTCACCTCAGTTATAGTTACCGCATGCTTCACAGCCCACTCATTTACATGCTCTGACATTTTAGCTAAATTTCTTGATAAGCCCATGATTGACACCTGAAGACAGTTCTGGTGTTCCCATATGAAGCATGTTACTGTGGTCTAATCTACAAGTGAACCAGCATTGGTGTTTTCAACTAATTAGCTAATTAAGCCAGGGTAAAACAAACACCTGCAGACACACCGGCCCTCCAGGACCGAACTTGCACACCCCTGATGTAAAGGCAAAAGCCCCATTTTCACCAAAATGGACTAAATTATTAATGTTTATAGAGTGTGCCCAGGTGTTTATTTTTTTAAATTATTCAAGTTAATGATCGAGCCATCAGGTCGCACATTAACAGTTTAATTGTGTGGTGCTTGTGTGTGTGGTTTAGAACAGGCAGGCCTGATTGGTGCAGGCCATTATTCCACATCTGATTGAAATGGAATTAGCCATAATATAAATAAAATATGAGGCTCTTTTTATGAGGCAAAGCTGCAGGTCTCAGAAACCTGCAGTATATAAAAGGTTTAAACCTTTTTAATGTGAGCGCCATTAGCCAACTTCATCACAAAGCGTTACGCAATCTAAGGGTTTGGGAAAAACTGCAGTTGAACACATACAAATATTGTGTACACACACACACACAAACTCCTCTCCGATGTGTGCGGTTGCTTGGCCACTGATAGCATGTCAGAAACCACTACGTAAGGATGTGAAACACAAGAACACACAAGCGCTCATTGATAAGACTGCAGAGGCATGGCTGCGGCCTAATCAATGTAATCCTTTCAGAGAGTAAAATTGGATTGTTGGCAAAGAGTTTTTCTCCAAAGGACTTTTTTTCTGTTTTTGTGTACATTTGATCCTTCAAAACACCCATGGTCTTGATCTTCAGTGAGCTGAGGCCCAACGAATAAACAGTGGAATGAGTCATGGGAAACTTGCTGTCTGATAGTGGTACAAACATTTCCAGAAGGTTTCCTCTGTGCACAGTCACTCTGCAAGCCATCATAAATGGGACCTTTAGACATGCATCAAACAGACAGCGTTCACCCATGCACACCTGCATGCACACACACACGCACACACGGCCTCATCTCCACAGTGGTAAACACACACACATGCACACCTGCATGTACATGCAGACACACACGCACACACAGCCTCATCTCCAGCGCCCTGCAGTGGTAAACACAGACAGCGTTCACCCATGCACACCTGCATGTACCCACACACACACACACACACACGCAGACACACACGCACACACAGCCTCATCTCCAGCGCCCTGCAGTGGTAAACACAGACAGCGTTCACCCATGCACACCTGATGGAGAGCACACACGCATCTCCAGCGCCCTGCAGTGGTAAACACAGACAGCGTTCACCCATGCACACCTGCATGTACCCACACACACACACACACACACACACACACACACACACATGCAGACACACACGCACACACGGCCTCATCTCCAGCGCCCTGCAGAGGTAAACACAGACAGAAAGCCCAGAACACCTGGACATTATGGCACCCCCACCCTCCCCCTTGCCCATATGCCAGATGGAGAGGCACAGAGAAGTAGAGATCACAGTGTGCGGCTGAAGGGCTGAGCGAATATCTGGGGCGGGGGGTGGAGCGGAGCCAATGTAATTGATGTTGACAGAAGCGGAAAATTGATCTTGGTCAGACGTGTGGGTCAGCATCCAGCTCTACGCTTCACAGAAACAACCTTTGCCCATAAGGTTTGGGCCCTTCTCAAGTGGGGGGACACGCATCGCGCCTCGGTTCAGGAAATCGTTTGACCACGGCAACGAAATCCGCCGTTAATTGTATCTCTGACGAGGGCTTAGAGGACAAACGCATTTTCCGGCCGTGTAGTAGTTTCTGATGAGGTCTGTTAACCCTCAGGATCCTCCCTTTTACAGGCCATGTTAGATGTATGCTTGCTGTTGTCATTGTTGGGATTCCTTTAATGCCCATCGTCCTGTATTATCGGGCTCGGGCGGGTGTGCCAGCCGCCTGCTGAGTGTATGATGATGCAAGAGTCCTGGTCGAAATAGTCTCCCACGTGCTCCCTTCACAAGCCACCTCATTTCATAAGTGTTTATTCCTCTTTCTTCCTTTTGTGCTTTTGCAGCCCCCTCTTCGGCTGACAAATCCTTTGAGATTCGGGTAAAAGCCGCTTCTGTTTTTAATTCACACATGCTCCTCCAGATACTTGAGTTCAATGTAAATGCAACTTCCTCCCCCAGCATGCCTCTCCTGTCACCCAGTGACTGACACCTCCTCCCACCCTCCTTCCAACATGGAGAGAGAGAGAGAGAGAGAGAGAGAGAGAGAGAAACAGAGAAAAAAAGAGAAGGTGAGAGAAGGAGGAAGTGAGAAAGGGAATGAGACAGGGGGAAGAGATGGGGGACTGTGTGAAGAAGCAATCATCTCGTCTTAATGAGCTGTAATGATCTTAGTGTTTGACTTCTACTACATTGTCTGATGAACTGCACATATATGGGCAAGATGGGAAATCACTAATGAGGAAAACACTAGTAATTCATCCATCTCTTTTTTGTTAAAGTGTGCAGGAGTCTCACATCCCACCAGGGGGATGTATCTTATTATTATATATATTTTTTTTTTTTTACATTTATTTCAGATTTTTCCCCCATTTTCCTCCCAATTTGGTGGCCAATTGTACCCTCTATTTCATCAATTCACTCTCCCCCATGAGCCCACCACCCGTCTCTACGGGGCGGACAGCCAATCGCTGCCCCGAACAGGGCTCCTGGCCAGAGATCCGGGCTGGTGCGGCTGGTGATTGAACCCCGGCGGCAGTGGGCAACCTGCATGCCAGGCGAATGCTTTTACCATTAACGCTACCACCCGAGGCCCCCTACATATCTTCTTTTTTAAAGCCTTTCTTTATAACAAAGATGAAAAAGCTTTACAGGTTAAACAGACAGTATTGTACTGTACACTATATTCTTACGCAACAGATCAGAACATGAATGACACTGAAAGAACATAAGAATACATAATGACGAGAACGGGCCGTTCGGCCCATCTAGGCTCATCATGTCCTAATCTAAAGAGTATCTAGTACTGCAACTAGCCTGGACTTGAATAGCCCAAGTGTTTCTGCCTCTACTACCTGACCTGGCAAGCTGTTCCAGGCATTGACAACTCTCTGTGTAAAGAGAGTAAAAAAACGTCCTAATATCTGTGCTAAATTTGCCTTTAACTCATTTCCACCTGTGCCCTCTCTGCTCTTTCTCCCCAGATATGGGGGTGACTGAGAGGAGAGTCTGTAACCTTACTCCTGAGCAAGGCAGACAGATGGCAGAGGCAGAGGTACAGAGTGTGGAGGAGGAGGAGGAGGAGGAGGAGGAGTAAGATGGACTGTAGATAAGCATACAGGATAAAAGAAAACCAAGAGAGACAGCGGACTGTCTGACCCCTCTGACATAGAGGTGGGGAGGATGGATATTCTAGAGCTGTGCTACACAGGAGCACTTAGGGAAGGGAGGGGGGGGGGGGCTGAGTCCTACAGGAGGAGGTTCTGGCAGTCCGCAGAATGGTCGGAGTCTTGTTCCCCATGTCATATTGCCCATGGGGTTATTAATGGTCTGAGTGGGAATTGATTTCTTTAAGTATTACTGGAACCAAGGCCTGCCTACCAGGCATACACCGGACACACTGCTGATTCCCAACTGGCCCTCCTCTCAGAACCCAAGACCTCTCTCCACAACCTTCACGTACATCATTCAGCACATCTGAAAATAGCCCGAGCAGATAAATAATGCACTAATGGCTGTAGAAACACAGGGCTAAAAACAGCCCGGTGGGAGGGGTGACATCGGCTCATGCTGACCTGTTAACAATGGGGAGATGTGTAACCTTTAACCTTTCAGCCGCTCTCACCGCTGTTATGCCCAGACTGTGTATGTGCGAGAGATGAACTGTTGACGTTCTGTTGCTCCCCCCTCTCGCAGTGTGTGTGCATGTGTCATGTGTGTCTGTGTATGTACATTAAGAGCATAAGCATATGTGCAAGTGTGTGTGTGTGTGTGTGTGTGTGTGTGTGTGTGTGTGTGTGTGTGCCTTCCAGAGGGTTAGTATAACATCAGTCTCTTCCTTGCCCAGCCATTTCTCTCACCTTGGACCTGAATATATCTTTGCAGAGGCTGTTTGTTGTTTCTCAGTATTTGAGTGAATCTGAAGGTCACATTGCTTAGAATACAATTTGGTCCCTAATTTCCGTTTTAGATTGTCATCGATCCAATCAACCAGCTTTAAAAGGTTAATTTGGCAGAAACCTGAGATGCTTCAGTTTTCACGTTTACGAAATACCTTTTTTTGCCAGCATTGAGGCCTTGTTTACTAAAATGACAATTCTGTCACTGCGGTACAGTGCACGGTACAGTCTCTTAGCCGGCTCACGAGCCATTATTACCCAGCAGATGGTTGTGCCACCAGCCACCTCTAAAAATAGATACCCCCTAACCGTCTGCACGCACACACCACCTACTCATATACACACAACCCTGACTCATCACACACACACACACACACACACACACACACACACACACACACACACACACACACACACACACACACACACACACACACACACACACACCCCAGACCTGTTTACTCACATACCCACCTGACACACACATACTTACCCACCTGATTCACACACACACCCACACACGCTGCAGTGCTCTGAGACCATGGTGGATGTGTAGAGTAGAGAACCCCGGGTTTAACAGTAATGTGTCCTGCTCACCCCTCCTCAGAGGTGGGCTTAGGAGTCTTTGCTGTTTCTGTTTAGTTTATCTTTGTTCATATTTATCTGAACTTCACCTTGAGAAGGATATTGCTTCATGAAAACATCTTCTTTGTGGTGCAAAAAAAACCCCATAACATCCACAATTTTAGGATGTTAATGTAACAATAAATATGGAAAGATGTTAGAAAATATATTATTCCTTCTTCATACATGTGATATGCATCAAAATCTGATTATTGTGCTTCCGTTAGTGGGTATTATGTAAACTTGATTTGTGTGTTCTTGGCGCTCTGCCATTCAGTTCTTAATATGAAATCTGTCCCAGTTCATTTTAATAGGTATAATTACCTAGATAACATCAGTCAGATCAGCAGGGATGCGAGAGGCAGTGTATAGGGGTTCCATATGGGAACGCTGTCCCCCTGAGTCAAACATCCTTTATAAATCAGAATAAAAAAACAAATAAAAAATATTTAGAATATATGTCAAGAGATTATATATATTCAAAAATACATAAGCGTTGCCACTTTGATATATGAGATCTCTTTCAGAATTGTCATGGATATATTATACAGTACCAGTCAAAAGTTTGAGTACACCTGCTGGAAACTAGGTTTATCTCATAATTGACAATGTTTTACACCATATAAGTTTCTTTAAATACTTGGAAATTACAAAAAACACATGTAACGATAAACAAAAGGAACATCAAAGCAATGTTCAATAAAATTCAATTGAAAATTGAATCTTGGATTCCTCAAAATAGCCACCCTTTGCCGTGATAACAGCCTCACAAACACGGGCCATTCTGTTAATACGTTTCAGCAGGAAATCACCCGATATGTCTTCCCAGCTCTCCTGCAGCAATTCCCAGAGGCACTTGTGGGTTGCTTTGCTTTGACTGTTCTGTCCAGTTCATCCCATACAAGTTCTATGGGATTGAGGTCTGGACACTGGGCAGGCCAGGTCCTTAGTTTGAGTTGTCCTTCACGTTCCCCCTTCACCAGATAGTTCTTGCAGGTGGAAGGTGTACTCAAACTTTTGACTGGTACTGTATATTGTATATTGCATATATTATACATAGGCAATATACACATCAAATAGGATGTATGAAAGTGGCAAAAGCTGATTTATCTTGAAATATTTGTTGTATATTGTGACCAATATTCCATTGTTTGGAATTCAAATTGTATCAGATATCAGCATACTTTTCATAAGCACTGTTTTGAAGAGGAATATTATGTATTCAGAGAGACAATGTGAGTATTGAGAAACTTGAGAAGTAGCCTTCTATTTTTTATTTACTTTTAATGTAATTTAATTGATTGTCCTATCTGAAATATCCTAATTTTGCTACTGTATATTACATTCCTATTATATTATATGTCAACATGCTTCTGTGAGGTATGCACTAAAGGTTTGTCTCTAAATATTAGATTCGTTTTGGTTGATGTGAGCGTACTTTGAGTACTGTGAGGTGGATTGTGCAACCCCTACAGTACCCTACCAAAATTGCACACTCCTTCCAACGGGGGGATTGGGACACAAAGATACTCACTGCTTATTGACAACAAGAGTCAAGGGTATGTGGGGGATGCACGGGCCTACCTCTGGGGCTGCCCTGACTATGCCCCATTCTGCCCATCAATCCATGTGTATAGTTACTGAGCATGTATCAAGCAGGATCCAATCCTGGACAGCTCCCTAAAGTTCCACACATTGTCTCAGCATGTCACATACAGATATTAGATATGTGTGCAGTGTCACAGACGCAGAGCATGCATTATACCCAGTGTTTTTGCTCCTCGTCATTAATGTTTAAATAGAAGTTGAAAGAAATGGACAAAGGTGGAGTGATCATATTGCACAGGAACATGGAACAGCACTCCTCTCCCTCCCTCTATCCCCCCAGAGGCATGGGATGTTAATACAACACTAACCTGCTAATGGCCCACAGAGCGGAGATGTCGATATAACATTAGTTTGATGGCACAGTGAGCTGGTGGGACCAGGAGGGAACACAGTCATGAGAGCGAGAGAGAGAGGGAAGGAGGAGGGGGTGAAACATACAAACAAGAAAAGGCAAAGAATGGAAAAATCTTCTTATAAATACAAAGTAGCTACTGGATGTAAAAAAAAACAGTAGAAGTACAACTAATGAAAATTAACTGGCTAGCTACTTTGCAGAAATATCCTAGATTTAATTGTATACCCTGAAATTTAAGATAAAAATCTCTAAAAAACTATAGATAATGCTCGCAGAATTAGGCTGTTAGCTCAAATCCTATGGAGAGTCAAATAATTAGGAATTCTGGATTTAATCTACAATAAAGTCCCCAAGACATGCTGAAGTCTGAGGCATATAAAACCCAAGAGCTAAACCCTGAAGACAGTCTTCTCGTTCCACTTGTTTTGAAGCTTACTAACTAAATAGAAGCATACACGCACTAACATACAAAATAACAGGCTCAGTTCGGCTCAGCAAAAAACACAGGGCAAAAGCCAATTAAAAACGTCCACTGGAACATAGGGACAATGAAACTAAAATGCAAAGAATTTTATTTCTATCTGCCCTTAAATGCAACTATGAACACGCTGAGAGTCTTTGTCAAAGCAAATATAGACCACAGCCTTGCCTTTGAGAAAGGCCAGAGGTGACTACCATCTCAGGTTATGGTGGACATTTTTGTCAAAATGACATTTTCCACAGGGACACAACACATGGTAGTCATTATGAGTAGTCATAGAAAAATGGTACTTTGCAACACATTCAAAGAAAAGCATTAGCTGCCTCTTATTGCTATCATCAGTGCTTTCATCATGGTGCCTGACAAGAAGAGTATCATTTAATCAATCAATCAGACTTTCAGCATAGAGCTCTTGTCCTTTTTTTGATATTTTGGACAATGGTAAAGGCGCTATTGCGAAATCTCTTGAATGCTGCTGATTACGGGTCAGTTGTCATTATTTTGAATGTGACACCATCAGTTAAAGGATGTTTGTCTTTGGCAAGCCCATATGCATATTTTTTTCAGACATTTTTTCAGATCTCCAAGAGGATTGTTTTTAGTCTATTTTGTCTTTGCTTGTAAAAAATAGTTTTAAGTTTAACTACTAGGTAACCAGACGTTGTGGAGTGGAGACGCCTATCAAAGGTGTACGGTTTGAGGATATCCTTCTAATAAGAGGAGCTGACTCTGTTGATGCCAGACAGGCCAACACCAGAATTTTGAATCGAATGCATGCCAATAATGGTACCAAATGGAACATATTGATAGGTTGTAGACATGTTGAGCAGTAGAGTTCTGGATACCTTGGAGAAGCCTGATAGCACATGCAGACCAGCAGGTAGAGAACTACAGACATTTTTACATTTTACATTTTAGGCATTTAGCAGACACTCTTATCCAGAGCGACTTACACAGTTTACATTTCTTTACATACAATCCATTTATACAGCTGGATATTTTTACTGAAGCAATTCAGGTTAAGTACCTTGCTTAAGGGTACAACAGCAGTGCCCCACCTGGGAACCGAACCTGCAACCTCTGAGTTACAAGCCCAGCTCCCTAACCATTACACTACACTGCCAGCCATAGTAGTGCAGGAAGGAAATAACAGCCTGGACTGGGTGCTTAGTCGAGTAGGGGGTGAGATATGGGTGCACACTTTGGATGTTGTAGAGGAAGAATTTACAGTTCTGGGTCACCGATATTATATTCTCTGTGAAGCTTGTTGAGAGTCTCACCAAGGTTCTTGGCAGTCTGTGATACAGACACTGTTGTGTTACTGAGAGACTGGGTGACTGAGAGATCTTGGGTTGGTGAGAAATTGGCTGTGAGACAGAGCAACTCATTTTTTGGCAAGGTTGAGATTTAGGCCATGTCCACACTAATGCGGATACATTTGAAAACGCATCTTTTTTTCTCCACTTTGGCCTTCCGTCCACACTAAGATGGTGTTTTCGAATACGCTCTTCCAAGTGGATACATTTGAAAATGCCGGTTTCCCGTTGTAGTATAGACGGAGGGTTTCGAAAACGCTGACGTATAATTTTCATGTGATCAAGGCTGTAGCTAAAACATTCCACATGGCAGGCGAAGTTGTGCAAGTGCTGATCTCTCTACCATAGATATAAAAACGTAGATGCCTCATTCACCCTGTTCAGATGCATCTATGCGGCCGCTATATTGGCGCAGGCAAGATCCACGTCAAAACAAACGCATGTGTATTGAGAGATGCAGACTTCCCCTGATAGAACCTACTGTAACTCTGTAATGGCTGTGCAGATGCATTGGGGCGAGAGGCAGGAATACACCTGGACAGGTCGCCAACATACAACAGCAGCCAATTCAGTATCTACGTTTTTATATCTATGCTCTCTACTATCTCATTTGATTGCTTTATTGGAGTTAAACATAGCTTTGTATAATGGACAAGCAGCATTCCTACGTAAGAGACAAAGCGCTTTATATTCACAGCTGCTGTGCAATGTAACGACAATGTCGTTACAAACCGTACAAGGAGGTGATTTTGGATAAGACTTAAATTACTCAAGAATCTTAGCTAAATTACTAGAACACTGCTTCTTCGTGCTTGTAAAACAAAGTGCTTTGAAAATGGCAGAAACGCGTTTGGTGGAAATGGCGGAAACCTGCTCTGTTGCTGCCTCAGGTTTCCTGCACATTCCCATTAAAGAAATGTACGCGTTTTTGGCGTTTCAGTGTGGAAGGACAACTTTTCGAAAAGCGCTAGTGTGGACGTAAAACATTTAGTCACGAAAACTGCATTTTTAAATGTATCGGCATTAGTGTGGACATGGCCTTAGATGTTGATTAGGGGCCCAGTTTGGGATGCCATTGAGAAATACCATTGATCCATGATAAGATCTGTTTGTCAGACCGAAGAAAGGAGAAAAGGTTTGGCATCATCCGCATAGCAATGTTTTATAACCCCGACCACAATCCCACACTCAGCACCAGCCTAGGTCTAGCTTGATTTATGCTGCCATTATGCCACAATGCTATTCACCTTTCATGAAAGGAAACAAGAGAGTTAAAAAATTGGGGAAGGCTTCCAGATGCTCCCTATTCTAGACAAGGCAACAAACAGACAGACCCACCAACTGGAGTTCAGGGGCGGTATCCCTGGTGGTGCATCCCATCTGGCTGAGTTTTACCCAGTGCAGGCCTTGTTCCGTCTGTGTGAAAGTGATTCCTAAGGAGGTGGCTAGCAAGCTAGCTAGAATTTCAGTTGCCCAACCTCCTTGACCAATATATGTGTATATTTACAGATGGATCATAGTAAGAGCAAACAAGCCTTTAATGATCAGCTAGTTTGTGTGAAAGAAGGACGTTATTACTTTACCAAACTAGTTATGCAGATGTTGTAAAACAGATACAGAGACAGTTCGACAATCAACTGTGAGTCCCTTAATATACCAAATCACAAAACCCAAATTTACTTCAGCGTAACAAACAATCAGAAGTCATCCATATATTGTATACTGTATTTAAAATGTCATAAATTGCCTGTAAAACAAAACAAAGAACATAAAACAAGTAAACTAACAAGTGAAACCCCGAGCAGTTACTGCTTCATTCCCACAAAATGGGACTCCATTAATACCACCTTAGCGATAAGGTAGCTGTCACCAGCTCCTTAGTTGTCATGACAAGCAGTAAGATCTTAACTGTTAATAATGTGTACCTGACAGTTTGATAAGGAATAAATGATAAGGAAAGCAATGAGCAAATAACGGAGCAGAGAGCTTTTGTGTAAAGGGAGATCAGGAAGGGTCCTTTCAAGCCGCTGTGTTTAACTCTGCAGCTGTGTTGAATAGATAGTGAGATAGATTCAGGAGAATCAGGCCAGAGGGGGTTTTACAGAGAGAGAGGGGTCACCCGGTGACAGAAACCAGTGGCTTTGGTTTATTTGTTAACCTTGAAGCCAGATTGTTTGGGGTCAAGTAGATAATTGTGACAGTTGGTTGAGGACTCCGGGTGCCTCATCATTTTACATTTTGAGCATTTAGCAGATGCTCTTATCCAGAGCGACTTAGAAGATGTGCATTAATACATGGTAGGAACAATCATAGTTCGCGCAAGAAATCACTGCAGTAATACAGTGATAGACATCATTGCAGGCAGCTGCATACCATACCTGTAACACTGGGAAGGAAAAGGTTAGTAAATGTTTTTTTTTTTTTATTTTTTTAAATGAGGAGTAATACATAAGGGATACATATACAAAAAGTATTAAACAAGTAGCCAGTGGCTAGATGTACAGAACTCAGTGGTAGTGGAGTCTGAAAAGGTGGGTTTTGAGTCTCTTGCGGAAGATCATAAGTGATTCCGCGGTCCTGACCGATTGCGGAAGGTCATTCCAGAGAAGAGGCGAGACAGAGAGGAGGTGAGACCACGAGGTGCGGCTGCCGGGCGCCCGGAGGGATGGGACAGTCAGTTTGCCAGAGGAAGCTGAGTGGAGGGGTCTGGCTGGGGTGTAGGGTGTGATGAGTGTCTGGAGGTGAGGGAGAGCAGTTCCTCTAGCCCGGGGTTACTCATTGCGCGGCTCGCGAGCCTCATATGGCTCGCCAAGCTTTAATTTGTGGCTCGCAGCCAATACATGTAATTCATAAAAATACTCGCTATTCACATTAACAGTGCGGCCACCAGGATTCTAGATGTTGCGGTCGCTGTCTCCATGCGCTACAATGCCATACATCGCTGTATCGCCAATAACGCTGGCAATCCGTGCGTCCAAAGGGTCGGCTTTGTCCTCCCCGAGTCGCACCAATGTCTCTCTTGTACTCAATCACTTGCTTTTTGGCTGACAGTTTGACATCAAACAATTTTTTCTTCACTTCTGATACAGATCTCTGCTCAGAAGATACTGAATTAACCTGCTCAGAAGATACTGAGTCGATCACTTGCTCCCATGCAGCAGTTTTTCTTTTATTTGTTATCCCTACACTGAGTGAACCAAACAATATATCTTGTTTAGATTCTACCTCCGTGACGAGAACATCGATCTCGCTTTCAGTGAAGTTTCTTTTTTTTAGCTCTCTTCGCCATTATTCCAGTGAGATAACGGGCATGTTTTCATGCGGCCTTTAAAGGGATGTTTTCTTACATATATGGTTTTCTTTCATAATACTTATAATCATAATAAGAGGGTAGAACAATTGGTATTCTAAATTTCGTTCGTACGATAGAAATTAGAACTTTTTCTACGCAACGTTTATGCATGAGGCCCCAGGATTCTATTGGCTGCATTATATATTGTATGCTGTGAGGTATCAATTAGTAGGCATATATGCTTGGTTGTGGTGGCTTTTGGTGTTTTGCTGTAAAATTGGCTCTCCTATTGACTTTGTCCTGCCAGTGTGGCTCTCCTGAAAAAAAATAGTGAGGATCACTGCTCTAGCCACTTGAAAAGCAAGCACCAGTGATTTGAATCTGATGATCAACCACATGAGTCACTCTTACACATACAGGGACATCCCTGCCAATAGGGAAAGCTCCCTTCCTGGGCAAAACTATAGCCAATTCTGTACCGCCTTGTGAGACTGCTGGCCAGTTGGCACTGGAATATATTTTTTGGCTTTACTGGCTTTATTATGTTTGTCAAGCCAAAAAATCTGATTTGAATTTGAATTTGAGAAGGAAGAGAAAGGGAGAGAGCAGAAAGCAAGTCTGAAGTAGTCTGAAGCCTGCCAGGACTGTATCTTGTTTCTTTTATGTTGTGTTTGCTTTGGCAACACTGTCCTAATGTCATGCAAATAAAGCAACTTGAAAATAGAAAGGCGAAGTTGAGAGAGAGAGAGACAGAGAGAGAGAGAAGAGACAGAGAGAGAGAGAGAGAGAGACAGAGAGAGGGAGAGAGAGGGAGAGAGACAGAGAGAGAGGGAGAGAGAGAGAGAGAGACAGAGAGAGACAGAGAGAGAGAGAGAGAGAGAGACAGAGAGAGAGAGAGAGAGAGGCAGAGAGAGAGGAGAGACAGAGAGAGAGACAGAGAGAGAGAGAGAGAGAGAGAGACAGAGAGAGAGAGAGAGAGAGAGAGACAGAGAGAGAGAGGGAGAGAGAGAGAGAGAGAGAGAGAGAGAGAGAGGCAGAGAGAGGGAGAGACAGACAGAGAGAGACACAGAGAGAGAGAGAGAGACAGAGAGACAGAGAGACAGAGAGAGAGGCAGAGAGAGACAGAGAGAGAGGGAGAGAGAGAGAGAGGCAGAGAGAGACAGAGAGAGACAGAGAGAGACAGAGAGAGAGAGAAAGGGGTTGGGGAGTCAGAGCCCTACCGGAGCTCTGATGGTCTGCAGCACAGCTGGAGTCTGAGTGGCAGAAAGGAGTAGGAGAAGATTTATGATTTAAGGTTTTACCTGCTTGAAGTGCCTAAAAATTATACTTAAGCATAACCTACCCATACCCAACAAACATGCGCATGCAGCCTAACAGTGATCTGTACCATTATATACATCACACAGTGTTCACATGGTGCCAAACTGATCCATATGAGCAATGTTACCTTCTATCATGCAAATCAGGGTATCATATTTTAGAACCAACGATAGAATTGGATTTAATTTGGGAAGTGGTACAATGGCATTTCTTTTGTAAGTATAGGCCATGTCTTAGTTCTGGGAACCAAGGGAGAAGACTGAGCAGATGTTTTTTTGTCAGCATTGGCAGATTGTGGGAGATTCTACAGTGTGGGCAGTGGCAGGTAGCTCATTCCACTCCCAGTGATACAAAACATAAAACAAAAGTTTGGACATTGATGGGAGTTACTGCCAGATACCCAGAGATTTCATACAAGGGTTTTATAATCTGACTATAGATTAGAGGTAGTAAGGAGCTGTGCCTGCCCTTCACTGCTGCTGTAGCTACCCTAGATCAGTGATTTGAGTTTGATGGGAAGAGTAGCTGGGATGCATTTTTGGATGCATTTTGCATGGATGCATTTTTTTATGTTTCTGAGGAAGAACCTACAGGTTCGAGGGACCCCAGTGCAACGGAGTTAATTCTGCCTGCAGCGAGTTTCGAACCTGAGGATCCCAACGCCACAAGAGACACGATTAGCTCGCTAAGCTAATAACCCAAATCCCCAGCCAAGGGAACTAATCCTACTCTTACTGACGTCACCTTCTGCAGCTGACGTGCTTAACTCACATCGTCTGAGCTCCGCTACACTCTCCCCCTCGAAACCCCTGCAGCAGCAACCACAGCCTGACTGATAGACATCAGTCATATGATCCGGGTCACGGCACCAATGTAACGGAGCTGGTTCTACCTGCAGTGATTCTCAAATCGAGGATCCCAATGCCACAAAAGACACCATTAGCTGAGATAAAGACCTGAGTCCCCAGCCAAGGAAACTAATAATCATACTTTCTTATCGCTCACGTTCACTTTTCTGACTTGCACTACTAAATTGATCTTGCACTATATATATTTTAATCTTCTCTGATTACGCTTCTGTGTAAAGCACTTTGAACTGCAATTAGAAAGGTCATATAAATAAAGTCTTCTCAAGCTCCTCTACACAGCAGTGCTCTCTATGAAGGAACGCTTCTCACAGCGAGACCTTGCAGAGGGGAGGATTTCTCTGGTCTGTTTGGGAGAGACCGAGTTTAAGATAGCAGGGACATCTCAGTCGGGGGAGACAGCCAGAGAAGGGAAAAGAAAGGAGAGATAGGCGAGTGTCATCAGTTTAACAGTCGTAAGGGAAATGCATGGGCAGAAGTAACGAAATATACGTAGATGGCAGAATATATAGCTTGCATATCAGAATATAATGGAATCTTTAACAGCCGTATACTAGAGCCATGGCCTCTGTTTAAAATATCGTGTGAAATATGACAGCTCCTCCTACGGTACACTGATCTCAATCTCTGCAAATGGGCGCTGCATGACGTCCTCCTCGGAGGGAGGCGGTCCGTTTAATAGTCGAATGCCACCATGTCCAGCAGCAACCAAGTATTGAGAAAATTCTGCCCTGGGCCATCTGCGCTGAACCTCTGCAGTCTGCAGAGGACAACCGCAGAGGTGTGCGCGCTGTCATTATTGCTGAAATATGCACATTATAATTATCCAATTATTTTCGGTGGACACGTCGAATTTCCATATCAGTATCAGATTTTCTGTGGCTGTGAGTTCATTTCTATCGCTCTATAAATTACATTCCTCCCATTTCGTCTTCAAGGTCTTTTAGATATTCACATAAAACACACACACACACACACACACACATGCACGCACACACACACTCACACAGCTCCACGGCATCCATGTTGGAGAAACGCAGTCAGATATAATTTCAAAAACAAATTTAGAAGCTTGCACACACTCCTTCATGGATGACACTTAATCAATAACGCAATTCAGAAATGTCTTTCATCAACACACACTGATAGCCTAAACAGACTCCAGTGCACACCGTCAAACACGTGCTTGGCTGAGAGGTATGAAGAGGGACAGGAGATGTGGGGAGGCCTGAAGAAGCTCAGCTGCCATTTGTAGATAACGAGACTGGTGTAAACTCATCATACAGCAGGAGAGAAGACATTCCACAGCACAGACTCTGGCCCTGCTTATGTACATTATACATACGCACACATTATATACATACAGCGTACATAAATGTGTATATACAGCATATATATTAAATATATATATATATACATTATAATCTCTTTATGCACTACGCATCTCTGTATGCACGTACTATACATACCTGTCCCTGTTGTTTTTTCATGGGCACCTGTACTACGATACATGGCTTATGATTGCACAAGCAATCATAATTTTGCTTTCATTTCAATGTTAGAAATTAATTTAATGATTAATCAACAATAAAGCAAATATTGATGTCAAAAATGTGAGTGACAATGAGAGCTGATACATTTTGTATGTATAATATGTCAATTCGTTAATCTGTCATATGTATCTCATAGCACTCAGAACAGCAGCCCTTTGACAATTTAATTAAAAGCATACAAATATGCAATGATCTGTTATGCAGTTGTTGAGCTTACTACTGTAGATAAATCGTTGGTACAATAAACCCATTCTAGATGTATGTCAAAACAAAGTTGATTCATAAAGGCTATTTATCAAAAACTGTAGGATTCGTTTTTGAGAAAATTTACTTTTTGCCAAATTTTGTCAAAATTTGATGCCCAGCTTTATCAGAAATGTATCAAATCATGGCAGATAGATGACAGACCTCACAACCCCACTATCAGCACATCAGTGAGTAATAGAAAATATACACTTTATATTTTGTATTTTAGGCACACACACTGTGTTCCTTAAATCTGAGGTTTTTTCAATTATAATTATACTTATCCATTGATTATTTATGCTGTTCAGAGAAAGTTACTGTATGATAGCTGGGGGCAACAGAAAGCTATTGTCTCTCCCTTTTATTGTTTCTGTAGAGGGGGTATTGTTTTGGGAAATTACAAGGGAAATAGCAGGGAGGAGGGAATGGGTCTTTTACTGTGCCTGCCAGACCTGCCTTTATATTCTCTGCCTTATGGTCTCAGCCTAAACCTGATAGGTCGGCTTTACGAGGATCATCTACTGGATGCAGGGACACGGTAAGGGGCGGAGTAACGGTGAGGGGCGGAGAAACCTGAAAGGGGTGGAGCTAGAGTGAGAGGGAGGGAGGGGTCAGAGGGAGAATAAATTGTGGGTCCAATTGGAAGGGTGGAGGCAGTGGGAGATTGTGGCCATGTCCACACTAATCCAGATACATTTAAAACCACTGTTTTTGTGTCTAAATGTTTTCCGTCCACACTAGCGTTTTTACAACGTTTTCGAAAAGTTGGCCATCCGCACTGAAACACCAAAAACACTTACATTTCTTAAATGGGCATGCACAGGAAGCCTGAGGCACCAACGGAGCAGGTTCTACAGGGGGATCTGCAGGGACTGAGGAAAATATAGTGCTGTTTTTCCCCATAGCAAGCAAATTATCTTTTACATCTCCCACATTTGACATCTTTCACTCCCCCACAGCCATCACCCCCTGCACACCTTCACTACTCAGCATACGCCAGCCCCTGCACCCCCCCAATCCCCTGTAGACATCTCCCTCATACATCCTGATTGTTCCCAATGAGGAAGCGCGCATTCATAACCAACAGATGTGGTTGTGTGTTTGAGGCTGATTGGAAAAAGCACCAGGATGCCTGACGGATCACCTGAAAATGAGGAGCGACGCGAAATCTCGTTGTACAACCTGTGCTTGGCTTTTTCTCAAATGCGCCTTGCTGAAAGTGGCAGACAGCTTGAATAATCAACCAGGTGTGGCGAGACGTGACTGTGCTCACCGGTTATATTAGGCACTCCGTCACAAAGAGGAATGACACCCTCAGAAATATTTTGCGAGCCAGTGAGCCAGCAAAAAAAGAAAGAGAAACCGAGGAAAATGAACGGAGGATAAATTATTTTGGGACACTAGAGACGACATCCCAGGGTGGTCAGAGTTACTAAGAGAAGATTAGTAAATCCACCTGCACGCCTTCGTCAGCATGAGAGGAGGTTGTGGGCCTAGTAAAAAAAAATGCAGGTATTTCCTATTTTTGTAAGCACTTTCTGAGAGTGAGAGCATTCTATTGCTGCCCTGCCCTGACTGTCGGAAAGGGGCATATTAAGAATTGAATCTCACACACACACACACACACATACACAGATACACTCACACACTCACACCGCTCATCCAGCTGGGTCCTGAAAAGTCTCTGAGTGTATGATGTGGCCTAATGCATATACTGTATACTGATGTGTGCCCTGAGTATGGAGTGCAGTGAGATGTTAGCAAACACGGGACATGAACAATGCCTCTGTTGACCCCTGACCCCTGACCATCTCCACGCAGGACCCCGCCTCCTCGTAAGCCCCTGGAGCCAATGGGGAACCAGCACACTGTTCCGCTCCGATATCATTACATTACATTACATTACAGGCATTTAGGAGACGCTGTTATCCAGAGCGACATTCCTTTACACACAATCCATTTACACAGCTGGATATTTACTGAAGCAATTGTGGTTGAGTACCTTGTTCAAGGGCACAGTGGCAGCACCCCACCTGGGAATTGCACCTGCAACCTTTGAATTACAAGCCCAGTTTCCTTATCGTTACACTACACTGCTGCCCTTCATTAACGAGGAGGGCAGGGGGTTTAGCGCTTCTCCATGCCATAGTGCAGCCTCCTCTCTCAGCATCCTCTTCCACAGCACGCCACGCTCCGGGATGCTAATCAATTAACTGATGATTAAAGGAGTGGGGAAGGCAGCTCGCCCTCTTTGTCAACGGTGCATGTTTGTGCCCGGGATTAGTGGAAGAGATGAGACCATCCGCCTCAGATGTAAAACGGCATCAAAGCTAAACTCTTTCAGAGCCCAGACGTGGGCCGCAGGGCTGTTTGCAGATTCTCTCCGGCTCCGTATCGTTATGGGTCAGGTCGTGCACTTCTGTTTGAGACTCTAATTACCCATAATCCCTTCACCACAGCCTGTGAGCCACTTCATTCTGGTACTTTGTACAAGCACACGTCGTTAATAGGAGTCTTAAACCCCTGTGATCTCCCTGGTGTTGAGCTCAGTGGAGTTCATCATCAGAATGACGGTGACACTTCTTGTAAAAAAAATCTATCCTTTCATAGTCAGGTAGGCGAAACTGTGTTTTTTATAATTCTGCATGTGTTTATTATGACAGTGAGAGAGAGACCTGAGTATTTGGAGACAGGTGAGAGGGCAAGGATGGGCCAACTGATAATTTAGTCATGGGCCACTCCTCAGGCAAGTGACTTAATCAGCGCAGAAGTGCTTGTTTGTAGTCCTGTAATGTAACAGGATTTGTTTGTGATTATC
The DNA here is from genome assembly GCA_029706075.1 of Aldrovandia affinis. Classification (NCBI taxonomy): domain Eukaryota; kingdom Metazoa; phylum Chordata; class Actinopteri; order Notacanthiformes; family Halosauridae; genus Aldrovandia; species Aldrovandia affinis. The sequence continues at coordinate 2,783,799 of JAINUG010000099.1, read as the reverse complement.
CATTTGGTGATGGCTGACAATCAAAATGGTCGTAGAAGACTTTTGGCGCAATCAGGCCTCACCTGAGTACACTACTCTCCTGCTCACTGACATTGCATTTTTGTATAATGACCTCATCACACTGTCTAATGACCTCAACACTGTGTCTAATGACCTCATCACTACGCATAATGGCATTGTCTCTTTGTATATTGACCTCATCTCTGTGTCTAATGACTTTGTCTCTGGGTCTAATAACCTAATCACTGCGTCTAATTAACTTGTCGCTGTGTGTAATGACCTCATCACTGTGCCTTATGACCTGGTCTCTACGTCTAATGATATTGTGTCCACCTAATAACATTGTCACTGTGTCTTAGATCTTGTCTTTGTGTCTAATGATCTCATGAACTGTGTTGCACTGTCCTCTGCCTAACAAGCAAGATTAAACAGTACACATGTACACCTACCTGTCTACTCAAACAGGTTAAAGGGACTACATCATAGCATGATCATTCAGCAAGTCAAGGGATGAACATCTCAACATCTCCCACAATGCAATGCTGAATTAATCTCTATACAAAAATGTTATCTTTTTGCTATCTTCACTTGATCACAGTTCATTATTAGAGATTGTAAACATATTTATCTTCAAACCGGAGCAGAAGGTCTGACTTACATCTTCCTGTACACTGTCCATGATTATGTACATACGTCCCATTTGCATGTACATTATCATGCATATTCAATGAGGTGGCTTAGCTTTGGGATAGTTTATTGTGTGTCAGAATCATGGTGCAAATTGTTTTTTGTAACTTGATTTTCATGTTGGTATCTATAATTATATACACAGACCAATTTTAGGTAGTATGTATTGAGAGATGTACAGAGAATATGGATGCTTTTTGCATGTGAGTAACTAGGCTTTTTACATTGAAAGTGTTTCTTGTTGAGCTGCTGTACAAACACATATGCTGTCCTACATGTCCTAAATATATTTATACTGTGCATATCATTCAGACAGGGAGCATCTAGTCTCAGATCTTCATTTTATTTGTATGTGTTTTGCTTCTTTGCTTGTCCTGGAATCACCCAGGTCCCATCACATCAATCACATTAATCACATCAAGTCCTGGTGGAAAAATACATTAATTTAGAAGTATGAAATACAGTCTTTCTCTCACTCTTGGTTTTGGTACTTTTTAAGATTTAACTGAACCTGCCCCGTGTAAGTGACCTTGTTGTTTTCCAGGTGAGGTAATTCCCAGAGAGAGAGCAGGGGGGAAATGCTGAGTAACCTGTTCAGTGTGCTGAGAGACTTCACTGAGAGGTAAGGAGAGTCTCATTAAACTCACTGTCACACTGAGGAAAAGCTGATCTTGCCTTGTGCGAGGTCACAAGTCCAACTTAAGAGTCAAGCGAGCCAGGACGCTCCTGTGTCATGACTTTACATCTGTAAAAATGTATGAAATGCACTTTCGCATGGAAACAGATACCCACGCATTTGATGACACTGATAAATTGACATGAAAGGCAGTTAATAACATTTAGCTGCGCCAATTAGCCAGTAGTGTAGACAGACTGGCTGACGATAGCTGCTCACTAGACACCTGCTAAAGACGCAACAAAGACTTTAAATAAAGAAGATTTATAGGCCTGGTCTGCATCTCTGTGATGTGTCATATTTTTAACCTGTTTACCTTTGATGCCTGCTTCTCAGGCCCAAGGGAGGTAATGATGTGAATTCTCAGATTCAGATTTGACCTACTGCGTATTTTTTCTTCTTCCCCCTCTTAATTTGGCAGATGCTCTTATCATTAACAATTGTATATGGCATGAACCATTAAATACATATCACAAAATCAAAATATAGAACAACAAAAAATCTTTAATTAATTAATTAGATAATTATTAAGCAGAACAGACAGAATTACACTAAACAAACATGCACATATTTCAAGTGTATAGAGAATGGTATCTTTTTTTATCAAAGCACATTTTCTACCATAAAATGTCAAAGACAGAATTTAACATACTGCCCATCCCACCAGCACACCCCAAAATGTTTTTTCTAGCTCATTGATTGTATTTAACTCTTCCAACTCAAGTGTACAGTCCCTAAAACTGCTAGTGAAATGTTCAATATGCTGTTAATCTAACATTGGACAAAAGTCAATATAATGTTAAAAATGTTATAACAAAATTAATTAATTATTTTCAAAAGATCGACATCTTCATTCAATTTCATCTTAAAGTATTTTCATTTAAGTCTTCCACTACATTAATAACATTTTCATATAAGTAAGAAACCCCAATAACGATCTGGTTTGCACTTTTAACGTTCAACCATAAAGCTAATGAAAAAACTGGGTAAAGGCCTCAAAACGCTGTGGTGCTTTGCAGGTTTGAATCCCAGCCTGTATAAAATAAAATTTTTGAATTAATTAAAAGAAAAGAAGGGAGCTCTGTAAGTTGCTCTGGACATGCGTGTCTTCAAAGCTAATAAATAATAGCAAGACTTCCCTAGAAGGGTTACCAATGAGAGGAGACCAATCCCTGCAGGATGTTAACAGATATGAGAATTTACATTACATTACATTACATTACAGGCATTTAGCAGACGCTCTTATCCAGAGCGACTTACACAGTTTACATTTCTGTTACATACAATCCATTTATACAGCTGGTTATTCTACTGAAGCAATTCAGGTTAAGTACCTTGATCAAGGGTACAACGGTAGTGCCCCACGTGGGATTGAACCTGCAACCTTTGCGTTACAAGCCCAGCTCCCTAACCATTACCCTAACACTGCTACCTATGAATGAGAATGAATAGGCCTGCCGTTTGTGAGGTAGATGTTCTGCAGCACAGGGTTGTAGCCATTTATGCCGTCCTGGGGGCACAGTATTAGAGCCTCTGCACACTCCGAGCAGAGTCAGGGGCAAGGGTGTGTGTAGATGAGTGTCAGAAGACAGGATACAAAATAGGAGGTGCTCCTCTGTTCTCTAAGGGGGTTGGTAATAAAATTAAAAAAATAAGAAAATAAAAATATCTTTAAAAAAAATAATAATAATTTTAAGAAAAAAAAGGGGGTTGGTACAATTATTAATTTGGCAAACTGATATAAGGTTACTGCAGTTGACTGTAATGTAACAGCATTCAAGAGTTCAATGAAAGAAAAATAGGGACATTCAACTGAGTCTGATATATCTGCATCGATCGTGCAAATATATCGCACACAGCTGCACTGCTTAAAAACGCAAGCTTTCTGGAAGTGTTGTTGTGTTGTGTAGACATACTGAGAGAGGGAACTTCACACCCCTCCTTCTGCAGCGCTCCTCACTGTCGGGGGTTTTGGTGTAACTGCTGGACCCCCTCCAAGCGTAGGGGGCGAGGTGGGGTGTTGGTGGGGGTGCGATTGCTCAGGTGATTAGGAGCATGCGCTGTGATCATGCCTTCCCCCTGAACAGCAGGTCTGGGTGATGCTACATCCAGGTCTGCTACACTCATGGCAAAAATGGATCTGCAGTACAAAATGCCAAATTTGTCTTCCACATGTATAATCCACCCTGTCTTACTTCAACATATTTTTTAAATGTTTATTTGTAGCGCATAATGGGCTAACTGAGCTAGGGCTAGGGTATTTTTTTTGTAATAGTAATATAACTTTATAGAATTCTGCATGCATGAATTTGTGTTGTTTTCCCATTTTTGATACATCTGGTTCTGTACTCCCCTGCCATAGAGTGCAAGAGATTATTGTTATTGCTCTATTGTGTTTACAACTAAATTTAAATTGTATTCCTTCCCTTGAAATCTCGATCTTTTCTGAAAAATATATATTTTTAATCTTACTGCAAGTATGGCAGTAGTGCTTAAGCAGTCTATCTTCTGAAGCCCCTGTTCTGTAGGTGACAGCAAAAATAGGTCATCCGAATATTGTAGAGCAGGAATTTAATTTCTTTGTCATCTACCGTGAGACTGGGGACTGCATGTGTATTTATCTAACCTTGTGGCCAATTTATTGATATAGAAATATTACAAAATTGCACTTTGGTTGCACTCCAGTCTCATTCGGTGCCACTGAGTGAACAATTCTGTTTGCATGTTGCCAGTGTTAAACCCAAATATATTGTCTGTTTGTTTACATATATTCATTATTTATTCATTATACTACACCGATTTATACAGTTTGTAAAATAATCCTTTGTGTCAAAATGAATCAAATGATTGCTGAAAATCCACAAAGCAAACAAATGTCTATTTTATTTTTATACACATACAGTAATTATTAATTAGGGTGCGTAGGGTGTAAATGTGTTCTGTTGTGTGATGTTCTCGTAAATTGACTCTCACTGTAGGCATGCATTGTGTCTGAGATCTCTATGTTTCTAATTGGGATTTTAAATTATTTACAGAAGATTTGTTCTAATCAATGAATTAGTAACTGAGTCACATTATCTCACTGCAGTATATTCCATGCCATCTCACTTTAGTATAATCCACACAGTCTGACTGCAGTACAATCCACATAATCTAATTTCATCGCTGATACATGCACAGGGCTTAATTCAATTGAATTTAATTGATGCTGAGAATTGAGGGTGTGTTTGTGATGTGGGGGCGGGGGGGTGTAATGCACTATGGTCAGGTTTTGTAAATTGATCTCCATTGTGGCCAGTGGACCCCCCTCCCTTTACCATAAAGATAAAATGAGAGAGACATTCCCCCTGTGCTTCCCTCCACCTGAGGCAGGACACAGGCGTGTGTCCTTGTGGGAACGACCTGCAGATAGCCATCTTTTTGACTCAGTGATATGAGGCACCGTGCGTTTCGCACATTCCTTCCATCTCTCATGCAAGCCCTTCCCCTGACTTCTCTATGTGCTTTTCATAATCCTTCCCTCTCTCTCTGTCCCTCTTATAAACCTCTCTCTCTCTCTCTCTCTCTCTCTGTCTTACTCTTTGATTGTCTATCTCTCTCGCTCGCAGCACAGATTAAGGTCACATGATTACTGTTTGGCTCCTGAGATAAACTGCCAGCCTTATGTTCAACTATTTAAATGCTAATTCATTATAAAATGAGTCCCTGTAGGATTTCTCTTTATGTTTTCTCCGCCTGACCATTTCAATCCAGAGTGAGAGGCATGCAAATTCCAAGACTATTTACAGAACGGCACAAAGAAATGGAACCATACATGTTACTGGCCCATATCAGACGTCAACAAAGACACACATTGACAAACAAGCAGGACAAAGGAGTGACGCGTGAAAATAAAAATGTACAAACGCACTGAGGGAGGGGATTGTAAGGGGCTTGAGTCACCGTGCATTGGACAGATGCTTCTTGCAGATTCGTATTCGGGAGTATATTCATCGTGGGCCGTGTCATTTCACGCCTACTGGCCGAGGAGAAAAGGTCGCTCCCGCGGTCCTGACGCCCTATCGCAGATTTTAATAAACGATAGAGACGAAGCAGCATATCAATCGCACAGCGAACGTGGCGCGCGGGAAACGCGGGGATAAATTTAGAAGCACTTTGGCATGCTCGCCTCTTGATCACGCCGTTTGTGACAGCTCCGCGGGCAGATATTTCCCCGTTCCGTTCTTTATTACTTTCCATTTGCTCATGAATTTTTAAGTGCGGAAACTTTTAGTTTTAACATCTATCGCAGCCATCTCGTTTACTCCTGCATCATTGATGTTTTGACACACTGTAATGACGCTCTTGTCACTGGCCAAGGCTGCCAGGCTTAATTCAGTCCTGATTGAAGTGAATTGGATGGAAAGGCCCTGTCAGTCTCCATCACACAGAGTAATGAAGGGGGTGGGGCCGGGGGCACCCCTGTATCCTAATCCTCCCCCAGTAAAGACCTCCTTTTCCCCAGATATTCAGGAGTAATCTGTAATAAGAGAGCTTTACTGATAACTGATGTGTGTGTACCCCGATGAAAGCTCAATTTACTCTTCCAGCAGTAGCCGGAGTCCTGATTGATCTGGCAATATTGATTTGTCTAAGGTATAATTTTCATAAATATTTATTTACTCATGCTGTGTATATGGATCTGTATTTTCTCTGATCTCTCCTCAAGGGGCAAGCCTAACAGCGGCATCTGTCCGTTTTAGTATGTTGGAGATTTTAATGCAGTATAAGATGACTCTGTTACAGTTTATGTATTTGGATTATTTAAAGCACTTTGACTCTTTCAAATGGAGTGTTTCAAGTCTGTGTGTCTTAACTTGTTTATGGTTTTGGCTATAACACATTATTGATATTTCCTTCATAAATTATTCCTTGTATTCAAGGGAACATGGAACATTTGATCTATTCAGCACATAATACACAGACTTGTTTTTGTTTGTCAAGTCAAGCTGTCTTCATCACTGAAGCTCCTGCCAAACGTGCCCCAGCAATCGCCCCTCTTTCAAAGTCACTGAGGTCCCCTTTTGCACACGACCCTGAGCATGCTGGGATGTTAATTGCTTAATTAACTCAGGACCAACACCTGTGTGGAAGCACCTGCTTGCAATATACTTTGTGTCCCTCATTTACCCAAGCGTTTCCTACTTTTTGGAGGTTACTATATGCAGGTTATCATCTGTATTTATTTTATAATATTTTATTCTTTGCTCATCTTTATCAAGGGTGTTAATAATTTTGAAGGGTATATACAGAAAATGATCAGAAGCTGAAGATGTTTTCCTATGTCCACCCTCCTTTCCCCAGGTAACTCATAATCAAGTCAAAGTTTTTGTAACATGTATATATTTTTTTGTAGAAATTTGTTTAAGATTTTTTCCCATTTTGGTAGCCAATTGAACCCTATTTACATCTACATTTACATTTTAGGCATTTAGCAGACGCTCTTATCCAGAGCGACTTACACAGTTTACATTTCTTTACATACAATCCATTTATACAGCTGGATATTTTTACTGAAGTAATTCAGGTTAAGTACCTTGCTCAAGGGTACAACAGCAGTGCCCTATGTGGGAATCTAACCAGCAACCTTTGAGTTACAAGCCCTGCTCCCTAACCATTACACTACGCTACCAGTTGTAATTCAACTATCCCTTCCCTCAAACTACAAGCTTGCCGCTGCAACCCTGGGACTAGCAGTGACAAAGGTGCCAAACCACCTCCTCCGAGACAGAACTCCTCAAATTGTCGACCGTAACTCCTTACACACAGAGCCACTTTGCATGCGGCAAGCTCCTGCCAGCTTCCCTCCCCCCTTCCTCTGGGGCGACGGCCAATCACCGCCCCCGAACAGGGCTCCCTGCCAGCGCCAGGCTGGCACAGCCGGGGGTCGAACCTCAGCCGCAGTGGGCAACCTGCACTCCGGGCAAGTGCATTTACCGTTACACTACCCGGAGCCCTGTGACATGTATTGTAACGTATAACGTATACGTTACACATCTGATTCTACATGACACGTTTGTATTGCTATTGGATTATTTGGTCAAGTAAAATAAGGTAATGACTTTCACAAATGCAGGTATTTAAGTATTGCAGAATCAGTATTATTTGAAATATAAATGGATCGCGTTCTTATTTCAGCCTTTATGTTAATAAATAATAAAGGTTGAAATAATTCAGTAGTTACATTCTTGAAAGATCCACCCTCAACATTTTTCATTAAATGTTGTCATGTGTGAATTGGTGTTATATGCTGATGCCATCCATGCCCTAACTCTAAAATGTCACCAATGGTGTGCAGGGTAATTAGAGAGGAATTACCAATCAGAGCCAATTAACGGATTAATTGATTATAGATTTTGGTTGTACAGGTACAGGCAATTGCCAAAGTAAAGGAAACACTTGAGTAAATAAACGGTTCTGGTGGCTGTTATGGTGTGGGGTGCATTTTCCTGTCATGGTTTAGGTCCACTCGACCCTTTAGAGGGCAAGGTAAACACCAATAAAAACACCCATTCTGAGTGATTGCCTTCATCCTATGGTGAAGCATTTCTATCATGATGGGAGTGGTCTCTTCCAGGATGACAATGCCCCCCCATCCACAGGGCACGAGTTCTGTAGTGGAGTGTAGCTGGAAGGCACCCACATGGGCTAATGATATTAGGTGAGACATCTACAGAATGAAGTAAAATGCAGGGCATGAATGTCCTCCTACATGGAGTTTATTTCTCTGTGATCATGAGGCATGCTGGATGCGATGTGAAGCTGATGACGTGTCTGTTAGTGTGTTTGTTTGTGTCGAGTCTGAGAGGTTAGAGGGAGCAATGCCCTGCATTTGTCACTCTGGCATGGGAGCTGGTCTCTACTGGCTCATCGTCAGAGACTGCAGCCTGTGGGGGCAGGCCTGGGAAAGAAACCGGATGAATCGCAATGGGTTTCAAGGCCAAGACAGGCTGAGAGAAAAATGTATGGCATTAGTTATCGCACACAATCATTGAGTTCCGCATGGAAATGTTTGTCTTCAGGCTGCGCTGGTGCCATTTAAGCAACTGGATATTAACAAATACCATTTGCAGGACAAAGCGGTCTGCCACCTTATTTCCATTTCCAGATTCCTGTGGGTTATCCCTTCTGGAGTTGGTTCTGGTTTTTGTTTCATTCTGACCCTTAAATCCTTAGTCATATCAGTCGTAGTTATGATAAATGAATGCAGTCGACAATGAGCTCTAATTATAAGTAAGACAATCGGGGCAAATGACACCCTTTTTTGAATGAATGCAGGACTTTCGTCATTTAGTGGGTTATGATGTGATCATTTGCGGAAAACATATTGGTTTTAGTCTGACAGCTGTCTGAATCCTTTACACTTTTGTTTCAAAAGCACTGAGATAAGAATAACTTATCTACGATATTAATGGTTACTGACATTATCGACCGTTGAGATTAGTGCTGCAGCTTCAGGCCGCTGTTAATATTCAGATGCTGCAGATTCACCTTGCCCTTCTCCTAAGACTGAAAAAGCACATAAATCCAAGTCAATTAACTTAACTTGTTGGATATGTTAATGCCCACATTTTAATTAGAAGTATATTTGCTTTCAATTTTTTTTGACAGCATCCTGATTAGGTGTTCAGTTGGATACCTTCATTTCCAAGCATGTTTAGCATTTGAAAGGACGATTCATTTTTCCAATATCTTTTGTTTGTGCAAAACAACATCCCATAATTACTCCACACAGTGCCCCAGATACGAGCCCGTTATGCATTCCGAATAATGAAACTGGGAGTCAGAGCACTCGGTTTCCCATTTGTTATCCATGTTAATTATAAACGTTAATTAAGTTCTCTGTAGCCATTGACTGAATTTCCCCTCCGCTAATAACTGATCACAGAATAATCCACTGATGAAGGTTCTTACAACTGAGCTTGAAAATTAATGTAGGATCTTAAAGTCTCAGGGAATATTCAACAGATTTCTCACTCTCTGCCACTTGTGCACGTACACACACACACACACACACACACACACACACACTCACTCATTCACTCAGCATTGCATATGGCTCTGCAGTGTGAATACACGCCATTGGGGATTGCAATACGCAATACAATGGAAGAGTTGACAAAGAGGAGAAAGTGAGTATTGACTCCATATTCTGTGTGTGTCTTCCTGTACTGTACCGTGGTAAAAAAACGATCTCTGTGTGTAGCTGGTTGTTCTATGGTAGTAGTGAAAGGGCCGGGGCCTGGGGGTGGTGATATTGCTACTGTGCATTACAGTCTCTGACCGAGAGCAGTATGAACAGTCTGTGCAGGTACCTAGGGAATAGAAAGTTACAGCGCCAGTGAACTGATGCAGTGGGCACAGCGAGATCGCAGCCACTTGATTGACCAGAGGGGTCACTGTTGAGCGACGAGGCTTGGGAATAATGATGGACCTTAGGGCACATTACTGCCCTAAGACCGTACAACTTTCCTCCATATCGGCAGTTGTTGGCAGTAGTTAAAGTGCTTCTATTCGCTTGACAACTACTGTAGCTACACGTTGTGCAGTGATAGATGCCCCTCTGCTTGGATTGTCTTTTCTTTCCCGTTTCTCCAGATTCTCCATAATTCTCAAGAGATCATTGTGGCTCCTATTGCATTTTGTTGGCACTTTAATTTGAGTTCAGCTCACAGTACAGCTCAGGAAAAGCAGGGGCCTTGTTTTTCAATCCTTTGTAAAAAATAAAGGTACATTTTCCTATTGGCTAGACAATTATAGTCTAAGTAAAAATAAGTAAGTAATAAAATATTATAAACACAGAATTGGGGTTTATCAAAGCAGCATAGGCATGTTCCACATGCTAAAACACACAGGTACACCCACACAGAGCATACACAAAGAGCTTAATTAGCCAAATGCACAATTGGCTCCATAAAATACAAGAGGGATAAAACTGCTGTTTGGCAGAACAATTCATCTGCTTTTGCCTCACCTTCACCAGAGTTTGTGTTGTTATAGGGTAAAGGAAAAACATGTGTATTTAGAAAAAACATTTATTAAATCTATTATAAAAATGTGTATAGATAATACACATGACAGGAACTGTTGTCACACAGTATTAAATGCTAGCCTATGCAAAATATTTCTTATTGTTAAAATGTAACAAAAAGTGTTTTACAACCCCAGGCCATACGCAGTTAGACAGTGACTCTCAAAAGGAACAAGTTGAGCCACTATACAGCCGGAAAGAAATGTTGGCTGGAGCGTGCATAAATTTGCATTTCCGTGATAAATCTTGAGTTCTGCCTTTAAACGTGCGTGAGCATGGTTTAAAATGAAATGTGTGCGTGCACACTGTTGGTGTCTAGTGGGTGCCTTGATTCTGATCTGAGGCCCGTCGTTCTAAATGGGCCTCTCCTACGCCTCCGACTGGGTTCTGACTTGGTCTAGCGTGTGGCTGTGAGTGGGTTGGGCATCCTTTGCCTCATCACGCAATAGCAACTCCTCTGGTTGATCGGGCGCCTGCAATCTGTCTGTGTGACGTGGGCAGGGGGTGGGGGTGGGGGAAGGTGTAGAGAGGGCTTTCATTCACTCCTGTTCCCCCCCCCCCTCCCCACAGCCTGGGGAGCGCTACAGGACCTTGGACAGCAGCAGCCTCGCGCGCAGGCATGCTTACCTGAGGCTGATCAGGAGCCCATTACTGCCTTTGTTAGGCCGTCTCTAAAGACACAGCCTGGGGGGAGAGAGCTTTTCGTGGGCTGGCTGGCTGTTGTTTTTGGGGTTTCACGGCATCACATAGTTTGCACTTTTAGTTTTGACTTTGTGTGTTTTTCTTTGTGTTAACTTTTTGACTAACCCAAGAAGGGGGAATAAATGACTGCTGGCCAATTCATCCACTTTGTTGCTTCTTCCACTCACCGCCGTGTCACACTGCGCCATCTGTGTTAATTGTGCAGTGCTTTTTGCCTCACCTCACCAGACTTCATGGTGTAATGAAAGAAAACATATATTTTGAACTTGTATACGCACATCTATCATGAAAACATATGTATGAATACGATCTATGTTGGAAACTGTAGGGTAGTTCTATTGTCACGCAGAATTAAATTATAGCCTCTGTGAAAGATTTTATTGTAAAAGTCTAAGGGAAGTGTTTTACAACCCCAGGCAGCACATATTCAGGCAGTGACTCACAGTGCCACTACATAAATGTTAGCTGGAGTGTGCACAAATTGACATTTCCATTCAACTCTAATTTCTAGTAAATCTTGAGTTCTGCCTTTATAATTTTATTTTCCCGATTTTACCCCATTTTTCTCCCAGTTTGGTAACCAATTACCCGTGTGCTTAGTTCAATCCCCCTTCCCTCATAGTTTGCTGCCGTAGTCCTGTAACCGGCAGTGACAAGGGTGAAGCGCTGCCTCCTCCGAGACAACACTCGTGCCATCAACTGTAATTCCGTTACCCCAGAACCACTCCTTTGCACAGCGAACTGTGTCGGCTTCCCTCCCCCCTCCCTGGGGCAGACAGCCAATTGCCTCCCCGATGGCACTCCGACGGCAGAGCCGACTCTGACACGATGGGGAATCAAACCCCGGTTGCCGTGGCCAGCGTCGGATGTTGAAACCACTGGACCACGCGGGAGGCCCGAGTTCTGCCTTTAAAGGTGCATAAGCATGGTTTAGATGAAAATTACACACTGCTGGGGTCTAGATTGGCCTGTCCTATGCCCCCGACTGGGTTCTGTCTGGCTTTGGCCTGGCCATCCTCACAGCAGCCCTCCAGAACTACAATCTGTCACGCGGCACCCCGCTGCCCCCTCTTCCGATTAAAAAAGACAACTGATTGTGGTCGGGAGTGCCACTGGGGCGGCAATTGGCTGTCTGCCCCAGGGAGGGGGGAGGGAAGCCGACACACATAGTTCGCTGCGCACAGGAGTGGTTCTGGCAGTGGTGGGCCGTCAGGGCCTGCAAGGCCTTCTCTGCTCGCCTAAAAAATATCTGAATCACAGACTGATGTTAATTATATTTTTTCCATGAATGCTTATTAAATAATTCCAAATGGTCTGTCCACTTCCTTTCATAGCTTTTCTGGTTGCGCTGCTTCCAGACGTGTATTTTCATATTAAAGCATTTAACCAATCACATTTCAGCCATCATTTGTTGCCAGTCTCAAAGAAATCTGCCTGGAGGCCTTCACAATCAGTTCTGCAGGCTCTGTAGCATAAAATAAGTGTTGATCAAACTGTTGCTTCAACCAATCAGATTTTGAGTTGGGGACACGGAGGCCTTCTAGAAGGCCTAGGTAACGTCAGCGTATTCACACCCTTTGATTGGATAGTCAGAGAGTGTCTGACTATGATGTAATGTGATTGGTTAAATGCTTTAATATGAAAATACACGTCTGGAAGCAGCGCAATCAGGGGAAAAGCTATGAAAGGAAGCGGACAGACCATTTGGAATTATCCATCCATCCATCCATTATCTAAGCCGCTTATTCCTGGTCAGGGTCGCGGGGGGACTGGAGCCTACCCCAGCATGCGTTCCGGGCGAGAGGCAGGAATACACCCTGGACAGGTCGCCAATCCATCGCAGGGCACACACACCATTCACTCACACACTCATACCTACGGGCAATTTAGACTCTCCAATTAGCCTAACGTGCATGTCTTTGGACTGTGGGAGGAAACCGGAGTACCCGGAGGAAACCCACGCGGACACGGGGAGAACATGCAAACTCCACACAGAAAGGCCCCCGGCCTGGATTCGAACCTGAGACCTTCTTGCTGTGAGGCGACAGCGCTATCCACTGCACCACCGTGCCGCCTCCATTTGGAATTATTTAATAAGTATTCATGGACAAAATATAATTAACATCAGTCTGTGATTCAGACATTTGAGCGGACATTTTCAGCCCTAAAGCGAATTAAAACTTATGTCAGAAATACGACAGGGCAGGCTCGACTTTCAGCGTTAGCTTCGATGGCGATAGAAAATGACTTCTTGATGGAACTGTAACACACGGATAATCTGTACGACAGAGTAATTGAACTCTTTTTGAGGAAAGAAAGGAGGATGGATTTTGTGTACAAATAATAAGGATTTTTGGTGAGTAAAATGTTGCTATTTTCCTAAATAATATTGCAATTTTATGAGGTTATTATTGATGATTTTTATGTGTGTCGCAGCTGTAGCACCCGGGTTTGTTTCTTCAGTAAAGGCATTTATTCTGGATACACGAGTTATCTATCTTCGATGCAACGGCAACGGGTGTCTGTTCGGTTTGTTTTTGCACTTTGTTTATTTATCTTTCTTCAATCATGTTTCATTCTCGTTCTGTTCCACGTCTGTCATTGTTCCTGTTCGAGTTCCTCTCCTTGTCTTGTCATGCACTTCGGGAAATTCTATGTTTCATTTTTTTAGGGAGGAGGAGGAACGCATAAAGAAATCTGCGTGCAAATAAAGCGGAACGTGAGAAGCGTACAGAGATAGGACGAGAGAGAATGACAGCGATAGTTAGAAGCGTGAGATAATTAGTGATTAGTAGTGTTAGTAACTTAATCTAAATCCCTAATGTTAGTAGATTAGTTGGTTAGTACTATATACATCTAACTAATATATACAAAGTGTAATTAGAAAGTAAGAAGGAAGTAAAACGAGATTAGAAACGAAGACGGAAAAACCGAAACATAGAATTTCCCGAAGTGCATGACAGAACGAGAATGAAACATGACTGAAGAAAGATAAATAAACAAAGTGCAAAAACAAACCGAACAGACACTCAAAACATAACAATAAGATGGCTTTCATAGCCATAAAATAGTTATTGAGGGGTGGATTGATTCAGACGGAGCACTACTGAAGGCCTAGGTGTGAAATGCACGGCCCGCCACTGGGTTCTGGGGGTACCGGAATTACAGTCGACGGCACGACGAGTATTGTCTCAGAGGAGGCAACGATTCGCCATTGTCACTGCCGGTCACAGGGCTACGGCAGCGAACTACGAAGGAGGGGGGATTGAACTAAGCACAGCGGGTAATTGGCTACCAAATTGGGGTAAAATCAGAAAAATTAAATTATTTTTTAAAAGACAACTGATAACAGAACAACTGCTGAATCCCAACTATCATTAACCTATTTATCTGATTATAATAATCAACTTCTTTAATCATATCCCGCTGTTATTAATGTGAAGGGACTCCTGTGGAGCTACAGAGGACAAATAAAAATGAATAGGGAAAAAATAACTCCTGTGAAAGCGAGTGTGATTAGACTGATTAATGATGCCATTACCCCTAATTAAAGCTGGAGGAACAAGCCCTCCCGGGCTTTCAAAAATACGCAACTCACCATTCACGATTTGTGTGCGTGTGTGTGTGTGTGTGTGTGTGTGTGTGATGAGTAATTCCAATGCTGTCAAGTACAAAAGGTATGTTAACATTGATTATATTCTCGATGCAGAGACAGCTCCATGCTCATCAGTTCATACTTTCAGCATTTAAAGAATTGCATAAAGTTTGTCATAATTGATCATAATTGTAATAACTGTCATAGTTATAAGAGCTGCAGGCTTCTAATGAGGACAATACTGTGGCTGCTATTAATGATCCTGGTCTTTGGTGAACAGATAAAGGACAAATCTCATCAAAAGCAGAGATTAAAATAAAAATAATTATTGCTTTAATATAGTACTTTGGGTCTGAGTACAAGCAGTCATGAATCCTTTTAAAAAGCTAATCTCGGTACGCACGCGCCACACGCACACACACACACACACTCTGATGAATTCAATTAAAATCATAATCCACAATACATAAATGTAATCTAAGAGAAATCTATCTATCTGGAGCTAACTCCTTCATTGTACTACACACACACACACACATACACACACACACACATACACACACACACACACACACACACACACACACACACACACATTTAAACAAGGAAGATTTTTGTTTGGACATGGAGGCTTTCCATATGGCATTCAATTCACTCTCTGATTAATCACTTAAGTGTGAGACAAGGTGTGAGAAATCTGTCTTGTTTCACACTGGTTTAACGCTGTCCATTTTGCACTATAGAGATTAGTCATTTTCATTTTTCATTTAAACATTTTGGATGTTGTCATGTGTCTACGCCAGCACATTACCACAAGGCCATAATGCAACCAGACGCCACGAATGATGCTACATGTTGAGAAATGAAGGCGGGTTCAATCGTTTGATTCGATTGAATGGCATTTGCCCTTATCCAGTCTAAAGTCATTAGAATCGCGGCCAACATCAGCGGCCACACCTTCTCCACAAGGAGAAAGCCCCGACAGATCTGAGTTGCTCTTTTCTGGGCCATGTGACATGCTCTTCACTGTGTTGTCTTTCCTGGTCTCTGAGGTGCTCGGTGAGTGAGTGTTGGCCAGTCTTGTCACCTCCACGAGGAAAGCATTTCCATTTGTGTCACAATAGTTGAGCCTCATGCCTCGTCACACTGCAGGATGGCCTGTCTCGTGTAAATGCCTCTGTGGCTTGTTTGCTCCCATTTTCTGAATTTTAAATATAACATATTGGCAACAGTGACAGCTTTTTTACCCCCATGATCTGTGCGGTGACATCTCCTTTTGACTGCATGGTCAAAATATTTCTGTAATGAGGCCCCAGTTGTTCTGGAGGAGTGGTCTGGCCACGTTCCTGTGCTGTGTGTGGATTAATGGGGTTTTGAAAACATGCAGTTCATCAACTGACTGAACTGAACTGACCATAGTGTTTTGCTATTGAGAGCAAAGTATTTTGATTAGTTAATTAAAATCTGTGATTGACAGAATTTGGTTGTGCTGCCCATTATTGGGTTCTTGAAGCTTCTCTCTGGGCTCCATGTGGTACATCCAGTCAAAGCTCCAGTCCCTGATCCAGGGACACTCCCCACAGTTTGGAATCTAACTCTGACTATACCAGAGCCGACTGTGGCTGGGTGTCCCATGGGGCGATGCACACTTGGCTTCATAACTAGTTTTGTGGAGTCCACTGGTGCAATAATGCTGTAAAAATAAGTTGGGCTGGCAGATAGCGTAGCGGTAAAACGCACCACACTTTGGCTGGTCCGGTGTGGCGTGCGCTGCCTGTCAGGGACGCGGTTCAAAACCCGCGTCTCTACCAGACCGGCCCTGGTCGTCAGCTCCGATCGGAGGCGGCGTTTGGCTGTCCACCTCCGGGGGAGGGTGAGCCGACACGAGTCCGTCGAGGAGCAGGAAAAAATCGGCCCCGAAATAGTGTCTCGCCCCAGAGGACGGGCGGCGGACTCGTGGGAGAGGGTGAATTGAGATAAATAGAGGGTATAATTGGCAACCAAATTGGGAGAAAAACTGGGATTTTTAAAAATTTATAATAATAATAATAATAATAAATAAAAAATAAAAATAAGTCAAAGGAAGCAGTGGCTGACTAAACGCATTTGCAGGCTGCGCATACCAGTGTGCACCTTCGTGAAACCTCCGTTTTGGGAGGAGGTTGAAGCGATGGGATGGACCTACCATCACAACTGGGCATTCCAAATTGGGAGACGGAAAAGAAAAACAGATGAATACAAATTGTTAAAAACAAAAATGAACCTTCACTCTTCCATCATTACCCAAGGGCACAGCAACAATGCTTCACCTGGAATTTGATCCTCCAACCTTATGGTCACCAGACATTTTTACATTACATTTTAAGCATTTAGCAGATGCTCTTATCCAGAGCGACTTACAAGATGTGCATTAATACATGGTAGGAACAATCATAGTTCGCGCAAGAGATCAGTGCAGTAATACAGCGATAGACATCATTGTTGGCAGCTGCATACCATACCATTGTACGTCGCTCTGGATAAGAGCGTCTGCCAAATGCCTGTAATGTAATAATGTAATGTAATACCTGTAACACCGGGAAAGAAAAGGTTAGTAGATTTTTATTTTTATTTTTTTTGAGAAAGTTTTAAACATGGATACATATTATGAAAAGCAGCATTAAACATGTAAGCAGTGGGGATGACAATTAGTTAAATGTACAGATTTCAGTGGTAGTGGAGTCTGAAGAGGTGGGTTTTTGCGAAAGGCCATTCCAACACCGAGGGGTCAGGACAGAGAAGAGGCGAGACCGCGAGGATCGGGTGCCTGGGGTCTGGAGGGATGGGACAGTCAGTTTGCCAGAGGAGGCAGAGCGGAGGGGTCTGGCTGGGGTGTAGGGTGTGATGAGTGTCTGGAGGTAGGAGGGAGCAGTTCCTCTAGCGGCTTGGTAAGCCAGCATCAGTGATTTAAATTTGATGCGTGCTGCGATAAGGAGCCGGTGCAGAGAGGTGAGTAGAGGGGTGACGTGCGTGAACTTGGGTAAGTTGAACACTAGCCGTGCAGCAGCATTCTGCACTAGTTGCAGTGGCTTGATGGCACAGGACGGTAAGCCTGCCAGCAGACAAGTTCCCTGACCACTACACCTCCCTCCTGGAGAAAGAAGAGACCTGGGGCCGAATGCACAGACATTATAAGAGTGCTGATCCTACTCATAGAGTCTTTGTACATACGGCCCCAGATCTCCATTCGTTAAGCTGACTGAGAGAGCTCACATCAGAGCTCTGTGCTGGCCGTGCAGGGTCAGTGTGCGCTGTCACTCAGAACATGTGCTGGCAGTGCTGAGTAATTCAACATGCCCAACACCACTTGGTCTAGCAGACAGACTGTATCTGCCAAATCGAGGGCAACACGCCTGATAGAGGAAAACAACCTGAGAAACAAACAGAAAGTTCCCACCCCTGCATACTAATACATTTCTGGAGGAATGGGCGGACGGGGGTGGGGATGGGGGCAGGGGTACATTTTCAGTGTCACCCTGATAAACCCCCTCTGTGTTGGTATTACAATGAGGTCACAAAACTAGTGCACTTGTAGGTCTTTAATATATATATATATATATATTATATTATATATATAGTGCCCCTTCTTCTTGAGTAGAAGCCAAGGAAGGGGAAAAGGCTCTCTGTGTAGATCTGATCTGGCCTGAAGCCATGGCCCAGGAGAGGAAGGGGAGCAGGGCTCTGGGCCCCAAGGGCAGGCAGAGAGGGCAGGCAGAGAGGGGACCACAGGTCAAGACCACGGACCAGATTCACACACACACACACACTGTTCATCTCGACCGCCTTTTAAGGGGTCAGGGAATAATTTTCCAGTTTCCCACATTGGCTCCAATGGTTTGCTGGTTTTTTTATTCTCTCTGGAAAATGCCAATTGTGAAGTGCTGTGTGACAACCTGTTTGTAAATGGCGCTATACAAAAATAAAGATTGATTGATTGACATAAACACCCAGCCACCCACATGTTCACATTTACCCCTGCCCCTGGTTGTGTACATAAATCTATAGCCAATTTTTACAAACATTCCAGAAAGCAAAGCTATACTATAATAATATAATATATGCCATTTAGCAGACACTTTTATCCAAAGCGACTTACAGTAGTGCATGCATACATTTTTCAGTACATGTGGTCCCAGTGGGAAAGCTAGCTTTTACCACAGCATGACCAGTGTAGCTGTGGTTCCCCAGAGGTCAAATGTCTCATTGCATCAGAGTGGTGAAGGGTGGGGGACACACTCAGTTGCAATGAACAGGACAACATTAAACATCAATCGGCCGTTCACTGTATCACTCCTCTTTTTACATTGCAGTATTGGTGGTAAAACAGGAGATGCTTTTTATAGACTATAAAACTATCTAACTTTGATTTTTTTTGTTGATAACAGCCCTTCTACTCATAAAGTAATTGATATGAAAATGCAGTTGCCAGTAAAGGGCATGGGCAATAAAACCATATAGCTGCTCACTGAAGTGGTAGCAAAAATGTTTTTTTTAGAAAAAGTGTCTCAATGACAATTGCAAAATAACCTAGCTAACTAGTAAATGCAGAGCACTAGCATAATAGTTATTCTGTTAACCTCTCATTAGATACTGATGTCTAAATGAGGCCCGGTGGATAATCCAGTAAATCTCATGTGTGGGAGTCACTGTGCAGGTGTATACTGTGCTCACACTGACATATGGCTAAAATTAAACTAAAAAGAGAGGCATGGCAGCACAGGGGGGAGAGTGAGCAGCCTCTGTCCAGCAACAGCCCATTAATTAAATGTCTCCCAACCCTTCCCTTCAGACTTCATCTGCGAGAAAGGGAGGGAGGTCAGCACCAGGTCAGGTCTAGTACAGCTGTGCCAAGTTTTACAGCAATACTGTATGGGCCTATCCCCTAACCTGGTCACATGGCATTTATCCTCAACAGCACTAGAACAGCCTCTTTCAGAATAAACCCCCAACCCACAGTAGGGACAGTGTACCAAATTGCAGAGGTGGACACTAGGACATAACACTTGTGATGGGGGGCAGTGGCAGTGGGGTGTGTTATAGGAGAGCAGTGGTTATCATTTGCAAGAGTTCAGGAGAAATGATGTCATAGCTGGCTGCCTGAAAATTGATACAATGAGTCAATGAAGATCATTTAAGGTTTCGCCACACACACACACACACACACACACACACACACACACACACACACACACACACACACACACACACACACACACACACACACACACACACACACACACCGAATTGTGTTCAGACAGTTGGCGGTGAATACTCTGTGCCTGAGGCATGCCCTAATTGGTACAACACAAACAGATTCTTGCACCCGTGTCTGTGGAGCACAACAGCAGTACACACAGTGGAATGTGGAGAAGTCCTGCAGTAGTCTGCGCTCTACATTACAGCATGCGTTTCCTCTTCATACGAGGAGAAATTCATTTTCACTCTGCAGGAGGCATTTTCAGGACATCTTTGTGTTCCTCATCTCACACAGCTGGAGTTTTATACTGGAGCGTTTGTCAAATGTGTTGCTGAAGAGTGCAACAGCAGCGTTCCACCTGGGATTCAAATGAAGGTCCAGTCACCTGACCACTCCACTACATTGCAACCCCTGTCTTTTCCCAGCGAATCATAAAAAAACATAACACAACAAATAAAAAAAGAGTGTGTGCTGTTGCGTTGCTGTATGAGAAAGCCTACTTTTATAAATCACCAATTTACCTTATCTAGGCTGCAATAAAGATGGAAAGTGCATCATTTCAGGAATAAAAAATCCCACAATAGGCCTATTAACTTAGTAATGACACGTTATGACGTAGATACAGCACATAAACACGCACAGGTTAGACTTGAGCGAGGGTACACCGTTTATTTGATATCCAGCGCTGCTATTCTTCAAGCGGACGGTCATTTGCTGCTGGCGACGCGCGGCTAAGTATAAAGCCTCGCAGAGCAGCCTCGGCGCGAGCGCTGGAATCCTTTCGCTGCTCATTCTGGGATGTGCATCGTCGCGCGCTGCCGCGATCCTTCTCTCGCTCTCCGGCCGAAGACATAATTACGCCTTTCCTGGTTGTTTATCTTTGACGGGATGGCTGGGGCTAAGTGCCTTCTCAAAACACCGAGGTATGTGTGTGCGCCTCTCGTGAATGGTTTCTTCGGTGTAGTAGTGCGTTGCTTTCCACAGAGACGATGCGCGTGTGCTGAAAACGGCAATTTTACACTCCAAATGCACTTTAAAATGCAATTTCTTTGAAGAATCGACTGTAATTATAGTTTTTAAAAATCGGAAAACCCGAAGCGTATCACAAACATAAATTGTAATTCCAATTACCTTACAAACCTCAAACTAATATTTTCAACAATATATATGATCTAAATATTGTATCCCACAGAAGACACATAATAACGCCGCGGCATTTACTTGCAAATCCAGTCTGGAAAACTCCTTTTGTGTTTTTCTTATCAGCGCGAAGCAGTAAACAATTCTCAGCGCTTGCTCCCCTGTATGAGGATTCGCCCATCCGGGGACGAAAACCTAGATTATAGGAACAACCGAGAATAACAAAACAAATTATAGATTTAAATTGGATTTTATTTTGTTGTAATTTAATCTTCCATAATCCCAAAAGGAAATATTTCATACTGTGCCCTGAATTGAATTAGAAGCGCGCGTGGCAGTTTCCCTTAATGTGTCCCCACATATAATTAAATCCATCTCATGTTATATTATAATTCATATTATATTAAACCGCTACATATTAGATTTACACATGTATTATGTTTGATCTACATTTTTGTGCAACAATTTCCTTTATTACCAAATCTTATTTAGTACTATTTTTTATTTAGTGGATTTTTTTTTATTGCATTGTCAGATGTAGCCTATGTTTTGGGACTAGATTTCAGTAGGCTATACTGTATATTAGATTCAGACGGAGGTTTACTGGTACAATTGGGTTGACAGATCTGGATACATGGAAAATATATATATGAATACAGCAGCAATTTCCATAAAAGTCTGTTTGACGTAGCCTACTGTGTAATGTGCCGTTCTTTGGTTTGCTTACATAAAGTCTCATATCTTTGAAACAGATGATCATCGTAATCTATTTAGCTACATGAATTAGTGTTATGTTTAAATGGTATATATTAAACCACAGTAATTATCTCCACATTAATCTGTTTGCCAAGTTCTGAGCCTATTATTGTTCTTTGATTGAATACACGGAGACCAGAATGACCGTGTCACCTACAGTGTCTGGCCGTGACCACATCCACTCCAACGCGTAACCGTTACAAACATAAGTAATGACCTAGGTATGAATAATTTACTGTGTCTCTCATTATAACAAATTGTTGGGTAAGTCAGTTTACGATGGTGATGAAATGTGTCTCAGCGCTAAATGTTCTCAAACGAGTTCCGATACGTTCAGTTTAAAAGTGTCTGATGAGCTGTCAACGGTAAAGGCTTTAGCCCAAAGGTCACATCCAAAGAGAGAGGCTTTATTCAGTTCGGTTTCAGGGAGCTTTTGGTTCTCTCGTTAATATATATTCATGTGTCTATGGTCTAATGTATTATCTAGATATATCTAGTAGTCTATGGATTCTAAAAACGCACAATAGTTTAAACTTATTTTAAAATGTTTAAATTATAACTTGGCTATTTGTCATTTAATTCCATGTGGAATCGTTGCGTTGCCCAACAACTAATTTCCGTCCCCTGCAAGCAAACACAATCAAGTCATACTCAAACACTAATTGTATTTGCAAGTCTAAATGGTAACAACTGACTTCCACGTTGCTATGTGATAAAAATCAATCAAAATCTAAATGAAAATAATGAACATTAAAATGGAACATTATAAAATATAGTTCAAAATTAAAATGAATAAAGGATTTTTATCTTTTTCTTGTTTTTTTAGGGGGTAGGGGTGAACTTTAAAAAAACAAATTAAATCCTGAATTTGTTTTGTGCAAACTAAATAAATAAACGATGATACGATGACTGATTCAAGGGGATGTTACATAAAACCGTAGTTCCTACCTTGCACCTTAGTAAGCAGTATTTGGAACAGTTTATGCATTAACTTCAGCTATAGAGGGAACCACCCCTTTAAAGAAAAAACGAATGAAAGATGACATTTGTGTTAGTATCAAATTAATAATCATCTATCAAACATTTCAACATTAAGGGGAATTTGGAAATGTTTAGTGAGTTGTTTAATGGATATCAAGTGTCATACTTTCCCTTATCTAAGACAACAAGGTACGTTTAAACATCACATATACAGTTACATAGCTATTTTGTGACCCTTATGGTGTCTGCTGAAAGAGACCAACCACAGGCTATCTATAGGGTGGATGGATATGAGGCTTTTTGTAGATGGTGTGCATCCTGTGAATAAGTAATGAATCATTTCAGATAAGGAGAGCAGGCATACATTAGATTGTCTATTTAGTTTCAGGGGCAAACGTTCTGTACATATTAGGGCATATTGACAGAAAACTGCTATGACCACCTAACGAGGCTACATTCACTCATATTGAAATTATGCTTAACATTACATATTTAAAACCAAGCTCATAAACAAGTCATTATGCCGACATATTGGCATCACCAGCCAAAATGCTATAGTGTGTGTAAATTATTCTTATCGCATTGTATTGTAACGGAAACCAACCCAAACATTTCTTACAGACAATCATTCTCAAATGACCAACAACAATGTAGTATTACCATTGGTACTCTATATAGAATATCGCTGTTTGTGTGAAGAGAACATTTGGAAACAAATAGGTTAATGCGCTTTCTAGTATATATATATTTTATTGTCAAATACCTGGCCCTATGCAAGTCCTATGCAGTAACATGTTTATGAGGAATCTGTCATTGACTTTATTTCCTCTGTGACTGATCACATTTCCCCTGCGATAGACCCAGTACTCATATATAAGGGTATTTTAGTAGCAATGATTTATCTTTATTTGCAGTCATTTCCAGCCGTCAGCAATGTTTGAGATCTCAGACTCTACCGACACAGAGGAGGTCAGCACGGAAACCACGCTGGGGAGCTCTGTCACCGCCTGTAAGAAGGTAAATACCCCTCACTCTATCCACCTATAGAAGGGTAGATACCTCTCACTTTATCCACCTATAGAAGGATAAATACCCAACACTCTATCCACATATAGAAGGGTAAATACCTCTCACGCGATCCACCTGTAGAAGGGTAAATACCTCTCACTCGATCCACCTATAGAAGGGTAGATACCTCTCACTCGATCCACCTATAGAAGGGTAAATACCTCTCACTCGATCCACCTATAGAAGGGTAAATACCTCTCACCCGATCCACCTGTAGAAGGTTAAATACCTCTCACTCGATCCACCTGTAGAAGGTTAAATACCTCTCACCCGATCCACCTATAGAAGGTTAAATACCTCTCACTCGATCCACCTATAGAAGGGTAGATACCTCTCACTCTATCCACGTATAGAAGGGTAAATACCTCTCATTTGATGCACCTATAGAAGGGTAAATGTCTGGGACCTCCCACGTGGTCTAGTGGTTTCAATGTTTGACGCTGGCCACGGCGACCAGGGTTCGATTCCCCGTCGCGCCAGAGTCGGTTCTGGTCGGGAGTGCCATCGGGGTGGCAATTGGCTGTCCGCCCCAGGGAAGGGGGAGGGAAGCCGACACACACAGTTCACTGCGCAAAGGAGTGGTTCTGGGGTACCGGACAGTCGATAGACACGACGAGTGTTGTCTCGGAGGAGGCAGTGCTTCGCCCTTGTCACTGCCGGTCACAGGACTACGGCAGCGAACTATGAGAGAAGGGGGATTGAACTAAGCACAGCGGGTAATTGGCTACCAAATTGGGAGAAAAACGGGGTAAAATCTGAAAAATAAAATATTCTTTTTTTTAATAGAAGGGTAAATACCCCTCACTCGATCCACCTATAGAAGGGTAGATACCTCTCATTTGATGCACCTATAGAAGGGTAAATGCCTGGGGCCTCCCGTGTGGTCTAGTGGTTTCAACGTCTGACGCTGGCCACGGCGACCGGGGTTCGATTCCCCGTCGCGCCAGAGTCGGCTCTGGTCGGGAGTGCCATCGGGGTGGCAATTGGCTGTCCGCCCCAGGGAGGGGGGAGGGAAGCCGACACACACAGTTCGCTGCGCAAAGGAGTGGTTCTGGGGTACCGGAATTACAGTCGACGACACGACGAGTGTTGTCTCGGAGGAGGCAGTGCTTCGCCCTTGTCACTGCCGGTCACAGGACTACGGCAGCGAACTATGAGAGAAGGGGGATTGAACTAAGCACAGCGGGTAATTGGCTACCAAATTGGGAGAAAAACGGGGTAAAATCTGAAAAATAAAATATTCTTTTTTTTTACAAGAAGGGTAAATACCTCTCACTCAATCCACCTGGAAGCAGGGTGATTACCTCTCAATCCACATGCAAGATGATAAGTACATCTTACTCAATCCGCCTGCAGAAGGATAAATACTTCTTGCAAAGCCCATCTATATGAGGGTACATATTGCTCACTCAATCCCCTGTGTGTATATGGAAAATAGTGCTTGCACAGTCAGCCTGTCTTATTGAGACAAACACTGACACAACCAGAGTAAACGTGAAATTAAAAACGTACCCTGCAGAAAGTAACCCTACTTTGAGCAGGAGGTCCCAATCACATAGTGTCTGCTCATGCTGTGTACAGTGCCTGTACAAACCAAAATAATGTGGCACAGTGTATACAATAGATACCAAGCAGTGGCCCCTCGCCAACTGCAGGTGTCACATTTCTGAGGGTTTGGGGAAGTGATTCTTGAGAGACTAACCTATATTCCTTTAACATACACATCAAAATCACAAACAACTATGCTAAAGCTCAAAACATTGTTTACTGCGTTATAGTAAATTCAGAATTGTACAGATACAGTTGCAGGTAATGGCAATGTTGACGTTGTCAAATGACTTAATTGGCCAACAGTGCAAAAAAGTAGACCCTGGTGTTAACTAGTTAAGAACAACTCCAGCGACACAGCAAACACTGATGGAACCCACAACCTGGAGAGTCGGAAGATGAAAAATGACCAGGAGGAGCTGTCTGTGCTGGCACCGATTAGTGCCTGCATTTTACATAATGCCCCACAGTTAACTCCCAGACCACATTATGTCCTACAGAGACATGAACACATTTTACAAGCTGAATAAGTCATGAGCAGAAGTTCATGTGTAAATTCAGTTAACAGGAGCGGCCAGCAGGTAGGCATCGCTAACTGTGACAGGTAGGCTGGATAGGGAACAAACATGCACAGGGCCAGCCAAAGGTGAGAGGTTGACAGAGGCGGGGATGAAGGCCATAGCGGAACATTCTGTGTCGAACTGGGCACCCTGCGGTGGAGCTTGACTTAAGGGCCATGCAGCTCCACTCCTCCTGATGAAGAGCCCCAATCAAAGAGCAGCAATTAGCGGCTTTTCATCTGGCCTAATCCGCAGCAGAGCCGCGAGTGAGCGAGCGAGTGAATATTTGTGTCCCTTGCGTATGGACATTATTTTGTGCGTATGTGTGTGCAAATATGAAAGCATGCGTGAGTGTTGTGTGTGTGTCTGTGCCTCAGTGCTTGAGCATTAGTGTGTGTCATTTTGATATGTTTGTGTATCAAGGTCACATGGGCCTTCTGAATAATCACAGTACTTTTAGGGTTAAATATCACCTAAAAGCCCTTGCAACTGGTGATGGCTGATTAGATCAGGTCATTGTACTGTCCCTCAGAGGCACATAAGGTGAGGCACACTGAAGGGAAATATATTAAATAGGGCGTTGAGTGGGATATTACCAGCAATTGACCTGTGCTCTGTGTATGATAGGGATATTACCTGCATTTTGCCCGTGCTCTGTGTATAATTGGGGTGTATAATTACATGTGCGTTTTGTCTGACTTAATGGGTTTTAATTGTGTTTTATAAGTGCTTATATGATCTGGCAGTGTAGCGTAATGGTTAGGGAGATGGGCTTGTAACTCAGAGGTTGCAGGTTAAATTCCCAGGTGGGGCACTGTTGTTGTACCCTTGAGCAAGGTACTTAACCTGAATTGCTTCAGTAAAAAAATATCCAGCTGTATAAATGAATTGTATAGAATATGTAAATTAAATGTAAAAAAAAACTGAGTAAGTCGCTCTGGATAAGAGCGTCTGCTAAATGCCTAAAATGTCAATGTAAATGATCTGTGTTTTACATGTTCTCTGTGTATTACAAGGATATTACCTTTGTGTATTATTGGGATACTACCTACCTTTATCTAATGTATGCTCTGTGTAGTTCATGACTGGGATGTTATTGGTTTTCCTATGTTCCGTGTGTGATTGGGGTATTACCATACCAATGCTCTTTGTGTGACTGGTGCATTACCTGTGTGTTAAAGGTTCTGTGCAGTAGCAGTTTGCTGGATTCCACTGAGTTCTGGCTTCAGAATGACAAGACACTCTGCAAAATTGGCTTTCTGGAGGACAAGTGCGAAGGCAGCTGCACCACAGTGAGTACTGCCACACTCGGGCGAAATGTTGCGCCTCGATTAGTGCCCTCTCAGTTGCGGCTGTCGTCCTACTTCGTTGAATGTGGGCACATAAGAATAATGCAATGGAATGCGAAAATGCAAACAAAAATGCGTCATCAGAAAATGTTAGATACGTTGCTACCACCGTCTTTACTCGAACCACGGGTGATGGCTTGAGGGAACAAACCTGGCTACGGTTTGTGAGGTTTTATAACTGGGCTTAAGCTTTGGAGGACACTAGAGCCAAAGGACTGGGAGGGCAGACAGAGGGAGACAGAGGGATCACAGGCCACCCGTTAATGTGAATCGACCTCGGGTACAGCCATTATAAAGCAAGGAAACAGGATTACGTGTGATGTCCTGGCCATTGGATTCAGTCGTTCAGAACCTTGTTAAAACAGTGGCGACAACTCCCTCTTCCTTTCTCCCTGGCTCTGACTTTAAACCCCCTTCTCCTTTGCTTTTACAGGACAGACATAATCCTTTCTGTAATTCTTAATTCATTCATTAGTATTATCCTGTTAAGGCATTGATCTAGTGTGTGCATGGGCTGTGTGTGTGTCTTCATGCAGCCCTGCAGTCCTACAAGTTGGTCGCAGCGTCGCCCGGGAAGGGAGGGATCTCTGTGGGATGTCCGTCTCTCATCGCGTTTTGTTGAAATTTAATTGTGAAAGTCACTTGCAGTATGAAAGTCCACGCCAGACTTTATATACAGTATTATCAGTGAAGCACAGCAAATGTGGCTAATAATAACTATGATTGTTCCTACCATGCATTAATGCACATCTTGTAAGTTGCTCTGGATAAGAGCGTCTGCTAAATGCCTAAAATGTCAAATGTAAATGTAATAGTGCTTTAAGCATAGCTGCACTCTGACACAGTCAGATGTAGACTTTTTGCAGGCGTGAATTCTGAGAGAAAGCAGTTTGTTGCGGTTTTATTCCATTTCCACGAGTTTCCTATTGCTTATGGATTATGACCTTACAGCCCTGGCCATATCTACTTAGCCAATTAAGAGCCCTGATATGAGTCTATACTACAAGGAGTATAAATGACCATTTATAAGCTGTGTCAGTGAGATTCATGTTTTGTTCTCATCAGATATTCAGTCACAGGCCTGGCGGATGGCGCAGCAGTCTAGTGCACCACGCTTTAGGGTGGTGTGCGCTGCCCGTCAGGGACGCGGATCGAAACCCGCGTCTCTACCAGACTGGCCCTGGTCATCAGCCCGATCGGGGGCGGCATTTGGCTGTCCGCCTCCGGGGGAGGGGGGAGGGAGAGCCGGCACGAGTTCGTCGAGGAGAAGGTTAAGGAGTCCGTGGAAGATTTCCCGTCTCGAAAGAGGCGGGAACACTCAACCAGGAATGTGTGTCTCGATCCCGGAGGACGGGCGACGAACTCATGAGGGTGGGGAATTGAAGTAAATACAGGGTTTAATTGGCAACCAAATTGGGAGAAAAACAGGGAAAAAATCTGAAATAAATTTATAAAGAAAAGAAAGATATTCAGTCACAAACAAATAATTCGATGGACAAGTGGTATTGTTTGTGAATTATTTGTTGATAATGTTCTGTATACACCTTGTATATGAAGGTGTATGTACATACGTATGTATGTATTTAATGGAATAGGGTAGGGTTAGGATTCATGCCCTTCACATACAGTGCAGTGGGGTGCATTGTGGGATACTAAGTACTAGCTCAGTGCATGTGCAAAGCACATGGATAAGATTTTTTCCCGTTTTTCTCCAAATTTAGTAGCCAATTACACCCTCTATTTATTTAGATTTACCCTCCCCGCACGGGTCTGCCGCTCATCTCTATGAGCCAAGCTAATTCTCAGAGGGCAGCGAACTCTGCTTCCTTTGAGACAGAGTTCGCCCATGCACGATTGAGACTGGAGACTGGAGACTCCTTACGTGCTTCATGGCAGACCCGAGCCAGCTCACCCTCCCCCAATCGGGGCTGACGACCAGGGCTGGTCTGGCAGAGACAGGTTTCGAACCCTGACAGGAGGTGCACACCATATCGGACCAGACAAAACATGGTGCATTAGACCGCTACACTATCCACCGCCCCTTCGCAAAGCTTTTTTTTTTTAAGTGAAAGGTGGTCACCCATCTTGCAGATTCTGTTGTAGCATTTCATGTAATATCTGACTGTATGAACATATGTTACACAAGTAAGGGGGCAATGTTTTGGCATATTAATATTCAGTACATTGGC
Organism: Aldrovandia affinis; assembly: GCA_029706075.1. Classification (NCBI taxonomy): domain Eukaryota; kingdom Metazoa; phylum Chordata; class Actinopteri; order Notacanthiformes; family Halosauridae; genus Aldrovandia; species Aldrovandia affinis. The sequence continues at coordinate 2,754,242 of JAINUG010000099.1, read as the reverse complement.
TATTTTTTCTTGAAGAAAGAAAGCAGATGATGATCTTTGCCTGTGAACTTGTCTCCGTGGAGGAGACTGACTAAGTCAACACTCACGCAATTATTCACCTTGATCAAAGTCTTTTAGTGTATGAATTCAGTTTGCTGCACTCCTGCTGTCCATTCTCTTAGAAGTGCAGGTCCTTTTAGAAGTGCAAATCCACAGCTTCACTCAGTTTCTCCCAGTGTCCGAGTTTACTGTCATTCTATAACTACCCCCAATATACCCAAATGCAAGTACCACAAAACATCCAACTACTCTACATTAAATTACCCTACTACTACCCAACTACTACATCCAAATACACCCCAACATAAAATAGCTTTCCATCCAACTACTACACTCAGAATTAATTACACTGCCATCTAACTACCCCCAGCATCAACTAAACTGCTATTTAACTACCCCCAATGTATAGCCTAGGGTACTCCCTGTCAATGTAAAACAATTTGTGAGAAAAGCAGACAGCAAATTAATCCATATTTTTAAATAACAACCTGTGTGTAAATGGCGCTATACAAAAATAAAGATTGATTAAAGATTTAAAAATAAAATACATTTTCATCAGCTTTAAAAGAGCAGACATTTTGGCCAGAACATTCTATTCAAATAAGAAGAACACTGTGGACTGCAAATAAATAGAATGTTACATACGTAGGCACAAAGTATTAACGGTCTTCAACACAGTACAGGATCTCGTCTGAAAGTGAGGGACAGGTGTTTGAGAAAATGTATTATAAATATTTCATGAATATTTCTGTTCCCCTCTAAATAAGCAGTGTGGGTAAATAATGGATGTGTTTGAAATAGACTCTGCTGCAGTGCTTAGGGCTGGGTGAGGGCTAGGTGTGAGCCAGGTGTGGGATGGACGGAGGGTAATGTGGAGTAATTAGGCCCAAGAGACTGGCAAGTCGCTTTCCCAGATCCGACTCTGCCTCAGGTTTCTGTGACTACACAGGGCGGATGCCTGGAATCACATGACTCAATCACATGACTCGATCACATGTACCAGAAACCCACAGGAACTGACCCACTCTCCAGCTCCCTCCAGCATACTACATCTCAGTGCATTTTTACAACATCAAGAGTGTGTCTGTGTCTGTGCATGTGTATGTGTGCGTGTGTCTGCGTGTGCATGTGTATGTGTGCGTGCATGCAGGTTTGTGCGTGCGGAAGGACCCACAAGACCCACAACACCCCCCCACCACCACTTCTATGGCTCTGATTCTCATTACGGTGTGCACTTCTGCTGCTCAGGGAACAAGCACGTGGGACTGGTGACCCAGGTCCAGGTCCATGCAGTGAGACCTTGGGATAAGTGTGGGGTCAGATAGCCAATCAGAGTGTGGTAACCTTGAGCCAGGAGACTGCAGTGTGTGCCTTGTTATTGTTGTGTGAGTCTTTCGTGTTTGATTTTCACCCATGTCATTAAACATTTGAAGATTGAGTTCTGCAACAAACAGGCATGAGGTAGACCTCTATAAAGTCTTTAACAAGTATAAGTTAGAGAAGTAATCCCTTAAAAAACATTTAGAGTGAAAAGGTACGAGATTTTGTGGCCAAAATTACTAGATGCAAAGAAAGCATACCGTATGGAGATTAAGATTAGAACATAAAAATAGTGTACATAATGATGAGAACAGGCCATTCAGCCCATCTAGCCTTTTCATTTTCCGACAGTCTAGAGAGAGTATCCAGCACTGTGTCAAGCCTGGACTTGAACACCCCAAGGGTCTCTGCCTCCACTACATGACTTGGCAAGCTGTTCCATGCATTCATAATTCTCTGTGTAAGAAAATAATTCCTGAGGACATTGTATAAAAATAACAGTCAGTGGTATTGTTATGCATTGGTATTTTTCCTAGAGGATCAACATCAAAAAACAATAACAAAATGCAGTTATTACAGATTTTATACATTTAAAATAAGTCTGTTGCCTTTTTCTGCTTAGAATACTAATGCTGGATGTACTAGTCTAAATTTCCCTGCAGCTGTAATGCCAGATCACTTTGGAACCAAGAATGAAAAACCTGGAAAAACCTCACTCTTAGTTAAATATTAGCCACACTTATGCCATTTTTGTCTTTATGCACATAGAGGCCAATACATTTAGCATTCTTGCAAACATAAATAATACTATTGTTATTTATGAAGTTGGTAGAGATTCTACTGAAAGCCACATAAACATAGTGCTTATCCCTTATCATATGCCCGTACAGAATAGCAAGTGACAAAGCAGCAATAAAGCATCAAGCTAAAAAGGGCCAAGAAAAGCATACAGAAGCAACAGAAGCAACGTTACGACTCCTTTGCAAAAAAAATATTTTAGCCGACCAGAAGCGTCATCGAAAGCTTTTGGAACTCTAGGCTTCAGAATGCTGTTCCTATTCTCTTTAAAAGAGTGTGCTATTATCAGCTAGTTGAGTAATAATCAATTCCCAGCCCGCTATCCTAATCTCCATAAAGGATCTGCTTTGTCTACTAAATTAAATGCTTCTGCAGCCAGAACAAAATAAGGGTGATTAAGGGCATCCCAGAAGAATACCTCTTAATATGAAATGTACTGTATGTGTCATACAACTAGACAAGCAAGCTGAACTATTATTAGCTTCGTAATTAATTCATACTGCTGACGGTAGACAAGGCAAGGTGGTGCTAAGTGATGATCAAAATCAAGGACATGGCACTTTGTTAAGGTGGAGGGGATTTGTAAAGAACCTTAATATAATCTTTAATAAACTTAAAATACTGTAATGTTGAAAACCAAAGTAATAATGATCTGTTGAGTCAAATGCTTTATATGAATATCTCTTTGTAGCGATCTTTGCTTATATTACTGTCTAACATGTCCAGCAGTGCTAAACAAATATTATTACTAATTCCTCCAATTAATTAAACCAGACTGAGTGTGATGGTCCAGATGCGCTAATAAACACAGCAATCTGCTACCTAAGATTAATGTGTAAATCTTGTGATCTCAATTCAGCAGTATGGTCAGATGGAAATTATTCCCAAAAGATCAATGGCGTCTGTGCAAGATTTAGGTCCAAATGGTAATAAGAAGCGGATGCACATTCATGAAAACACTGCTGCAATTCAACAGGCCAGGATCAGGAGATTTACCACACTGCATTTTCTTGATTGGGGTGAGGGTCTTGGTGAACTAACAAATTCTGTTACAAAGTTCCCTGGTGTCAGTAACATGGGAAGGAGGACAATCTGAAGAATTAAAAACATGTTTACATCATAGAAGGACCAAGATATTGTGTTAAAAACCAAAAAATATTCATGGTCAGCTTTCCGATATTCGGGTATTAATATCAGAAAACAGTCAAAACGGAAAGTATGACACAAACAGGCATGTATTTGAATTAGGATCAGCTGACTGGTCTGCTAGTGAATAAACAAAGGTATGTAACATGTTGTAAAGTGAATGTATTTACTGCATTTTGTTGCATTTTATTCTACAGAAGAAAAAAATCCATTGGTATAAGGTATTCAGTTATTTGTTTATTAATTCACACTGAGCTGACAGCAAAGATATTTAATGTAGCAGTTTTAAGAATGAAATATAAATAAATATTGTAATACAGTATAACAATATTATGGGATTTTGAGTGTTAAAAAGGCTGATTGTTTGAAGGTTCATAGATGCTGATTGGCTCAGATTAATCCAACACAGGTGTAGATTTGCCAGCTCATTAGGAGCTTAGTGAAGGGGGGATCTCAAGGGCTACATGGTGACAGCTGCATATCTTTCTCTAAGATGCCACACAATACTAGTAGTGCGGAAAGAATCCATAAATCAATCCAAACCAACAAAATGTATCACACTCATTACCTTCCAATGAGTTTTTATAGAACATTTGGGTGCTCAGCTCAGCCATTTCACTAAAAACCTGAACTGCTGTCCATGTTTATTTTTGTCTTAGTCAGAAATGAGAAATGAGTCTGCTCAAAACCAACAGCTGATTCTGTTCACGTTCACTTAGCTTTAACTGCTTCAGCCACGGCAACACAACTCCCATATTTCATGCCTTTAGAGCAGCATTCTCTGGCTCCAGCTCATTCACACTCCCTGTCAACGTCACTCACTCATAATGCCGGGTTCATTTGTTTAAATCCTTGTTTAATGTATGGTAGCCTACAGCAACTCTGCTTTGGCTCACAGTGCATTCAGCCATTACATTCTTTCGGTCTCTCTCTCTCTCTCTCTCTGTCCTGTCTCTCTCTCTTCTCCTATTCCTCTTGTATTCCCTACACCTCTTCCTATATATATATATATATGCATATATGCCATTTAGCAGACACTTTTATCCAAAGCAACTTACAGTAGTGAATGCATACATTTTTCAGTACATGTGGCCCCAGTGGGAATTGAACCCACAACCTAAGCGTTGCCAACGCTGTGCTCTACCAACTGAGCCACAGAGAACCACTCCTCTTCCTCTCCACACCACTTCCTCCCTTCCACTATGAAAAAACAGGGCATTGGGTCATGTGAGGATAGCCCTTCTTCCATTGTCATTTAAATCAAATCAAATCAAATCAAATTTATTTGTATAGTGCTTTTCACAATTGAATTGTCACAAAACACTTAACAGAGGGGGAACCCAGGCCTAGACCCCCCAAAAGCAAGCCTAAAGGCAACAGTGGCAAGGAAAAACTCCCTTGGTAGGGAGAAACCTTGGGAGGAACCAGACTGTGTCCAAAAAAGACCATGTCATGGTCAGTCCAAGGTGACTCAGGGCTGAAAGAATTTGCCCCTTTAAATGCCCATTTAAATGAGGTCCGTTTCTCTCCAAACATTACAAATCCAAAAGGTAGCTAGATAGATATTGGAAAGGTCAGAATTACAGGAGGCTGTGTGTTCCGCTGTTTTGTGAGAAGCGTGCATTTGCTCCATGACCTGCCTCTCAGTGGTCCGGTGAAACCCCTGAGCTCTGTTTGTTTCATCACTCTCGACCATTTCTACGCTCTTGGTAAACAGAAACTCTTCTCCGTCACTTGCAATTTCATGCTGCACTGGCTGTCCTGACATCCCCTCTTTCACACCATCAGACATTGAACTTGTGGTTTGAAACTCAGAACCTTTTTCCTGCATTGTAAATCAAAGGTCAGTGAAACAGACAGGAACACGGAAAAATTGTGTTGTTCAAAGAGCAGAACAGTGCATGGTGTGTGTGTGTGTGTGTGTGGCGATGGCTGAGTTAATGCTGTCCACGGGGGAGGATTACAACACATACACTCATCAAGACAACATTTCAATCCATAGTCTGATATAGTATTCATGTAACTTTTGATTTCAGCAATATGATTAATTGAATGTATCTGCATTGCATTGTTAATTGACATCAATCACTGTTACCTTAGCTGTTAAGATGTGCTTTACAATTGCACAGCCGATTTGTTATTTGTTTTAAATAATTAAAACAGTAATAATAATAATAATGTAATATTTGTGTTTTGTTACATTCTGTTACTATACGTTATTATGGTAAAAATTGGTGCAGCTGACTGATCTTGGGATGCATAATATGTGATTGCCCCTGCCGCCTATACTTCTATTTTCTCATTTTCAGCTTTGTGTTTTAAATGCCTCTTTGGTAGTTCAGTGGAAATCTTGTGTGGTTAATTATTACATTTCAGGTTGTGCTCATTTCAATTTTGTTAGCGAATGGTCGTGAACATTTGTGTGGTTGGACACAGCTTAGTTCAACATGCGAGCTCAGGCAGAGATGGGACCTGTGTATGGACACAAATGGTCAGGACTTATGAACTGGCACAAGCACATGTACTGTACATCTAGAGCGAGTGCAAAAGGATAGAACTACAGAGCCCTCTTCTCTGTGCTGGAATGATCTTCTGCAATCGGTCAGGACCGCGGAATCACTGGCCATCTTCCGCAAGAGACTCAAAACCCACATTTTTTGACTCCACTACCACTGAATTCTGTACATATCACCTACTTGCCTACTTGTTTAATACTTTTTATATGTATACTTGTTTACTTTTAAAAAGTTTTAAAAAATATATATATATTTTCCTTCCCAGTGTTACAGGTATGGTACGCAGCTGCCAACAACGATGTCTATCACTGTATTACTGCACTGATCTCTTGGGCGAACTATGATTGTTCCTACCATGTATTAATACACATCTTGTCGCTCTGGATAAGAGCGTCTGCTAAATGCTTTAATGTAAATGTAACAGCATCAGGCAGTGAACAAAGAAGAACACTGCATTCAGTCACTCTTGAGGAGAAATTAAACCAGTAAACATCCATACTGAGAAGTCCACCTGCACCAACCCCCCCATCAGTCAAAAGAAACATGATGATATTGGAAAATTATTTGCCACAAGGCATAAACGTTTGTGTGGTGTAATCTACTTCCTGCTGGGGGGCCTCCAATAGCATAGTGGTCTAACGCACCCGTATTGGCTGGTCCTTTACAAGTGTGAGCTGCCTATCACAGTTGCGGTTCAAAACAAGCCTGTACCAGACTGGCCCTGGTGGGGAGTCCCGATCAGGGGCGGCGTTTGGCTGTCTGCCCCAGGGGGAGGGGGAGGGTGAGTCGGCATGAACTCGCTGAGAAGCGCGTAAGGGTGTCGCCACGTGGGTGAGTGAATTCCATCTCGAAGGAAGCGGCGTTCACTGCCCTTGGAGAATTAGCTTGCCTCGTAGAGACTGGCAGCGAGTTTGTGTGGGGAGGGCAAATCGAAATAAATAGAGGGTATGATTGGCTACTAAATTGGAAGAAAAGCGGGACAAAATGTGAATGAGCGAAGACAAGCCGACACAAGGGCTCTCAGGGGTAAAAAGTGCAGCAGAGCAAGAAAGATGCTGAATGATGCAGAAAGGCTTCAATAGTCTGTCATATTGAAGAGTGAATTCATTCAACAGAAATACTATGAGGGGCTGAAGCAGAGCTGCAGTTCTCAAAGTCAAAGAGAATCTCCACAGATCCCGCATGTCTGTGCTTCCAGCAAAGCCTCTTACACCAGCCGAACGGGGAATGACAGAGATGTAAATAGCACACAGAATATAGTTTATGTTCGCTCTAAAAATAATTGCCCCCTCATGCATGTGAAAAGAAAATGATGTGTCCCATTTTGCCCACATCAATACTGGCTCCTATAATAGAATAGCCAAAGTCGTGGCACAAGATGGCAGAAAAATGGCCTTTGAAGTCATATCTCTTCTGCAGCCAGCACCTTGCAGATAGAGAGTGAGTCACCGGAGCGCCCGAGGAGTCATAAACAAGCGTGTGGCCGGGCCGGATGTGTTCATAATGGCGCGCGCCGCTCCTGTAAATCAAGCAGGAGCAGCAGGGCGGCCCTGAGAGTAAAGCTGTGACATTATGGCTTTACGGGACATTAAACCCAGAGTTCAGTAAATGAAACCGTCTGTAGGTCTGTGAGGGAGGGGCTGAGAGTGCAGCAGAAAGATATCTGTGAGGGAGGGGCCGAGGGGAGATATCTGTGAGGGAGGGGGCCAAGGGGAGATGTCTGTGAGGGAGGGGCCCGAGGGGAGATGTCTGTGAGGGAGGGGCCAGGGGAGATGTCTGTGAGGGAGGGGCCAGGGGGAGATATCTGTGAGGGAGGGGCCGAGGGGAGATATCTGTGAGGGAGGGGCCAGGGGGAGATGTCTGTGAGGGAGGGGCCAGGGGGAGATATCTGTGAGTGAGAGGGCAAGTGATCTTTACTCTGTGCACGGGTTTCTGGGGTGAGCTTGGTGTGTCCCTGTTACTCAGTGTGAGAGGGATTTATACCTGCGTAATTGCTCCAGCTATTTGGAAAGGAAGTAGGCGAAATGAAGTGATGCACTGTAAGTCACCCCGGTTAGTGAATGAAAAATGGGACGCAGTAAAGACAGCTCTAAACCTATGCTATGACTGAGCATGTTTCTCTCCGCTCTGTTTCTAGACTAGGCACAGTGCTGAAACTCTGTTCCCCTCTTCACAGGTCTGCTTTGTGAACCTGGACCACCGCGGTGTGGATCACCATGACGACAGTTACATCCAGGTAGTTACTTTTATCAACAAAGTATGTATACAGAGATTTTGTTGTCATGGAGGCAGGATGTATTATGAGTTGTTATTTAGTATACAAGAAGCGTTCATTCCCAACTGACAGACCAGCAGGGAGGTTTTTCAGTTTTAATTTGGGTTATTGATGGAATGGTACTCTACGGAGGGACCGTTTCGGAGACTGACTGTACCCCTCTCTACCACAGAAACTGGCCTCTGTTTCTCCTGACCTGCCTAAACTCATCAATTCTCTGAACGTGCGACAGACAAAGGAGAATGAAATCCTGCTCCTTAGTGGCCTTGAGGCCGCCAACACCTGTCCCGCTGACTCTGCCCACCACCAGGTAACACCACACCTTTTCCTCCGTCTCCACCCACCACAAGTTAATTCCACACCTTTTCCTCCATCTCCACCCACCACAAGTTAATTCCACACCTTTTCCTCCGTCTCCACCCACCACAAGTTAATTCCACACCTTTTCCTCCGTCTCCACCCATCACAAGTTAATTCCACACCTTTTCCACTGTCTCCACCCACCACAAGTTAATTCCACACCTTTTCCTCCGTCTCCACCCACCACAAGTTAATTCCACACCTTTTCCTCCGTCTCCACCCACCACAAGTTAATTCCACACCTTTTCCTCCGTCTCCACCCACCACAAGTTAATTCCACACCTTTTCCTCCGTCTCCACCCATCACAAGTTAATTCCACACCATTTCCTCTGTCTCCACCCACCACAAGTTCATTAATTACATTACATTACAGGCATTTAGCAGACATTCTTATCCAGAGCGACTTACAGAGTTTCACATTTCTTTACATTCAATTCATTTATACAGCTGGATATTTTTACTGAAGCAATCCAGGTTAAGTACCTTGCTCAAGGGTACAACGGCAGTGCCCCACCTGGGATTGAACCTACAACCTTTGTGTTACAAGCCCAGTTCCTTAACCATTATGCTAACACTGCCGCCCATATTCCACACCTTTTCCTCTGTCTCCACCGATGACAAGTTAATTCCACACCATTTCCTCCGTCTCCACCGATCACAAGTTAATTCCACACCTTTTCCTCTGTCTCCACCCACCACAAGTTAATTCCACACCTTTTCCTCTGTCTCCACCCACCACAAGTTAATTCCACACCTTTTCCCCTTCCCACCACAAGGTGGCAGTGTGGATGATGAAGAGACAACACATGTGTGATGTATTTGTTTGCCCTCAGGGTCAGCCTACAGCAGACGTATGCCTTGTGCAATGTGCGGGGGCTCAGTCACTCACCCAGCCCAGCAGCATCATAATCCAGATCAACAAGTATCTGATTGGCCTGGAGTCTGGCCAGGAGCAGCAGCCCCGTGGCCACACAGCAGAACAGCGAGGTGAAGACGACACTAACCACTCTGTATCCTCCATCGAGGAGGATTTTCTCACTGCTTCTGAGTACCTGGGAGATGACAGTGAGGAGGACCCTTTCCGAAATGGTGACTGCCCCAAGTGTGCCACCTATATCATTAAAATTGCCTGCACCACCCATATTTTCTTTTCGCCTTTAGTACTCTACAACACCACTCACCTGTACCAATAAATTGTGTTGTTCAACTTACTGACCAACACCACTTGCCTGGAGCACACTCAACTATACCAGTCAACTTTAGAGAGACCTGGACCAATAAGATGTACGACTGACCTGTACCACTGAACGAATATGTAGCAGTACTATATGTTACATAATTTTATAAGCAGAGCTCTTTCTCTTGGTGACCTTTATTGCTTAAATGTCATGTCTTAAATAGGAAAAGTGACAGCAGTATCACTCATCTGTACCTGTACGTAAAAACATAATTTAGTTGAACAAGCCAAAGATCACTCTTGGCAGATTCCTATCATTTCATTTGTAATGAAAATGAACAACAGACACAAGTTCCTGTACAGTCATCCGTATCTAAAATGTATATCTCTGTTTGGGTGACTTGTCACCTTCTCTTTGTAATGCTTAATTACTGCACCCATACTTCTCTGTGCATGACTCGGAAGGCGTGTAGCTGAAGGCAGCTCCAGTAAAATAAATCAATGCATATTATCATCAGCATGATTATGGCCTTAGGTTTCCAGGGTCTTCAGTAATCTATAATTAATCTCTCATATGAAATTGAAACCAACGCAGTGTAAAGGTTATGTTCTCCTCCGCTTCTCTAATATGCATGATCAGATCAACCCAGATAAACTCACTTGGGCAGGGGAGGAGGGGGGGGAGGAGGGGGGGAAGGCAGCAACAGAAGCCAGGCAGTTTTTTTCTTGCCGCACTAATGACTGCATGTCTCTCCCTGCAGATGCAGATGGCGGAGATGTTGTCATAGAGCCCCTTGGGGAGGGGGCACGGAGTGGCAGGTCCCGTAGTCAGAGGGGACACCCGAGTGAGTGGGACAGGAGTGAGGACTCAGAGGTGACCATATGTGCCACCTCACAAACACCCACTGGGTCCTGTCCTTGCGGGACCAGCCCACAGAGAGTGAGCCGTGGCAGACGGCTCAGCCACCTTGGCAAACAGCAGTCTGAGTCTGAGTCTGCTGGCCATTATGCCACCAACCTGGCAGAGTCTGTCCTTCAGGACGCCTTCATTCGCCTGTCCCAGGACACACCGTCCTTCACCACAGAGGCAGCTGTTAGTGTAGCTGCAGGAATTTGCACAGAGGACCCCCATCGTACGCACACCCGGTCCTTTGACCTCCCTAAAATTGTCATCGTACAAAGTCCTGATAGCTGCGAAGGAGCAGCAGAGTGGTCTGACAGCATGTCCTCAAATGGCACCACGGAGCAGAATGCCGTTCACCAGCCCCCGGGTTTGAACCCTGCCCCCTCCTTCCACCTGGACACTCCCCCAAAGCCGTGGAACTGGCCTTAGCATGTGCAGCTAATGTAATTGGGACAATCTCCAGCCCCCAGGTTACAGAGCAGCTAACGCTGGAGGTGGAGTCAGGGGAGGAAGAGGCTGAAGGCGGGGAGGATGACTCAACAGGCGAGGACTACTCCGTCTCCTCTGCAGTGTGTAGCATGGCTCAGGTGGTAGGTGCAGTTGCTGTTATGGACTTAGCGAGGCAGGTAGATGAACTAGGTAAGACAGACCCACCAAGTGAGACCTATTCTCCATCCATTGGACTCCTGTCTGCTGCACAGACCTCTACTGCTGTCACTCTTCACTGCAACGTTGCAGAGGGAACCAGCATCCAGCCATTCTGCACTAACATTGCTGAGGTTCTGCTCTGTGAGGCATCGGCAGTCCTCTCTCAGCCAGTGGAATACAAGAGTATGGCAGGCTTCCTGGAATCTACCAACTACAAAATTGTGGACGTTGTAACACATCAGAAAAAACCTACTGTTGATGAAATGGAGGTTGATGACTTTATCCACGTGGTTGCAGACAGCATTTTCAAACATGCATTTGAGAAAGCCATGAAGAGGAAGGAGCTGGAGGCCCCTAGCAAAGATGTGCCCGACATACAAGGCTTTCTCCTGGAGAGTGTCAACAACTTGCTGTTTGATGTACTTTGTGTCACATCAAAGAAAATCAGTGACTTTTCAAAATGTAGTAAAGGGTCCCTTGTTAGAGGAGAAGGTGAAGTCCCCTCCAGAGACTATGAAACTGCCATAAAGCCAAGCAGGGAGTCATTCAGCCAGTTACAGAATCTTACTGAGTTCAGCCAGCCTGAGAACTGTGAGCAACAGAGCAGTCTGCTTCACTGCACGGAAAAGCTCTCAGCCTTTTCAGGGAGGAAGAATGAGGAAAGTGTACAAAAGGAGGAGGATGAAACATCAGGCTCACATGGCCCACATAAAGGTAATGATCAGAAGAAAAGCTCTCAGATGGCAGGCACCTCCTCCTCCATCAGAGACAGCACTGACTTCCAGGGCCAGCCCTACAGGAGCCACAGATCCACAAACCCCTCTGACCCAAAGCATCCTCCCGTAGAAATCTCCACCCAAATCGACACATCAGCCAGCGTTGAGAGGCTGAAGGGCAGATCAGTGAGAGAAAACGAACATAAATCCTCTCTGCTGACCGCTCAGCAGTCGCTGTCCTCTTCAGGGCCCGTGGTCACGATGAAGACGGAGGAGGAGTACCGATCGCCCGTGTCCTGCTTTGCGGACGACCTCGCAAGCACGGTGGTTTCTATGGCTACGGAACTGGCAGCAATCTGTCTGGAGAACTCAAGCGGGAAACAGCCCTGGTTCTGTGCCCTGAAGGGCGGGGCAGGGGCTGGAGCAGACAGTTATCTGCTGCCCTGCCGCACAACCATGAGGAGGAAGGAGGTGCAGAGCAGCACCGTGGTCATGAAGAAACATCGTCCACCGCGTCTCAGTGAGATCAAGCGCAAGACTGAGGAGCAACCAGAGCTGATGGAGCGGCTGGTGAACCGGGTGATGGATGAGTCGGTGAACCCGGACGAGCCGTCCGACCCCTTTGCCGCTTTTGCCTCCGAGGTGACCGCCAAGATCATGAACTGCCCAGAGCTCAGTGTGGTGGACACCTCAAAACCAGGCCAGCCCAAGAACAGGCTTCAGTGTGAGCGCTGGAGCCGTGGGAAGGCAGCCAGCTATGACAGTATCCCTGAGGAGGACCCCGATGCCTCCAACCTTGCTAGAACCCTGGGCCTGGGAACACGGCTTGGGCAGAATCTGAGTCGCGGCAGCTCCGTTTCCAAACAGTCGAGCTGCGAGAGCATCACAGACGAGTTCTCCAGGTTCATGGTGAATCAGATGGAGAGTGAAGGACGGGGGTTCGACCTGCTGCTGGACTACTACGCAGGAAAGAATGCCAGCAGTATCTTGAGTTCCGCTATGCAGCAGGTGGTGAGCAGGAAGAACGGGCACCTTAATGTGAGGTCTGCTTGTGTGTCCAAGCAGTCCAGTACAGAGAGCATCACAGAGGAGTTCTACAGGTTCATGCTCAAAGACCTGGACAAGGAGAACAGAGACTACAACATGTACAAAACAAAAGAGTGGAGTAACAGCCTGCTGCCTCCGTCCCCAAGGTCACCCTTCTGCATCCGCCAATCCTCCATGCCAGACCGCCGGTCGTCTGACTCCAGGTTAACCGTTAACTCCCCCATCAAGGCTAACTCTTTTGATGGCTTCGCTCGCAATGTGCATGGGGACACCCTCAATATCTACCCTGCAAGCTCAGTGTCAGCAACGGGCTTATGCAAGTCAGACTCCTGCCTCTACCAGAGGGGTCAGACAGATCAGATCACGGATATGCTGATTCACGAGACCTGGTCCAGCTCCATCGAGTCCCTGATGAGGAAAAACAAGATCATCGCAGACCCAGAAGACAGTGAGGACCTGGAGGGGTCGGGTGACTTACAACCACAGGTTGAGCTTTTTGCTGACCGCCTAGCAGCTGACATTGTGGAGAGCGGGAAGTCAGTACTCGGGGGGCAACAGGAGCTCATGGTTAGCCGGCAGCCTCTCCCAGTGGGAGAAAGAAGGAGGGGCTTCAAACAGTCACGGCCTGGCTCCGGCAAGAGCCGGTACAACCAAGACCAGCAGACTGGTGCCCGGGCCAGTGACTCTGTCTGTGCAACACCATCAAGGGTCCACAGGGATGTCCCTCTGATCCACATCGAGGGAGATCAAAGGGATGAACTCGCTAAGGAAGCTGGGAAGACCAGACATCCCCCTGGGGATACACCCTCAGTAATCCCTCCTCAGAGGAACACAGAGAGAGCCCCGGTGCACCACAGCAGGTATGTCTCCGTCGTGGGTCATATATTTATGGTCTTTTAATCCTCCCGAGAGCAGCTTGGTGCCTTGGAGGGGCGAGATAAATCTAGATGACAGAACATCATAGAGCTTTCAAAGCCTCGGAAAGCCTGTCTGTTACAGCAGCCATCTCAGCCACTGCACCTGATCAGAGACATAGAGAGAGTGAGTCTTAGAAACACAAACACCCCATACTTCACTTCCCTTCTGGAATTCTGTTAGGGCTTAGTGCATGGTTTATACAGTGGACTCACTTAGCCATAATATTCAACAGATAGAATGTTAACTGTAATGATGACCTAACCAGAACCTTCTTAAGAATGTGTAATTCATCTTGAGAAAGATTCTGTGTTTTTTAATTAGTAGTTTGAGCTCAGCTTTGTTTTCCCACTAATAAGAGTAGCTTCCTATAAGTAGTGGATGTAGACACAGTGCTGGTATGTGATACATGTGCAGCTGCCTCCTCTGCATCTCAACTGTGAAGGTCACCTTCATGCTCTATGTGAAAGTGGCAGGCAGGGTCTCTCACACACACGCACAGACACACACGCACGCACACACGCACACACACACACACACACACACACACACACACACACACACACACACACACACACACACACAGCACGTTCCCTTTGATAAAGGCTGTGTTGTGTTATTTAAAGACTTGAATAGCAGTAGCTATTTTATGGTGGTGTCAAAAGGCAGTGAAGGTGAGGTTATGCATTCGCTGGTGGCTGGACAGTTAGGAACTGGGGAGGAAAGAGATCAGGTTGGTGGGCACAGCAATTTGAGGTGGAGGCTTAGACTGCTGTGTGGGTAGGGGCTTAAACTGGGAGGTGGGGGGCATGGTGGGGGTTACTAAGTGGGGTATCTCAGCCCGTGGGAGTGGATGGGGGGGATTATACTGGTGGGCAGGGGTCTGAGATCAGATGAGACCCACGTAGGTTGATCACAGAGGGTGATGCTGCCATTTGCTCTCCCCAGCAGTGAAAGTGAGGGGGCAGCAGTGTGCACAGTGGGGGGGCAGGAAGAGCTCTCTCTTAGCGCTGGCAGTGAGGAGAGCACAGGAAGTTGGTCACAGATCACCCCTGACGACGACCCCCACGAAGAAACCAGTAGCTTTATCCAGCTGAGCGAGGGGTCAGTACTCACTCGCTCCCGACGCGCAGTCCGGCACCGCCCGCCCGCCCCCGCCCGCCCTCCATCGGCCCATCGTGCTAGCGCTGCTTTGACTACTCACGCTTTCCTGTTTGATTTGTGCTCGCGCCAGTGCAACGGCCTGGCCCTTCACGACTCACGGCGGGCTTCTGATTTAGCCATTGTAAAGAGCTTTGTCACACCAGGGATCTGCATGCAGCCTGGAAACAGATTAGAGACAGAGACCAGTACACCGAGGGGAGATGGGGGGGCCGCTCTGACCTTGGATTCACACTGTAAGAGTGACTGCCCTGTCCTCCGCACCAGTCAGAACCAGTCCTTCCTGAGCAATCAGCAATACTCCTGTAGCTAGGCTGAGGTGGGCCGCACATTCAAGAGGATGAGGGATGGTTCAGATTTATAAAATTCATAAAGTTCAGGTAGGGAATGGATCAGGTAGGTTAAAATCCGGATTCATTTAGTAGGTTTAAAAGATCAGGTAGATGATAGAGAATGATCTGTTCAGATGGGGGGGAGAGGATATGGTAGGTTTAGATAATAATAGTTCAGTGAGGTGTAGTTGGGGACTGTAGGGAGCAACATGGCCTAAGCTTTGCTGTGACTACAGTAGTGCTATGCGGCTCTCACCTAAGACATGACCATCATCCTCCTCTTTACTTTACCTCCACTTCATCTGTGATCAGTGGTCTCTTGCGTAGGGAATCTGCCCGCTTGGTGACCATAACCCGCTTTCACATTTTCATCTTCTAGAACGAAACACGATGAACATTTTGCTGAGAGAGAGAGAGAGAGAGAGAGATCGGGGAGTGAGAAAGAGAGATGGGGGAGTGCGTGAGAATGTGAATGAGAGTGTGAACGAGAGCAAGAAAGAGAAGGCACATGAGTATGCGGTGCAAAAACGACAGTTCAGCTGCAGCTGGTGTTTATGTGTTTATCACAGTCTAAAAAATAACACTGCGTGCATCACAAGACTGATGTCGTTCTGTGCTTGAGTCAGTGGCCGTGTCGTCGTCGTCGAGAGAAAATATATGAATTTCATTCCATTTTAATTGCAGAAATGGAAACAGCAGCGCATCCAGTCTGGGTTTGGCAGACCTGGAAGCCTTTCCTGAAATCTCTCCAAGCAGACTGATCAGGTGACCAATGTCCGAGCAGTATGACTGGGGATTTTTTTTTTAAAACAACAAGCTTCACACATGTGCTTATCTAATGCTGCCGTTCCTCTTCTTCAGGGAAACAACAACTGAGAAGAAGAGTTCTCTGAAGGGGAGCCAGGAGAATGTGGATGGTAAATAGCACCCTCCCCCCCTGCAACATCCCATCCCCTCTTGCTGGCTTGCTGTGTTGAAGACAGACAGGGAGAGAGAGAGAGAGAGAGAGAGATGTGGCTCTTTGCGTAACTGACACAATTCACACTTCACAATGATTGATTCAGCATCTGCCGGCATGTGAAACCTGCCTCTTTGCGGGAGACGACTTGCATCGATGTGTTAATGTTGTAGTCACGCTGCACAACTTCAACTTCCGAGCTTGCGTTTGTGACAGTGATGAACACTGCGGAGACTTTGTGACGGGGTGAAAGTATAAACAGGTAGCACTGACAGATGAGTGGGAGCACCTGGCCTGTTCTCCGTCTGAAGGTCTGGGAGAAAGCCTAGGGTTTCTGGATTTCATTCCCCCTGAGCCTTGAATCAGCTGCAAGCCTGTATCGATCACTTGATTGTCTCGATACAGGAAGCAGGAGGCACAGCAGCTGACATTCACTTATTGTCTGCAGTGGGTGTCATACCCAGGAAACCGTAGCTGGTGTTTACTACACATCAGAGATCATTCTTGCTCACTTCACATTCATGCGTATGTAATTATGGGTGTTCCTGACAGAGAGGGCAAAAAATAGGAATAGATTAATCATAATCATAATCATAATGAGATTGATCTGAATTTGTGACAACTACTTGAGCAATGATTATTTGTCAACAGGTGTACATTTTACACCTAGTGAACGAGATGGGGAAGAGAAAAGGCGAGTGCAAACCAAACTGATATTTTGTACTGGAGCCTTTGTTTTAAAGTCTGAAGAACAAATTAAGTCAACATGGTGTACAATCTATGCATAGTCAACAAAATAAGACAAGGTTGCACTAGCAATATGTTTGTTTGTACTACACATTGCTGTATTTATTATGTTTGGATTTACCAGTATACATTACTAAACATAAACGCCATCCTCGTTGACAATTTTGTCATGGTTATTAACTAGGTTTACAGTCTGTCGTATACATTCACTTTGATACAACTAGAGACACATTTAATTGCCCATCACGAGACAAGAAATAGAGTAATTAAAACAAACTAGCTATGAGTAGCTGCTGGGGATATGTGAGGTGATAGCTTGTGGCTGTCTTGATTTAATTATTATTTATAGTGAATACCCTGCTACCCTGATAACAAGACTGCATGCACATTTTCACAAGGTATGCAGTAATTTGTGGAATCGATGCCTCTATTAGTAAATTCTTGTGAGATGTTTTGCATCTCCAGGGCTAGAATAGAAGAATATTGCTCTAATCTTTTAGTGGCAGTTCCAGTTAGCAGTAGTCTCAATGTCCTGAAGCCTAGCAGGAATTATTCCAACAAATCGATTTAATTTCTCGGAATGTTCCCTATTCTAATTCGCCGCAGTTTTCACAGAAGAGTTTTATCTGAGCTAAGCTCTCATGTGCATATATTTCCATATTGAGCTATATATTTCAGTTAGAATCTTTGGTTCTGCTCCAGTTTTTCCAGCCTTCTGCCCTCATAAATAGTGGAGGTCCAGCAGTCCCTCATGCTCAGTGAAACTGCTGTCTTTCAGAGGGCACTCCAGGACTCTCAGTAGGGGGCAGCAGCAATCACAGGGAGTTGCTGGTGGTGAACCTTGACCTGGACTCTGGAGGTGTGGACCCTGAGCTGCGAGCGACCTTGCAGTGGATTGCTGCATCCCAGCTGGGCTTGCCAACCATCTACTTCAGGAGATCCCAGGAGAGGCAAATGGAGAAGGTGGGTCTCTCCAGGCCACGCCCTCAATCTGTGACACATTTATAAAACGTGTTGCTTCACAGCGCGGCTGATCTCCCAGATCACCAGGGTAGCTCTTTTTCAATTCCGGGCAAACCAAAAGGACCGAAGCACAATCGAGCACATTCAGCTCATCCTCTTTACCGAGTGACCCAGAGTTACGTTTCTCCAGGTTTGAGAGACGAGGGTTTAAAAAGAGGTCGAGAATCAGCTGGGCTGCAGCCCAGGATTAAGGTGGGTGATAAAAATAAACATTTGGACACATGCCAGTGTGTCTGCATGTAGTGCTTTTGCTGTGTAAGGAGATGACCTGTCTGTTCTCAGATGTCATCTGTATTGTCCGAGGTGTGTGTGTGTGCACGTATTCAGTTTTTCCCCATGGAAGACTCTGACATTGGGTGTGTAAGCAGTGGGGTTTTTTGTGGGAGTACGACGCTGACTATGTGTGTACACGCGTGTGGTATCTTTCAGTTCCTGGAGGTGGTGCGCTTGATGAATCTGAAGTCCTGGAGGGTGAGCCAGCTCTTCAGCGCCGTGGTGCAATATTGTAACATCCAGGAGGAGGGTGGGGGCCACTCTGTGTCCAGCCTATTCGACTGGCTGCTGGACAATCACTAGGCAGGTTTCCGCCGTCCGCCCCGGCCCACCCCCACAGTGTACCCTGTGCCGACTGTCGCCGTTCCTGTTGTGTTCACTGTAGAATGAGTCCTCAAGTATCGTGACACTGTGACCTCATCTGGACTACAGAGTGCTGACATTACAAACCCCTGCCCCCCATCCCAAGATAAACCCACAGCTCAATTGACTTTGACTTATTTTTCAAATGAGGAAAAATGTTTCTCAGCTGCAGAAGCTCTCCCTTTAAGATTAGCATGTTTCTCATTTTCAGGTGCATGGGAATACAAATATATTTTTTAAAGATGACAAAAAAGCAACGCAGTATTGGACATAGCACAGATAGGTCATATTCAGAATTTTGTGTCTACAGGTTTTTATGGGTGGACTTTGAATAAAATGTGAAATTACTTTAGTATCACTTGACAAGTTTAAACAGTACAGAGCGTTTCACAGACTTCATCAAACCAGGGCTCTGTTAGCGCTGGTTTCAAACGTTTAAAATTCAACAACATAGGGTGTTGAGGGGAATGTAGCTGTTTACACTCACTAACATGTCTTCTGGTTTTATTGTAGCTTTGAAATGTGATTAGTATTATTTAAAATGATTTTCGATAGTTGTACATATTGTATATTCTGAACTGCTGCACCTTGAGGTAGAAGACAATGCTCTGGTTTAGTTTTTATTACCGCTGAGTGATGGGAGGGGTAGAACACAGTTTGTAATGTTGAAAAAAAATCTGTATGTGAACCTAGTCTGTCTGGTTTTCTCTGTGTAATAGTATAGTAATATTTTATCAGCATTCAAAGCACATGATTGATCTGTCTACTCTTCTCTGTTACTATATTACTGAATGAATGTATTTATCTTTTGAAATGAATAAATTTAAGTAATGTGTGTTATTTTGCACTCTATTCATTTTATTTGTAAATGGAAAAGTGGAAAATGGATACATTTAAACTCAATTCCACCTGCTCCCAGCGCACACAAGTTCACTGTACACAGTCAACATACTTCTCTCTCTCTCTCTCCCTCACATACACACAAACGCAAAAACTTAATGAACACAACAACAACACAAACCATGATTCTGACACTGGCTCTGTAGTAAAAACAGTACTAAACATGTTCATATAAAACTCAATTTCAAGCTACATTTTTAAAACTGAATGAAAGCCTAGGCAGTATAACTTTAGCTTGCCACACATTATTGATGCAGTGCTGGATATTCTCTAAAATGTCGCTAAATTACAAGCTTAAATGGGCTGAACGGCCTGTTCTCATCATGATGTATTATGTTCTTATGCTCTTATCTTTCAGTTACATGATTGCATTGTAATTGACCCAGCACATGACCCTGACATGGTCAGCTAGCATGCGGTGAAAGCACTGAGGGTCAGAGGTCACACCATTCCCACCATGTGCAGCAGTATGGGGCAGATGGTGCAAGGGTACGAGGGAGTGTAGGGGTTAAGACAAATACAGCTTTGTAAAAGGAAGGGTTGTGTGTGTCCAAGGTGAGAGTGTTAGACCTGAACATGCATACAGAGGTCTGAAAATACTGTTTTTTCTCATTAATAGACGGCATTAGAGCAGCCAGTCGCTCCTCGTCCCAAAGACTCAGGAGACCCCCTCCCTCAGGAGGGCCCAGGCGTCATGTTCTCCCCCTCAGCGCCAGATTCGACAGGTGTTATCCTTACTGCCTGCAGGACACAACAAGACAGGGGGAAACGATGGCTTTTGTATTGTCATGTCAAAGGACATTGCATAGACACAATAGTCTTTGTGTGACTGTGTGTGTGTGTGTGTGTGTGTGTGTGTGTGTGTGTGACTGTGTGTGTGTGTGTGTGTGTGTGTGTGTGTGTGTGTGTGTGTGCTAATACCTGTGATAATGGTGTCACCCTCGTAGTTGAAGGCGGATGAGAAGATTTCATCCGTGTGTCCTTCCAGGACCTGCAGGCAGACACCAGAAGCCGCATCCCACAGCCGCGCAGTCTTGTCAGCGCTGGCAGTGAGAACGCGGGTGCCTCGAGGGTTAAAACAGATCTGCACAGAAGGAGGGAGCAATGAGGTAGAAGCAGAGAGGGAGATGTACCGTGACAGCGTTTTCGCGAGGGGGAGAAGCAGCGTGTGAATATAAGAGAGAGGTGGTGTGCAAAATTAGACAAGACGGGGAGATGCTGTGATGAATGTGAGATGGGGGAGAGCCAGGTGTGTGTTGTGTGTGTGTGTGTGTGTGTGTGTGTGTGTGTGTGTGTGTGTGTGTGTGTGTGTGTGTGTGTGTGTGTGTGTGTGTGTGTGAGGTACAGGTACCCAGATAGCAGTTACAGAATGGAGGAGAAGAAGGCATGTTGTGTCTACACTTTCCATGTCAGTCTGCTACAGGACCTCCATCTTTAACATTGTCAAATAAACGTTCTTTCAAATATAAAGTGAAAATATGTGCATTATCTGAATAGCAGTGCGGTGTGTATTCCGCCTTCAGGGAAATGTCTGCCTGGACAGACTCCACTTCATAATCCTCACCGAACCGCCTTAATCCACTTGTTGATGCGAAGATGTGAAACCTGGCTGGGATTATTAAAAGCGCAACGCTCACTATTGTCACATGATTTAAGACTGTTTTCATTAAGCCTTCAGTCTCCAGGGCTATAAATGTATTTGGAGAGAAACAGCGAAGGCTTTCCAGACAGGAAATGGAAATATTCACGGAGGGCCGACAATGACAAAGCACAGCCAAGGTGCGAGAGAACTGACAAGGAGCACAGAAAGAGCTCGGAGGGGAGAGGAGGGGGGGGGCATAGCACTCTGTGAAACGCAGATTACAGCCGTACGCCTCTGAAATCAGCATCCCATTGGGGTCAATTATGCCTCGCTCGTTTTAGTAAAGTGGCTGCTCTCCTCCAGCAGGGCTGCTGTCTCGGTGTGGTGGCGACGCCTCAGCATAGCGTGACCACGCCTCTGCTACCACTGATCCTGGATCAGCCCTGTGTGGCCTTCTGGGGGATGGGTAGTGTGACCACGCCTCTGCTACCACTGATCCTGGATCAGCCCTGTGTGGCCTTCTGGGGCATGGGTAGTGTGACCACGCCTCTGCTACCACTGATCCTGGATCAGCCCTGTGTGGCCTTCTGGGGCATGGGTAGTGTGACCACGCCTCTGCTACCACTGATCCTGGATCAGCCTGCCCCCTGTCCTTCTGGGGGATGGGTAGTGTGACCACGCCTCTGCTGATCCTGGATCAGCCCTGTGTGGCCTTCTGGGGGATGGGTAGTGTGACCACGCCTCTGACCACTCCTGGATCAGCCCTTCTGGGGCATGGGTAGTGTGACCCTTCTGATCCTGGATCAGCCCTGTGTGGCCTTCTGGGGCATGGGTAGTGTGACCACGCCTCTGCTACCACTGATCCTGGATCAGCCCTGTGTGGCCTTCTGGGGTTGAAAATGGGCGTTGATGTGTAATTAAGACCGATGAGCGGTTGACGCGGGTGCTGATATGGTCGCAGGCCGACCAGCGCGTACTGCTCTCTATCCTCTCCCCTGGCTTCTCTTTCTCATGCCTCTTCCAGTCGCATCGTCACCCACGCGCGTTCGCAAGGAAACAGCCTTGCACTCGCACGTGGGAAAAAGAGAAACCGGCGTTGCTAAAAATAAAAGGCCAGTGTTCAGAGGCTTGGCAGCCTGTGCAGCTGGAACTCGGCCCAATCTCTGACAAAATGTGAGAGAGAGACAGCCAGAGGGGCGTGAGCAGCCATTATTCCACTTTTCCTCCGTCATGCCCAGAGCTCAGTGTCTTTGACATCACTGGTAATATAATATATATATAATATACGCCATTTAGTAGACGCTTTTATCCAAAGCGACTTACAGTAGTGAATGCATACATTTTCAGTATATGTGGCCCCAGTGGGAATTGAACCCACAACTGAAGCGTTGCCAATGCCGTGCTCTACCAACTGAGCCACACAGAACCACTGGTGTGACCCACTGGGGCCTGGGTGTCATGGCGGTCACTCCGCCTCGGCCTGGCCACTCCCACTCACCTTAGAGATCTCGCCCTCGTGTCCCTGCAGCCTGGCAGTGCACTCGCCCGACGCTGCCCTGTACACCCTTGCTGTGCCTATGATTCAGAGAGAGAGAGAGAGAGAGAGAGAGAGAGAGAGAGAGAGAGAGAGAGAGAGAGAGAGAGAGAGAGAGAGAGAGAGAGAGAGAGAGAGAGAGAGAGAGAGAGAGAGAGAGAGAGAGACAGAGAGAGAGAGAGAGAGAGAGACAGAGAGAGAGAGAGACAGAGAGAGAGAGAGAGAGAGAGAGAGAGAGAGAGAGAGAGAGAGAGAGAGAGAGAGAGAGAGAGAGAGAGAGAGAGAGAGAGAGAGAGAGAGAGAGAGAGAGACAGAGAGAGAGAGAGAGAGAGAGAGAGAGAGAGAGAGAGAGAGAGAGAGAGAGAGAGAGAGAGAGAGAGAGAGAGACAGAGAGAGAGAGAGAGAGAGAGAGACAGAGAGAGAGAGAGAGAGAGAGAGAGAGAGAGAGAGACAGAGAGAGAGAGAGAGAGAGAG
Source organism: Aldrovandia affinis (assembly GCA_029706075.1). Taxonomy (NCBI): domain Eukaryota; kingdom Metazoa; phylum Chordata; class Actinopteri; order Notacanthiformes; family Halosauridae; genus Aldrovandia; species Aldrovandia affinis. Next base: position 2,731,033 of record JAINUG010000099.1, on the reverse strand, counting down.
AGAGACAGAGAGACAGAGAGACAGAGAGAGAGAGAGAGAGAGAGAGACAGAGAGAGAGAGAGAGAGAGAGAGAGAGAGAGAGACAGAGAGAGAGAGAGAGAGAGAGAGAGAGAGCTCTTTAATCACACTTACAGACTCCACACTGCACTCACAGATTCCTCTCATACTGCGCTGGACTCTCTCTCTCCACGCTCTCGGTAAGGGGGCCGGCATTCGGAGAGCCTACCGTCGGCGGACGCTGTGGCGACGAACTGCCCGGTGAAGTCAAAGCAGACATCCAGCACCTCATCCCCATGCCCCGCCAGCGTCACCAAACACTTCCCGCTGTGGGCGTCCCACACCTGACCAGCAGAAACAAGAGCAATCAGGGAAGTGCCTAAAAAAGTGCTCTGGGCTTCACTTTACAGTGAGGCTGACCCCTCGACTCACAAACACAGGAGAAGAACAGATTGAGTTCTGCATGCCTTCAAAGGAGAAGTCCCACCTTGCAGGTTTTGTCCATGGATCCAGTAGCGATGAAGGCACAATTCCAGTTAAACTGCACACTGCTGATCTCCCCTCTGTGTCCTATCAGAGTGTGGACGCGCCTGGCAACAGAGTGAAACAGCATTGTGATGGTCTACTCCACAGAGTGAAACAGCATTGTGATGGTCTACTCCACAGAGTGAAACAGCATTGTGATGGTCTACTCCACAGACAGCGCAAAAACACACAAACCGAAACAAACAAACCGAGATACTACATTACATTTACATTTGAAGAATTTAGCAGAGGTCCAGAAGGATTAATACATGGTAGGAACAATCAAAATTCCCCATCTCGCCAGAGTCGGCTCTGGCCGAGAGGGGCGGCGAGTCCGCAGGGAATTAAGGACGTTTTGGCCCTGTAATGAGTAAGCCAGGGATACAAGGTCACAGGACTAGTATTGAACACATTAGGCAGTGGGAGAAAATGACAATTGGCATAGATGTCAGACAGATGTCATTTTTTATTTTTTATTTAAATTTTAATGACAGAATGACAGACACAGAGAGACACACAGAAAGACAGACACAGAGAGACACACAGAAAGAGATAGAAAAAGACACTGAGACAGACACCCCCCGCCCCGTCCCCTCAGTATCCCACCTGGCTGACGGGATGTCCCACATGGACACAGTGTGGTCAAAGGAGCCAGTGACCAGCCGGTCCCCCACCGTGTTAAAGGCCAGAGCGATGATTTCAGCTGAGTGACCCTGAAGGAGAGGGAGAGACATGGGGAGAACAAGAGAGAGAGAGAGACATGGGGGAGAGAGAGAGGGAGAGACATGGGGAGAGAGAGAGAGAGAGAGACATGGGGAGAGAGAGAGGAGAGACATGGGGGAGAGAGAAAGAGAGAGAGACATGGGGGAGAGAGAGGGAGAGACATGGGGGAGAGAGAGAGAGAGAGACATGGGGGAGAGAGAGAGAGAGGAGAGAGAGAGAGAGAGAACAAGAGAGAGAGAGAGAGAGAGAGAGAGACAGGGGGAGAGAGAGAGGGAGAGAAAGGGAGAATGAGAGAGAGAGAGGAGAGAGAGAGAGAGAGAGAGAGAGAGAGAGAGAGAGAGAAAGGGAGAACAAGAGAGAGACAGAGACAGAGAGAGAGAGAGAGAGGGAGAAAGAGAGAGAGAGAGAGACAGAGAGAGAGACATTTACCTACATGAGCTTTCTAAGCACAAGGCAAGCAGAGAGAATGTCATTATCAGCGTGAGGGGAAAATTCAATTATGGCCCACTTTCAGGTTCTCAGTTAAACTCTCATTTGAACGTGGCTCTCTCTTAAGGGAGTAATTGAGAAATGGAAGGGGAAAATAAACACTAAATGAAAACATTGAAATGTAATGAAATGTCCTCAGCGAGGAGGCCTGGTCTCACGGCGCACCTTGGTACAGGCAGGAGGGGGCCCTTAGTAACGGCCACCTGACGAACCCTTTCTACTGAAGTTTCAACTTCTCATTCCTCTGACTGTCCATCTGCGAACCAATATACGACACCACAACTTATTTTCAGTGCTCCGGCTGTATGGCAGGGAAGAGCAGTTCGACCTTAACCGGGAGTGCACCTGCTGAAGAACCGTGCATATACACATTTACACACGTCTACTTGTTTATGTATTGTATTAGGCTTAGGCATTATTTTCTGCATTGATTGCTTTAATTGCTTTATTGCTACCTTTGAATTGTGGCTACAGTTTTACCTACAGGGTCCTAGTTTAACTATGTGGTTGCTCCTAGCACCCAGGAACTGTACTTCCCACTAGGGTGGCTTTCAGCTAAACTGTTCTTGACTACGGTTAACACTTTGTTGTACGTCGCTTTGGATAAGAGCGTCTGCCAAATGCCTGTAATGTAATGTAATGTATGCACCTCGCAGTCACTCATCCATGGGCTGAGCCAATGAAGGGGAGACAGCTGAAAGAATGGCGGGACAGATAAAGGAATAGAGGTGACAGAAGACAGACTATGAGAGAGTATCATGTATGTGCGGGCAGTGGGGAGGCTGGGTAGATACGCACGTTTAGCGTGGCCATCTCCTCTCCTGTCTGGATGTCCCACAGCTTGGCCGTGGTGTCCATGCTGCCGGTGGCCAACATGGTGCTTTGAGGGTTAAAAGCCAGACACACCTGCCCAAACACAATCACTGGAGTCAGAGGTCATTCACCAAGTCAAAAAAGATGTTCCACATCACAGGGTGGGGCAGGGTGGGGCATGCTGACAAGGACAACGGTGGTTTTACAGCTGAGACATCCAGGACAACTTACAAGATACTACTGAACAATCAAATGGGTGAAGCAGGGAGCGACACCTGTAACACTGGGATTTCTGCAGTGTGTCCACGGAAGGTGTGGTAGCATTTGCCAGTCTCTGCACTCCATAACTTGCATGTCTTGTCAAAGGATCCTGTGGCAATCTTGTCTCTGAATCACAGGGAGAGAAAAGTGCACAAATGACTGAAATGCTTCCTGTGAGAGTAGGCGATTTGGGGCTGTGGAATGGGCGAAAGCAGAGGACTGCGGGCAGCGGGCAGGTGTGAAAATGATAACGCAGGCAGGTTACCCGTAGGGGTTGTTGAATGCGATGGCATAGACCACGTTCCTGTGGCCCTCCAGGGTGTGCAGCTCCTCTCCTGACACTGTGTCCCATATTTTACATGTTCTGTCATAGCTCCCAGTGATGAAACTGAAGCCAGAAACGGGATGGGCGAAATGGGGAGAGGGAGAGAGGGAGAGGGAGATGGCATGAGGAAGGGAGGAAGACAGATAGCAGTTTAAATCTCCTCCACCGCTTGAATACAAACGCCTGGAGTTTGTAGCTCTCCGAGCCGCAGATATATGAACTGAGCAGATACTCACCTCGCCCCCGATTTATTGAAGGCAACATTCGTCAGCGGCAGGATGTGCGCTTGCAGTGCCTGCAGGGAGAGAGACGGCAAACGGAAAAGCGTTCTGAAGCCGTAGACGTGACTGAATTAATTCACCCCAAATCAATATGTTTGACCGTATAATTTTCATGCATAATTAATCTCGCTTTGACGTGCCAAGGAAGAGCCCAGCGTGCTGCAATTGTCCCCTGCTGCCCTCCACAGGTTACAAGAGGAACAACACGTTGACTTTAATGTGTGCCTGAGGTAGTGTCCCCACCCTGTCGCTGCATCTCACCGATGTCACCATCAGCGCTGAATATGTACCAGCTCGTACGTCAGGTGGAATATTACTCAACATCACCCACTGAACAACACATGTTAAGTTAACTACACGCAACAAAATGTTAGAAAACGCTGCAAGAGGAGTGTCTGACTGACCTTGAAGAGGTAGAACCTGCGGTCTTCCTGCTGGCCTAGTTTCTCCTGCAGTCTGTGCACGAGATGTTTGACCTGATCAGCGCGCGACGCCGTGATCAGTGGCTCCGTCCTCCTGATCTCCGCTATTAACTCTTCCGTGTCCGTGCTGCGCGGGGAACAGGGGCAAAAGAGACGGCACTGTGTTGAAGACGCTGAACCACGAAACAGACTGTCGTTGAGTGTCAGTTCACCTTTACTGGAGTCTAGCAACATTCAACAGATATGTTAAACAATTACACTGATGCGTTAATTGACATACAACACATACATTCGTCAGTGTTATTCAATCTAATAAAAGACAAGATTTAAAAGAGATAGTACTGTAATGTTACTTACTCAGGAGAAAGATCCAGGAGGTCAATAGACCTAGTCTTCAACTCTCCCCCTTTCTCATACTCCAGGATTATACCTGCATGGTCAATTTTGAATACTTTAAAACGGAATAATCTTGAGGTCATTTAGGGTAACGTTAGCTAGCAAACATTTTGGTGGAGAAAACAACTGGCTAGCTATCTTGGGTCGCATAAATGACTTTAGCTGTCGTAAATGTCATAAACAAATCAGCAAATGAAAAGAGATTGATGAAAAGAGGGTAGCCAAATTAGGCACCATACACGATAACGTAACTAGCGTGCTACATAGGGCGTTCATATGAACAAATATCCATAACTGATGACAAAACCTAGAAGTAGCGTGGTGACTAATGGGCAACAGGATAAGTAGCCTATATTTTAATAGAAGCTGGAATATCTAGCTAGCGAGCTGCCTCTAGCTGACTACAGTTGCTAGCGAAGATACCTGATACCTGTCCATTTGGTGCTAACAACGAATCGTTTAGCAAGTACGAAACGTTATTGCAACGTTTTTAAAACCTGACTGTAAGGTAAAACACTGGATAAACGTTATATATTTTCTTTTTAGCAACGCCAAACAACAACTTTCCAGCTATCTATGCTGTAAATAAGTCCAGGCACACTTACAACGTAGGTCCAAGTTATTTTTCTCTCACAGGAAAACGTTTAAATTAAGCGATTAGGTCCAACGAATTATCGAAATATCGAGGACATGTATCCTGATATGACATATTTTAGTAGAATAAGTACACAAAACAATAAACCTCATCGCCAGATTTGTGAAGTTTGAGTACTGTATGTGGTTTCTCAAAGTTTAGGTAAAGTACTGTATGCGGTTTTGTCATTTTGCTTCAAAAGTTCTTTCTGTGTTGGGAACATCCCCTCTGTGAAATGTCTCTAGAACCCAAGAACCTTAAAACACCTTTTGAACTCGGAAAAGGTGTAGTTTAGGGGTGGCAAAAACATTGTAAAACCCGTTGCTATTGTTGTTATTCCCTACTGCAACATAAAGTTGCGAGTGTGCCTGGACTTATTTACAGCATAGATAGCTGGAAAGTTGTGGTTTGGCGTTGCTAAAAATAAAAAATATAACGTTTATCCAGTGTTTTACCTTACAGTAAGGTTATAAAAACGTTGCAATAACGTTTCGTACTTGCTAAGCGATACCGTTTAGTGCGAACTTAGCTGGTAATATCTTGAAGATGCTAGTTGAAAATGAAACAAAAGTTGTTTAAACAATTAAATAATAACAATTATATGCAAACACATGACTATTCCTATATCAGAAGCATAGAAAACCACCTTATATATTGTTTTATTACCTGGTGGGTAATATCTCAGAAGAAATCGTTTGAGCTTCATGTCGACCAGACCAGAAAACTGTAAACAGACGGTCTCTATAGCAACGCACGCCTGCAGGACCTGCCAACACCAGTTGCGCAGGCGCAATGAATAACTAATGAATTAATTAACATTTTTCAACAGTAAGGCATGCCAAAACTGTGCATCTTACGTTGTTCATTTATATCTATACCTATAGCTCCTAATGCCCATATAGGTACCTAACTTTGCCAGAGTTGACAGGGCAACGTTCAAAACCCGTCTTTAAAGTCATACACATGAAAAATAGTGCTGCCACAGAATGCATTACAACGAATTCCTATCTATTCCAATCCCTGCTCGGAATCCCTCACATTGCTAACCCAAAGGCTATATAAGCAATGTTATAACAGCGTGACCGACTCCTCCCAGTTCCAAAACTCAAAGTCTCCTCATAAAAGTTATCGCTCATTCATAAGGAAAGACATACAGTCTCTGACAGAACACGGACAGCAGGGAAAGCCTTTTTCCCTGATAAGGAAATCCCTTTTTCTCTTTTTTTACAGAGAACACTTTTTTCCTCTATCCTGCAGCATTCACACTGACAGACATTTTTCCGCTATGGAACAGGACACAAGGATGAGGATGAGCTACTGGGAGCAGATTAAAAGATCCAGTTGGGCATACCCTACCATTATCCTCTCATTTTACGGCTTCTTCGCCAACTTCAGACCGGCGGAGCCTTTCCTTACCCCTTATCTGATTGGACCCTACAAAAACATCTCAGAGGAGCAGGTACATACACAGGGAGGTCGTTTAGTGCACAGAGTGTAGACTGACATGTTGGATTGTGCAGATTGAAAGTATGCAATAGTGTGCTGGTAGATGGAACTGTTCGTATACACTGTATAGTCAGAATCTTAAAAAACCTAATCTATTCTCATTTTCAAGAAATGAGAAAAACTCATTAAACAAAATGGAACATTTCATTTCATCTTCACAGTTCAAGTTATTCAAGTTTTGAATAAATGTTATTAGCCACACATGAAACACTGACACTGCACAACTGTTGATTCAAGCTTTCGATTCATTTATCAAACTCAAAAATTGAGATACATACATACACACACATAGGCTACATACATACATACATCTATATTTCCTAAATATAATATAACACCACTGTCAAACAGAGGTCTTACCTTTAAAGTAGAAACTATACTATACTAACTAAACTATAGTAAAATAATAATAAGATTGGACCATTTTGGGTAAGGATAAGATGGACAATTTTGCTGCCAGGCAGTTTCACAGGTCATTATTCACCCAGGACTCAGGGCCAGGTGGGTTATGAGGTCATACTCTGATGCTTGTGTGACAGCTCCCTGTTCCGAAGGTAATGCCTAAAGTCATGGATGTTCTTGGAGACAAATTTGGAACAATTTTAAACCCAGTGATCAAGTAAGATCATCTGGGACATTCTGTGTGACCTGAGCCGGTTTTCCTTGTCCAGTTGTTCTCATTCTCCTTTTAAATGCACTGCTTATGACACATTTCTAATGTACTCTCAATTTCTGATGTGGTAAATTAGTTACCATTTTGGTTTTTAACGTGACACAGCTTTTTGTAACGCGAACAACTTTTTTAATTTAAGCCGTTGTTGCAATATGAATTATAATATTTACAAAACACCATCTTCAGTTTAACTGTTTGGCAAAATGTTGGCCATATGAAAGTCTTTGAATACATTTCAAAGTGAGACATTTGAACATTACATAATCATTTTCATAATCAGCTTTGTCCATATTTTAATGTCAAAGTCAATGTAACACTGTGGGCGGCAGTGGTTAGGGAGCTGGGCTTGTAATGCAAAGGTTGCAGGTTCGATTCCCAGGTGGAGCACTGCCGTTGTACCCTTGAGCAAGGTACTTAACCTGAATTGCGTCAGTAAAACATCCAGCTGTATAAATGGATTGTGTGTAAAGAAATGTAAACTGTAAGTCGCTCTGGATAAGAGCATCTGTAAAATGTAAATGTAAATGTAAATGTAATGATGTTCCCGTTCTCACCCCCTCCTCAACTCTTCTCCGTCTGCTTCTCACCAGGTGACCAATTACCTGTTCCCTATCTGGACCTACTCTTACCTGGCAGTGCTCTGCCCGGTCTTCCTGCTGACCGACTTCCTGCTTTACAAGCCGGTCATCGTGGTTCAGGGCCTGTTCCTCGTCACAAATTACGTGCTGTTGTGCTTTGCCCAGGGTCTGGCCGCCATGACATTCCTGCAAATTAACTATGCCGTGGTGACAGCCACTGAGGTAGCCTACTTCTCCTACATCTATAGTGTGGTTCCGGTGGACCAGTACCAGCGCGTGACTGGGTACCTACGCGGCGCCATGCTGGTTGGCTTCACGCTGGGGGCCGCGCTGGGCCAGGTGCTGGTCTCCGTGGTGGGGCTGAGCTACTTCTACATCAACGCCATCAACCTGGGCACACTGTGCGTGGCATTCGCCCTGTCCTTTTGTCTGCCCATGCCACAGCATGGCCTGTTCTTCAGGGACCAGTCTCATTCTGCCCAGCAGGGCGAGACCAGGATTGAGGCAGGTGGAGGCTGGTGCAGCAGGACAATTTTCAGGCAAGCCGGGCAGCTGCTGTGGAAGAGTTTCAGGGACTCATATTCCTCCAGACAGCTGATCTATTGGGCCCTGTGGTGGGCACTGGCCACTGCTGGATACTTCCAGGTCTTCAATTACATCCAGCTAATGTGGAACCACATAGAGCCCTCCAGCACCTCCTCTGTATACAATGGGGGTGTGGAGGCTATCACCGCTCTCATGGGTAAGACAGAAAATCTGGAGTGTATGTGTGTGTGTTTGTTCACGCGAGTGAGAAAATGAGTTTGTGTGTGTGTTTATGTGTGAATTGGTTTATATGCATCTATAGTGTGTGTGTGTGTGTGTGTGTGTGTGTGTGTGCGGGAGAGAGAAACAGAGACAGAGTTAAAGACAAAGAGAATGGGTATTTGATGTTTTTTCCATGGTTGGTTGTTCTCAGTAGTTTTTTTGTTTCTCACTATTCAGTATTCAGGTCTCCACTCCCTGCCTTTATAATGTCATACAAAAATGCAAAGCCTATAAAAGCTACAATACATATCAAACTGCACTACACCTACCTGAATTGATGCCGGTTGTTGCAGCAATGAGATGGGATTATGAATTGGATTGGGCAAATTTGTAAAAAAAAAAAAAAAAAAGAAATTTAAAAAAAGGAAAAAAATCTGGGAGGAAAAAAAATGGTGAAAAAATAAATGCTTTGCAAATTAAGTATAGATGGTACACAATGAAATGCATAATGTTGTGTGGGCCCAATGGATTGACACGATTAACCTTTTTCAACACCATTTTAATATCCATCGATTGATGAACAAGGACGTCATGTTTATGCTCATTTCAAATTCCTTTCTCTCCTCTCCGCCTCTAGTACTTTGTATGCATTATAAAACAATATAAACCATTAGAGTACCTGTAAAATATTACCATACGTTTAACAGGGCTGGGTTTATGGCCTAAAGCATTGCTGCATTTCTTTCTCCGGAGATCAGGTTAGCACAGCTTGACGCATGACCTGCCTGCTATTTTCCACGATCGCTCACGACTTCTCTCACTCCGTGAGACACTGGACTGACAGGTGACAGACACGTGGAAGAGAAAGAGTTCCACTGAGAGACAATAAAAGCAGAAACTCCACTTGTCGGAGAATAAGAGGCAGACATGACAACGCAATGAACAATGAATCATCAAGGCTGTCGGGCAGTGTCAAGCAGTGTGACAGTGCACATCTGATAGGACATTAAAGATTGAAGGCTATTACGCCGTTGAGTCTGGAAGACTTGCAAGGTCATCCCATCCTGTTCAGTGTGTTCAAGGTGCCTGAGAGCTACGGCGTGCGAGCATCGAGCACGACAGGCAAGCGCTCCGGCGTGCTGGCGTCTGAACGCTCCAGCATACGCGGGCACCTGACTGGCAGCGTGTTCAGGCGGTGTCCTTCCTACTGGGCGCAAGCTAGTGTCGATGGAGAAAAAGAAAATAATCTGCGGCAGATCGGACGCCGTCCTTTGAGACGGGAACTAATGATACTATAATAATATATGCCATTTAGCAGACGCTTAGCGACTTACAGTAGTGAAGGCACACATTTTTCAGTATGTGGTCCCAGTGGGAATTGAACCCACAACCTAAGCGTTGCCAACGCCGTGCTCTACCTATTGAGCCACACAGAACCACAACTACCCAGTGAGTTTATAATGTCTGTCGTCGTTGCGCTCTCGCAAATCCCTGTGTGTCCCTGCAGGAGCGGCCGTGGCCTTCTCTGTGGGGCACGTGCGGCTGAGGTGGGCTGTGTGGGGCGAGCTGGTGCTGGGGGTGTTTTCGGCGGTGAGCGCCGGGGCCGTGTTTCTGATGGGCCTCACCAGCAACATCTGGGCCTGCTACGCCGGATACATCACCTTCAAGGCATCCTACATGTTAATGATCACCATCGCCATGTGAGTCTGCACACCGAGCATGGGACGTAGTCAGAGCGTGGGCCGTAATCAGAGCTCTATAACGGACAGTAGCTCACTCACCAATCATCTCCCCCAGTGTTTGGAATATTGCATTCATTATTTGGAAACATGTCAGTAACAATATTGCAAAGAGAAATTAAGGCTTTAAGCACAATTTTCAGAAGGACCTTGTAAAGATTTTTCCCTTTGAATGCATCTCAAACCAAATAATGCAGTGCTTAATGCATTTTACTGACTACTACCATTAATATAAAAATATATATTTTTTAGTATTTATTTTACTGTTCCTTAGCTCGTTTAAAAAAAAAAAAAAAAGTAAAACCATTTTCGTTTCAAGCTCTGTAGCAACACGAAACTAAGCTTAAACCTGGCAGCACATTATAAGGGGTGTGTTTATGTGGTAATATAATTTTGATATTCCTGGAAGGGGTGATAAAATAATCAGTATTAAAAATTATTCCTCACACATTGAACCTTGCCCTCACATGGAGTTCACCTGTCAGACCTGCCCCCCCCCCCTTCTCACCTCACATGTTCACTCCAGGTTCCAGATTGCAGGGAATCTCTCTATAGAATGCTATGCCCTGACCTTTGGCATCAACACCTTTGTCGCTGTCCTGCTGCAGACCCTTCTCACGGCCATTGTTGTGGACGACAGTGGGCTGGGTTTAGACATTGTCACGCAGGTGAGTCGGCTCAAAGTCTTTCAGAGCTACAGCGCCACCTCAAGGTGTCGGGACAAGTCGCATCAAAACTGTGCATTTTCACTACAAACAAAACATTTGAATTTATCATCTTAATAAATGACACTTTTTAGTACATTATTTGAAAAACATGTATGACGTTAATTCAGGTCCATCCCCAAGTCCAATACTTTTTTGAAGGGCACTGCATATTTTCATGTATTACCTAACCATTATTACACACATATCAACCATTAAAGAACTGCAATGGAGACACTTAGTGGTGAATAGCCGTTACTGCATCATCCATAAAAGCATTTTTCTTTATGAAGATCTCCAGAGACATTCCATAGCTGGACTTCAAAGAAAACAATCATGGTTGCCCTTAAAAAACTCATCTTTACCTGCAGATGGTGTCTAGATCTTTTGGTGCATTTTTATTTTTAATGCTGGGTTTGTGTTGTGTAAAACTAGTGGCATTTTCCTTGAGATTGCTTCAGGAACATGGCCATGATCTCAGAGTAGCCTTTCTGCAAGTACTGATGTGGGAACAAATACAGAGGGGTGTACAAGAACCGTGTTCTGGCATGCCCAAGTTTGGAACCCATTGCTCAACAACAATATATTTTCCTATACAACTTTTACAGCTGTTTAAACGGAACACGCTTATCTTTTCCCTCTAGTTCATCATCTACGGCAGCTATTACGCTGCGATTTCCCTGCTGTTCCTGGTTCGGGGGGCCTACACAGCAGGCCGACACCACTGTGGGACAGGACAGGCCTCTGTTCAGGACCAGAAGGAGGACCCTGGAGCAGAGGTGCTGTCCTCAGTCCAGTTCTGAGTGCAGAGGGAATGCTGGATGCAAGCACTGAGCCCAGAGTCCTGAAACTTGGGCCCCCCCCAAAGGGACATACTGTTTTAACACCTGTGTGCAGATCACTGTCTACGTGGTTGAGCTCAAAGTCTACTGGGAAGGTCAAAAAGGGCCCCATTAGCAATAAATATTAGTTAAAGGCAAATTCCGCACAGATATCAGGAAGTTTTTCTTTACACAGAGTTGTCAATGCCTGGAACAGCTTGCCAGGTCGGGTAGTAGAGGCAGAAACATTTTGGCTATTCAAGTCCAGGCTAGATGTAGTACTAGATACTCTTTAGATTAGGACAAACGGCCAGTTCTCGTCATTATGTGTTCTTTATGTAAATATACAAGTGTGGGTGGCGGATGGCGTAGCGGTCTAACGCGCCACACTTTGGTGTGGTGGGCGCTGCCTGTCAGGGACGCGGTTCCTACCAGACCGGCCCTGGTCGTCAGCCCCGATCGGAGGCGGCGTTTGGCTGTCCGCCTCCAGGGGAGGGGGGGGGAGGGTGAGCCGGCACGAGTCCGTCGAGGAGAAGGTAAAAATACGTCCGTGGAAGAATTTCCATCTCGGAAGAGGCGGGAACAATCAGCCCGGAATGAGTGTCTTGCTCCCGGAGGATGGGCGGCACTCGTGGGGGTGGGTAATTGAAATAAATAGAGGGTATAATTGGCAACCACATTGGGAGAAACACAGGGGGAAAATTTGAAATAAATGTTAAAAAAATAAATATATATACTAGTGTTCTCTATGCACGTGAGCCCTGCATTGCTGGCATGTTCCCCATTATGTGATACATATCTGAATACCAGCAAAAGGGGGGCAATACCGCACTTTATCTGGTTGCTCATTGACAGGTTCCAAACTTGGGACGGACACACACACAAGCCGCAACTTTAGCAGTTCAAAGGTCAGTTTGATTCTGCCTCACGGGCAGAATCTAATCACACGCACCAGTTTAAGGTGAACCAGACTCCCCTGCGTCAGGAGAGCGCACATTGTTTGGCTCCGTGGTGATGGACTCTCTGCGGAGGCTGCAGGCACAGTGGGTCTATCCCACAGGGCTGCTGTGTGTCTATGGGTTTTTCACTACCGTCAAACCACTGGAGCCCTTCCTCATCCCATACCTGACGGGCCCAGACAAGAACCTCACAACGGAACAGGTACTGTGCTGGCTCCGGAGGTCTGCTTAGCTTTGGTTTGTTCTTTACTCCGATTGGTGGTTGTGGTGGAGATGGAACTATGTATTGAAGCGGATTAAATACATTAAACTGAGAATTAAACCTTAAAAGTGTTGAATTGTTTTTATTATTTCAATTTGATTCAGGTTTTATTTGTTAAGCACTCCCCCTGAAGGTTTAACAGACAATCTTATCTAACTAGCAGGTTTCTTCTAAGTAAAGAACAAAGAGAAATGAGTGAGGAGGCGACACCCACTGCTGAAAGTGACTCCTCCCCCTCATTAATTCCAGGTGACCAATGAGATCTTCCCGGTGTGGACGTATTCCTACCTGGTCATCCTGCTGCCCGTTTTCCTTCTCACAGACTACCTGCGCTACAAACCAGTCATTGTATTCCAGTGTGCCAGCCTGTTCGTTACCACGGCACTGCTGCTGTGGTCAGAAGGCGTGGCAGCCATGCAGGCCATGCAGTTCTTCTACGGGCTGGTGACAGCCAGCGAGGTGGCCTACTTCTCCTACATCTACAGCATGGTGGACCTGCAGCACTACCGGAGAGCCACCTCCCTCTGCCGCAGCATCCAGCTGCTGGGCTACACCGTGGGGTCCGTGCTGGGCCAGGTTCTGGTCAGTTTTAGCCTCATGTCCTATAACAACATCCTGGTCCTGACCCTGGTGCTCACTAGCATCGCCCTGGCGATCTCCTTCTTTCTGCCCATGCCACAGAGGAGCATGTTCTACCACCACCGGGACAGCAGGGCGGCGACACACACTCTCCCCACAGCAAACATGCAGCCAAATGCACTCGAAGAGGCAGGGAAAGAGACAGGGGACCACATATCTCCTGGGGGAGGGGGAGGGGGAGGGGGAGGGAGAGGTCTCTCCTGTGGCAGCCAAAGGAAGTGTGGGCGTTCCCACCAGTGGGGGTGCGAGGGGCTGCTTTGAGGTAATGATTCACCTGTGGAGGGACTGTTTGCAGTGCTACTCCAGGTCACTGCTGTGCTGGTCAGTGTGGTGGGCTCTGGCCACCTGCGGCTACAACCAGACGATCAACTACGTGCAGGTCTTGTGGGAGCACGTGCAACCGTCTCAGAACTTCACGGTCTACAACGGTGGGGTGGAGGCCCTGTCCAACCTGCTCGGTGAGCCACCTTCAAAACTGTGTGACAGCTGTCAATCAACCATGAGAAGAAACATCAGCTTATTCAGCCTACCATACACAGTCCTTACTTTACGCAGAATACATTAACAACAACATTGAGCTCATTTCAACTCAGGGATCCTCTGCAACGTGTAAATCACTACTGTTTAAGTAACCCTGTGGTCTGTGCAGGGGCGGCCTCGGCCTATGCCATAGGCTTCACCCAGGTGAACTGGGCCTCGTGGGGCGAGCTGGCGCTAGGGTCCTGCTCTGCCCTGGGGGCAGCCGCCCTGTTCCTCATGACCTTCGTGGGCTCCATCTGGGTGTGCTATGCTGGCTACATCATCTTCAAGAGTCTGTACATGCTGCTCATCACCATAGCGATGTGAGTTTTTCAGATCAGGACCCCTACCGATGTGACACTGAGGTAGCACTCACCGCCCGAGATGTGGTTCTGTGTGGCTCAGTAGGTAGAGCATGATGTTGGCAACGCTTAGGTTGTGGGTTAAATTCCCACTGGGATCACATATACTGAAAAATGTATGCATTGTCGCTTTGGATAAAAGAGTCTGCTAAATGGCATATATTATTATATTACATTAAGACTTCCAAACCTAACAAACAAATGACAACAAAATGCACACATCCTTATGACATGTTTGAAAGCATGCATCTAAGAGATCAGTCATAATGATGGTTCCTGCTGTGCATTATTAGAAAGAGGAATGATTCCCAAAGAATATGTGAGCCCTGAAAATGTGATAACTCTGGAAACCTTTGAAGCAAGAACATTGTAGTGCTGCACAGACACTCCCTCAGCCCCCAACATTCTACAGCATGGTTTCTGCCAGGCCGCCATGCCAGAAGTGGTCCGGGTTGCAAAACATGTCCGGGTTCAGTAACTTTGGTGTGACATTCCCAGAACGTGATTCTGACACACTATACGCATAGGCCCTCGAACACAACGTTTGCACGACACGTCGTAACACACCAGATGTTTAACACACAATGCCTCCAAAATGATTGGCCTCCCCACCCCCAACCTCTCAGACCTCAACAGCAGAGCCATTACACGTAGCACACCAGCACATAACCCCAGCCAACCCCTCAACCCATTCTACTTCCATCAGGTCGCAGATCAGAACTATTTCCTGAAAAGTTCTATCTAGATTTTCTCCTCGCGGTTCCAGAGCTGTCCATGGAGAGATACGCGCTGATCTTCGGGGTGAACACTTTCGGGGCCATGGTGCTTCAGACGGTGCTCACGGCGGTGGTGGTGGACGGGCGTGGGCTGGGCCTGGACATCGTCCCACAGGTGGGCACCCCCGTGGGTGTTTTTGCGGTGTGGGGCTTGACAGGACTCTAACTCCAGGGTGAATGTGTCCAGCTCGAGGTGCATGACAGCGTGGAAGGCGGAGAGACACTGGGCTCTCACACTTTCCCCCCACTGTGTTACAGTTCATCATTTACGGCGGCTATTTCTCCACCATCGCTGCCTTGTTCCTCCTGAGGGGCGTGTACACCCAGGTGAGAGGCTGCAGCGCCCGCGCCCACGACTCGCCTGCAGGAGGAGAGAGCGCCTGTCCCAAAACAGACACCTGCCCGGGACACAAACTCTGACGGGAAGTGAGACGTGGCACAGCGGGAGACAAAGAGGCAGAGCTGTGAGGTCCTGGAGAGTCATGTGACGTGCCGTTCCGTCACAGCGGTGGGAGCGCATCTGTGCGCGGTCAGTGCCCATCGCTGTAGGCCCCTCGTAGTCCCAAGGGATGCCCTCACTGCCCTGTAAAACCCCGTGTGCTGCAGACCCCCTCCGTGCACTGCAGACCGCCTCACTGCCCTCAGCAGAGCCTGACCAGGGAACTACCCCGGCATTGGCCTCGCCATCAAAACACACGCAGATGTGGATCGAAACGTTTGCTTTGACTTTTTATTCTTAATTAAAAGTAAAACCTAAATACAAGGCAGATGAAAAGTGCTATTACAATAGAGCTAGAAATATATATCAGATTTCCCAGGGCTGCTTGATCTCTCCTACCACCATGACTTCCTACCCAGTCAATCATCTTCTCCTTTCAGTCTGCGCCCCTGCAGCAGGGCCCAAACCTTTCATGTCCAACAGAGTGCAATGTCTTTATAATGATAGTCATTTATAAATCTCTCTATTTTACAAAATGTCCCAACACATGAATGAGTTGTACAGAAAATACAAAAGAGTGGTTTTTTTTGTTTGTTTCGTTTTTTGTTAAAATCCATTTTAATATACATGTACACATTAACTTAAATTTCTGTAACACCCAACATAAGTGGTCTTAGTCTGTGATGACTGAGCACCTGAGGACGTGGACAGGAGAGTGGGCGGGGCCAGATCCCGGGGGCGGAGTCGCAGCCTGCTGGCGAGGTCCGGGGGCGGAGTCGCAAGCCTCTGGACAGGTAACGGAAGAGAGGCGCTCTTTCCCCACCGTGGGAACGGAACACAATGCATTTGCCTCCTTTTTTGTGTTGCAATGTCTGCTGTACCTATTGATCCAAACCACCTGTATTGATTTGTATTTTAGTTTTTTTCCCCCACAAATACAGACACTCTCAGTAGCCCAATGCGTTTCCCCTGTAACATACATGTGGTAAAGTTACCAATACTGATATGCACAAAGAGCAACATTTCTATGAAAAATATGTACAGAATTGCAGCATAATGAATGTGGTATTTTGCAATAACTTAGCATTAGCCAGTTTGAATATACATGTGGCTCTGTGGGGTTTCGGGGGGCCAGTTCACAGGTTAAATACAGGATGCGGGGAGACCGTCCTTCTGCGCACCGTTACCTCGTTCTGTTTCGACACTGATGTTGTCATCGCCATTGTTTTTCAAACTCAGTAGAAAATACAAGTTTTAGAAACGTATTTTAAAGCTACTCGTGAAACAAAACAGTGCAAGAGGTGCGTGGGCGCCAGGGGGTCACCTCCTAGTGGTGATTTTGCAGGAGGCGCGCTATAAGAAGGGGTTTGTGGAGGAACTTCCTGTGGGGTACTGTCCTGCAGGGGCTCCTGCCTGTAGAGAGAAAGAGAAAGAGAGTAAGAGAGAGAGAGAGGCTGGTGACTCTGCACCTCCTGCTCACACCTGTGGGCTGCAAAGACAAAGCCCCTTCACAGCACTCACCAAGAAGGGGTTACTCGACATCCCTGGCCCTGCCATCGCCTGCCCAAAGGGGGTCACCACAGGCTTGGCCTGTCCGAAGGCTGCAAACCCTGCACCTGCCGAGAGGGGGCGAGAGAGAGTTACTACAGGACTAGGATGATGAGTATAAACACAGGTCAGGGTAAACACACACACACACACACACGCACACACGCACACACACACACGCGCGCACACACACACACACACACACACACACACACACGCACACACACACACACCGTTGGGCTGCGGGGGGTAGGCTGGAGGCTGGGGGAAGGGGGCCTGCCCTGGGAGGGGCTGCTGGAACGTCCCGCTGAAGCTGGTGGGGATGTTGTAGGCGGCAGGGTGCCCGAATCCTGCTGGCATGCTCAGGGAGCCCGTCCCAAACGTGGCTGCAACACAAGAGAGGAGATATAACTACTGACACACACGCACACACAAGGAGACTACCGCTAACTACTGACACACACACACACAGGGAGATTACCACTAACTACTGACACACACACACCAGGAGATTACTACTAACTACTGACACACACACACACACACACACACACACACACACACACACACACACACACACACACACACACACACACACACACACACACACACACACACACACACACACACACACACACACACACACACACACACACACACACACACACACACACACACACACACACACACACACACACACACACACACACACACACACACACCAGGGCTATAACTCCAGGGCCTGTGAGCCTTAACTGCTCATCTCGCAGGGTAGTCCAGTCCCCTGTGTTTCAGAGTCTGGCCCGGTGAGGTTGTGGACTCGCGATCATAAAAGACCCACGAAATAAGACCCTCTCTGGGCCAGGCATGGGTGGAGGGCCATCCTACAGATACAGTGTGAGCGGAGCTGCCTCTGTGGCCCTGTTCCTGCTCAATATCTACTGATCTGGTCCTGCTCAATATCTACTGACCTGTCCCTGCTCAATATCTACTGACCTGTCCCTGCTCAATATCTACTGACATGTCCCTGCTCAATATCTACTGACCTGTTCCTGCTCAATATCTACTGACCTGTCCCTGCTCAATATCTACTGACCTGTTCCTGCTCAATATCTACTGACCTGTCCCTGCTCAATATCTACTGACCTGTCCCTGCTCAATATCTACTGACATGTCCCTGCTAAATATCTACTGACCTATTCCTGCTCAATATCTACTGACCTATTCATGCTCAATATCTACTGACCTGTTCCTGCTCAATATCTACTGATCTGGTCCTGCTCAATATCTACTGACCTGTCCATGCTCAATATCTACTGACCTGTCCCTGCTCAATATCTACTGACCTGTCCCTGCTCAATATCTACTGACATGTCCCTGCTCAATATCTACTGACCTGTTCCTGCTCAATATCTACTGACCTGTTCCTGCTCAATATCTACTGACCTGTCCATGCTCAATATCTACTGACCTGTTCCTGCTCAATATCTACTGACCTGTTCCTGCTCAATATCTACTGACCTGTTCCTGCTCAATATCTACTGACTGCAGCACGTGTTACACTGCTGCGCGCCTGACATGCAGCCGGGCAACTAAAACACCACCATGCACAGCAGTCCCTCGCCAACTGCAGGTTTGTCAACCCTGGCTCTGATTTCACACTCCTTATCAACTGAGTTTCACCAACAGCAGTCATCTGCCTCAGTTATTTATGGTTTGACGCGCACTACATTTGTGTGAAAACGTTTGGTTTCCCGTGTGATTTATTAACTTGTAGCATGTGACATTTAAATAAACTGAAGTAAATGTTTTTGGTTCTTCAGCCTGTAAAATGTGTGTTTTTGGTTACTCAGCCTGTAAAATGTGTGCCTACACAGTTCGCGACACAGAGCTGCAATGTGGAGACACTGTGTGACCATGTGACCAGGGCCAGGTGCTGATTAGCACCCAAGGACAGCTCCTCCGTTGTTAGCATATTTGTCGGGCTGAATACCCCAGAGAAGCGTCAGGCTGAAGATTGTGTCTGCGCATGTTGTGTCCTTAGCTTCTGCTCTAAGATAGCTTCACCAGGACCCGAAGGTTATTAGCACTGTTGGTCAATAAAGCTGACCGTTATCTTTACGGTTCTGAACATTGACGTCAGTATATTACACAAGTAAACAGGTTTCTAGCATTGTTATTTTTAGTCTAGAAGTATACGGGACAGGATTATCTTGAAATGGTCCTGGAATTAAGGGACTTCTTCCCCCACCCTGAATTTCCCATAGAACCACGCCCATTCCAAGTGCTGATCTGTGAATCGCAGACTAATTCAGGGACATAACCCCCACTCAGTTGGTGAGGGACAGCCATGGTGCTGCCACATGGCTTTGACAGAACATTGCTACACCGCTGACAGACATCATCCAGTCTGGTATAGCATACTGCTACAACGCTGAGACAGACATTACCCAGTATACTATAGCACAGTGGTCCCCAACCTCAGTCCTGGGGGCCCACTGTGTGTGCTGGTTTTTGTTCCTGCTAGTCTCTTGGTCAATTAGGGTTGTTGAAAACATCTGTGTAAGTTCTACCATTTTCTTCTTCTTCTTTTAACACAATGCAGGTTTGGCTCGTTGCCAATTGCTTTGTCATTGAATTCTTCATTTTCCACAAATGGTTTCTGTGACCAGCTGTTCACTTTAAGAAATAAGGCTCCCACTGATTTCACCTGTATACAATCGAATCAATTAAAAGATGTAATCTCTTTGTCATGCAGTGCGTTACAGAAAATGAGAGCAATAGTGACTGATTAAATGTCCTGGGATGTGAACATGGGACGTTTATTGTTCATGGCATGCATAGCTATTTCTGACATATGGCCTTAACAGTGTGAAATCATGCTTTAACATCAATTAAAAGTGTCTAATTAAGAACAATTAACAGCTAGTTACAATAGAGAGGCTACAATTATGGTTGGAACGAAAACCAGCACACACAGTGGGCCCCCAGGACCGAGGCTGGGGATCACTGCTGTAGCACACGCTTATATCGGTCTATGATGGAAGACACTGCACAGCAGCACACAGGACACTAAGCGGAAGAGTGCAGAAGGGACACACTCACAGTGACAAAAAAAACACGAGGATAATTTGGCTATCCAGGAGTTTGGTAACTTAGTGTCACTGCAGGTGGAAACATCGAGGCATGGTGGTTTTCAACATGGAGGTACACCTTTTGTTTGGTTTGTCAGAAGTGTACGGTTCAGCAGGTGTGCACCTTTTCAGGGTCTACACCTGTGTAAACATTCTCCGACCTTACTCCCCCCATGCTGAAAGAACAGCGCAGTGACGGCCAGCAGGGGGCAGTGTGCACGTTCGACTTTGCACTGCCTTTATCTACAGGTGGGCGGGGTGGAGATGGGTGGGGGTGGGGAGTTCCACGGAAGGCCGCGGAAGACAGGACGGCGACCGGAGCGCAGTGGCCGATTGACGCCTCCATGCTCGGGTCACTCAAGGGTCAAAGGTCAGAGCGCACACCACATGCAGAGTGGAGGAAACAGGAAGTTGAGATGAGTTCTAGAAGCACTGCGACACAAAGCCACACGGAGGCAGAGAGGGAGAAAGGCTGGGGCTTGGGGGGGTGGGGGGACCTACCAAAGTGGATGGGATGGAAGCCTCCAAACAGGCCTTGTCCAGCGTGACAAAACCAGACAGATTGGTCACACAGAGATACAGAGTTCGCTGCGGTTGTGGCTCACACACACGCACTTGTGTGTACTCACTCACACACACACTGTGGACGTTTTTATTTATTTTGCTCTTAACTGTGCCTCAGGCTTGTGTATATCTACAAAGGCACTGAACATCATGGAAATGTGGCTCAATTTACTAACTTATATTTCATAAAACACATAACATAGAATAGAAAAGGTAGAAGAGTAGAAAAGGAATAGAAAGGTTTTTTTTCTACTTTAACACCAGGAGAAGCATCTGTCGGTAGGACAAACAAAGCTCCATATATCTACATTACATTAGACATTTTAGGCATTTAGCAGACGCTCTTATCCAGAGCGACTTACATTTATTTTACATACAATCCATTTATACAGCTGGAAGCATTTATTTCACTGAAGCAATTCAAGTTAAGTACCTTGCTCAAGGGTACAACAGCAGTGTCCCACCTGGGAATTGAACCTGCAGCCTCTGAGTTACAAGTCCAGCTCCCAAACCATTGCACTACACTGCCAGCCCTGTCTGTCTAAAGTATGCTATGCTATTAAAACCAAAAGTCTACTAATGATGAAGACCAAATAATGTCCGAAATACTTTCACAAAAAAAACAATAAAAGAAATAAAAGAAAAATTATAAATTACTTATTGCAGGGAGCTGCTCAATTGTTCTCCTTTATTCATCCCAGCATTCTCTGTATGTTGGCCTAACACTGTTCCACAGATAATTACATCTGATACAAGGGGTGTATCCAAACCCAAACACCCTATTTGTAAATGCACAGATAATGCGCTGTATACAAATAATGTTCTCCCCGAAGCTGATCAATGAGATTTCTGTTATACTTCCGTTTTAAGCCACGCCCACGTCCGGTTTCCCATCTGAATACAGATCATTTTTTTGGTTGAAAAGATACGGATAGTGATGTCACTGCACGCCCCTAATCGATACCCTCTCCCCACCACTCTGCACCCCACCCTCACCTGCTGCCACAGCTGCTGCTCTCCCATTGGCCTGGAAGGGGTTGGTTGGGGCAGCCGAGGCAACGGCAGCAGCTACAAAAGGGTTAGTCGATGGAGCTGCAGGAGAGGAGGACAGGGACGGTCACATAAGCTGTAAAAACACGGTGCTAGAGTCTTGTGTGGAGTGAGGAGGCTGTCCACTCACCTCCAAAACCTTGGGGCATGCTGGGTACCACCTGCTGCCCCTGGGCGGATGTGACCCCCGTTACAGCGCCGAAAAGGTTTCTGCATCAGGAAACAAGAGAATCAGTTATGATCTCGCTCCCCCTGGTGCACAACTGCTGGCACTTGCGTGTGTGAGTGGATGTGCAGTGGCATGGTCTCTCAGTACAGGGGAAGCATTGCCGGTACTTGTGTGTGAGCATGTTAGTGTGTGAGTATATTAGTGTGTGAGCATGTTAGTGTGTGAGCATGTTAGTGTGTGAGCATGTTAGTGTGTGAGTGGATGTGCAGTTGCATGGTCTCTCTCACCCTGGGGCAGTATTGCTGGTACTTTTGTTCATGTTTGAGTGGAAGTGAGGTATCGTGGTCTCTCTCACCCCAGGACAGTATTGCTGGTACTCGTGTTACTGTGTGAGTGGGTGTGCAGTGGTGTGAGTATGTTAGTGTGTGAGTATGTTAGTGTATGAGTATTGTGGCAGCCCAATGGGCTGCACAAGGAAATGGCTGCCGGGTCCTTCGACACATGGGAGCCAAAACACTACATTTCCCAGCAGGCCACAGAAACACCTGAGCAAAGTCAAGGCAACGGGACTAACGACCAGCTGAAGGCCATTTCAAGGCCTATTTAAAGGGCTGAATCCCATTACACTGGGAGAGGAGTAGGAAAGTGTTTGTGAGGAGTTGGTGAGTGTTTGTAAGAGAGCAAACTGTGAAGTCGATTGACCAGCCAGTATTTGGAGAGAGAGAGTGATTGTTGGAGTGTTTTGTGTATGAAAATTGGATTGTTTGAGGACCCCCCTTTGGATTTTGACGACGGACTGG
This sequence comes from Aldrovandia affinis, assembly GCA_029706075.1. Classification (NCBI taxonomy): domain Eukaryota; kingdom Metazoa; phylum Chordata; class Actinopteri; order Notacanthiformes; family Halosauridae; genus Aldrovandia; species Aldrovandia affinis. The sequence goes on along the minus strand of JAINUG010000099.1, from coordinate 2,708,178 downwards.
ATTGCGGAACTGACTTGGATTTGGAATTGGAACGGACATTGACAACGAGCTAGGATTGCGGACTTTGTGTGTTTGTATTCCCCTGAAGACCCTACCCCTTGGTTTTGTGTTGTCAAGAGTTTATTTATTAAATTATCATTTTGGTTTCTGAATACTGCCTCCTCCTTGTTCTTGAACTTGCCTACGCCCTCTGCAAGGTCCGTGAGTGTCACCCAACCCCTGGGGACACCACAGTATGTTAGTGTATGAGTATGTTAGTGTATGAGTATGTTAGTGTGTGAGTGGATGTGCAGTGGTGTGAGTATGTTAGTGTGTGACATGTTATGTTAGTGTGTTAGTGTGTGAGTATGTTAGTGTGTGAGTGGATGTGGTCTCTCTCACCCCCGGGGCAGTATTGCTGGTGCTCGTGTGTGTGAGCATGTTAGTGTGTGAGTGGGTGAGTATGTTAGTGTGTGAGTGTGTGAGTATGTTAGTGTGTGAGTATGTTAGTGTGTGAGTGTGTGAGTATGTTAGTGTGTGACTGGGTGTTTAGTGGTCTGAGTATGTTAGTGAGTATGTTAGTGCGTGTGTGAGTGGGTGAGTATGTGAGTATGTGAGTGGGTGTGCAGTGGCGAGGTCTCTCTCACCCCGGGGTGGTGTTGCTGGTGCTGTAGACGCTGCCGGTGGGAGCGGAGGAGCTGAACACGTTGTCCAGCTCAGCCAGAGCAGCGTAGCGGTCTCCCCCGAGCCCGGCCAACTGGGCCTGAGGGTGCACCAAGCCAGCAGACGCAGGAGCAGAACTAACCCCGCTCGGCACGCCTCCCCCTAGCAACAGACAGAACAGAGACTGGGTCAGAACACAGGCCGGGGGGGACTGTGTCATCCTCATCCAGCAGACAGACAACTCCCCCAAAATCCTAGGTGCAATGCAACTCAAAAAACACTGCAGGGCTCAATTTTACAACCAAAAAAGAGAAATAACCTAGCACAACAGCTCCTAGCTTCCCCCCCCCACCACCCCTAGAGTTTTGAAAGACTTAATCTAATAATTTCAGCATTGCACCAAACAATTTGAAAGGGCCTGTGGAGTTTGGGTGTTCTGGCAGATCCAGCAGAAGCGGAGCATCATCCCATGGACATAATTTCAAACCAGATATTCCGTTATGTCTCAAGCCGATGCAGCCAAGACAACAGCCTGCGGAAGATGCACACGAGGGGGGAGGCTTCAGGCTGTCGGACACGATGCTGCCGCAGTAGAGTACGCAGCCACCGCAGGACAGACTGGGAGGAATGAGCTCCAGCGGCTCCATGGGCCCAGACGACTGAGCAGGTAAGGGAGCGGATGCCAGCAAAAAAACGAGTTTTCGAAGGCCCTGTTTTCTACTGGGATGGAACAGAAACAGCACTGACCGAACACCGGTAGCCTCGTCATTTCCACTGGTCACGCGTCCGCCTCAGAGGAGGGCAGGTGTCCAGGGACAGAAGGGCTGCGCGGTCTGTGCCTCGTGTGGCCAGGCCTCACTACACCCATGGGCAGGCCACTCATCTTTGATTCTGCAGAACGGCAGTGTCCCGGCAGGGTTACCTGGCTCAGGTTTGGCAGAGCTAAAGATGTTATCCAGGTCGGCCAGAGCGGCGTATCTATCCGCGGGGACGCTTGCGCTGTCTACGCCTGCTTTGGGGACCCCTGTGGAGTTGCTCTGGGACGAACTGAAGGAGCCAAAGTCGGCGCTAGAGGATTTGGGGAAGTTGTCAAAATTTGCAAAGTTGGCATTAGCTAATCCAGGAGTGCTACCTGTGTGAAGAAGAGAAACAGAGGGGTTGAATGGTTAGAGCCGACAGCGAGCGTAAGCGAGCCAACGGCACCAGCATGTGTGCAGCGCACACAGAGGCTCTCGTCCCACTTCATTACGCCCCCACTGAGTGAACTGGGCAGGCTTTGAAAACCATTCCACCTGTAGCCTGTTACCTTTACCTGGGTAAATGGCAGCATTACCTGCTCTTCCATTCAGGGGGGCCACAGGTCCAGCAACTAAAGTCCTGAAACCTGAAACTGTTTCTACACTGGCTTTCCAAACTGATGACTCACCCTGCCTTCACACTAAATCCTGCTATAGAAGAAGAAGCAGAATATTAAAGCTTGCTGTATTGGCATGATGACCCAGCTGGAGCCATAAGCACTCAAATGGAACAAAGGATAGGAATGCATCAACTAGGAATGACACTCACAGGTTGAAATATTTATTGTTTTAGGTTTATGGGCCCGCTGATAATATCTTTGTGCTGTGTTGTGCCAATGTAAGCAGCTTTTTTTACTGAGCTAGCTAGCAAAGTTTGCGGCCAGTTACAAACAGATGCAGCGCACTACCTGGCCAACTGGAACAAACCACTTCCTTGCATTTGTATTTCTGATGTCAAATCAACCTTTAGTTGCGTGTTAATTTTCAGTTTTGGCAATCTTTTGGTGGTATGTGCAAGGTCTTCTAACTTTCGCTCGCTGGCTAGCGTTCTTGCAATCTGACAAAAAATAGCAACTGCACTCTTGATTCCGTTGAATAAACAATGTAGTATTACATGGTCTGGTAACTTGGCCCTTAGCCCTGCTGGCCCTCAGCTCTTGGTTCAGGGGACTAAGCCATGACTGAGGCCTGATTAAGAAATGGAAAAGGTTGGTGGGCCAATAGCCTCCTCGGATTTCCATTTCTGGGCTACTGTAAGTTGGTGTTTGTGTCACATACACAGCGGCATTGTAGGACATTGTTGTATTATAGCGCTTTTCCACCGCACGGTACGGTATGGTACGGCATGCTAACAATCCATGATCCCACAATTTGTTGCTTTTCCCACTGCCAAGCAAACCGTACTGAACCCAAGTACCTGTGCTGAAGTTAGTGCTCTGTTCAGGTACTAGTGAGCGGAACAGGGAGCTAAAGGTGGAGCTAGCAACACTGCAGATCATTGATTGGTCAAGCGTAATCGTCATAGAATCATCATGCAAAATCTCAGACCGGCTCAAATACAACTGCCATGCTTTTTTGATTGACTTCACTTTGATTATTAGGCTTATTTTTTTCAAATTGATTGTTTATTATACCTTTGCATTGTTGGCTACAGATTTACCTACAGGGTCCTAGTTTAACTATGTGGTTGCTCCTAGCAAAAACTGTACTTCCCACTAGGGTGGCTTTCAGCTAAACTGTTCTTGACTAGTATTAACATTTTGTTTAACGTCGCTCTGGATATACATTTTCATAGTACCTGTAATGTAATGTAATTATTGGATTTTTAGAAAGATATATGGCATTATTGTCAGGTTTGCGTGATTCATACCGATTGTGTTAGGTAAACTGAGGCCTTTGAAACAAAAGAATCTGAACTGGAAAGTGTCAAATGACAAAGTGCTTGAACAATCTTGCGTCTCCATAAATTGACACTGGCTTCAATTTTCTTTAGCTCGTAGCGCATGCTGGACATATTTTTGCAGCGACAAGCTACGTAAAAGTACAGATTTAAACACAAAGACAAATATAGCTAATGTTTTCATTTTTATACGACTGAACAAATGTAGGCTACAGAAATATGAGGCATTAAATGTGATCTAGGTAAATTGCAATTCATTGGAGGACCAATGCTGAATAATAAATATACGATACGATACAATATACTTTATTTGTCCCCGTGGAGAAACTTGTCCATATATATATATATAGCCAGATATGAAATATTATATAGCCTAGTGTGGAGGTATGATACCTCCTGCACTCACTGCCCCCGACATGACTCCCAAACACCCAGGTAGAGGTAAGAACATTGTAGCTAATGTTACGGGGAAGGCTGCTTTTGTGAATTTGAGCTGGAATGTTTGCAATGTCATTGTTACTAATGTCACCAAAGCGGTCACATTCTTTTTTGTCACTTCAGATAACTCCTCCTATTTAACTCCTCCTATCTTCACGGTTCTGTTGTGCGATGGAAAAACAACACAGGGACTCGACCCGTGAAGGGGATAGTTACGGATTTGGATGGTTGCCGTATCGTACTGTACTGTATTGTTCAGTGGAAAAGCACCATTAAATATACAGTGGTGTCGTATGACAGTGCTGTATTAAGTGTTATATGACAGTGTTGCATGACAGTGTTGTATGACAGTGTTGTATTATATATACAGTGTAGTGTAATATAGTGTAATACAGTGTAATATACAGGGCGGCAGTGTAGTGTAATGGTTAGGGAGCTGGGCTTGTAACTCAGAGGTTGCTGGTTCGATTCCCAGGTGGGGGCACTGCCATTGTACCCTTGAGCAAGGTACTTAACCTGAATTGCTTCAGCAAAATATCCAGCTGTATAAATGGATTGTAAAAGAAATGTAAACTGTGTAAGTCGCTCTGGATAAGAGCGTCTGCTAAATGCCTAAAAATGTCAAAAATGTAAAAATGTATACGGCGGTGTTGTATGACAGTGGTGTATTATATATACAGAGGTGTTGTATGACAGTGCTGTATAACAGTGTTGTATTAAATATAGCAGTGATGTTGTAGGACAGTGTTGTATGACAGTGTTGTATTATATATACAGTGATGTTGTAGGACAGTGTTGTAGGACAGTGTTGTAATAAATATACAGCGATGTTGTAGGACAGTGTTGTATGACAGTGTTGTAGGACAGTGTTGTATGACAGTGTTGTATTATATATACAGAGGTGTTGTATGACAGTGTTGTATTAAGTGTTGTATTAAGTGTTGTAGGACAGTGGTGTATTATATATACAGCGATGTTGTAGGACAGTGTTCTGTCAGTGAAATGTATCTCATTTAGATTGCCCTCCAGATACTGGTCCTGGAGGGAATTGCCCCACCCTGCCCAAGACTTCCTAAAGCAGACTTCAGAGATTCACTCCCGGTCATACAGGCACTTATACAATATGCACAGAGGAGACAAAGATCACTGAGGGCACAGACACAGGAAGAGGAGCCAGAGTTCTATCAGAACAGAACTTTGGGGGAGAGCGTCTGGGGGGGTCGTGGGAGGGGGGCTTCCTGGCGTTGCCATGGAAACACAGAGCATGCCTCACATTCTAGCATGAGGGAACTCATTGTGTCAAACTATCAAGGCATTAATTTCCAAATAGTGCATATATATATAAAACTAAATAAACCTACTATTCAAGGAAATAAAAGTACCATTTCTAAAACTGCGTGAAAACACTGCATAGAGACCAGTTTAGCAAATAAACAGTGTTGGCTCAGAAGTAACCGAACATTACACAAGATCCTCATTTGACAAAAGTCAATACAGCAGAAATGATGGTGTTTTGCATAAACATCTCATTCCTCTGTGGTCAAGCTCCGGCTTCGCTTCCTGCTCTCTCACTGTGAACACTGGAGCCGTAAATTCTTCCAAACGAAAGACGACACTGGGACCGCACCGAACAAACCTTTGAACCTTGGCCCCCCAACCCCAACCCCTCCCTCCCTCACTCCTTTCACAGCTCGCTAAAGACCAGCTTCATACCGTCGACCCCACCGAGACGCCCTGCATCTCAGAGAGCTGAGCACTGCTCCCGCTCAGCAGGGTGGGAAAAGATCTAGATCTTTCTCGACCATTTTTATCAGACGTCAGCTGGTGGTGGGAGTTCTACCACAGACACAAATAGACAGACAGACAGACAGACAGACAGACGGACGCCCAGACAAAGGAAGAGACACAGAAACAGGGGAGGCGGGAGATGGAGACAGACTGGGCTGGGGACCCATGACACTTACTGTGTGCAGCCAGGTGTGGCAGAGTGCTGGTAAAGTCCCCTACACTGCGGCTGGATGACAGAGCAGAGAACGCTGGCAGGAAATCAATGAAGGAAAGAGCGCAAAAGAGGAGAAAAAAAACCAGAAAGACAAACAGAAATGTGAAGCAATGTTAAAGACAAAAGAGAGCAAATGAAAAACCGAAAGCTCCGGTGGAGAGCAGAGCGTGAACAGGGCCGGCTGGAGTGACGTGAAGAGGCTGTTCAACAGAGCGTGGGTGGGGGGTCAGAGGTCACGGCGCACTCGTGTGAGCAGCAGCGGAAGCGCTGGTGTCTGTCTCTTTAGACCACCTCCACCCTGGGGGAGGGGGTGGGGAGGGGGGGTATACTGGGCTGTGTGAATGTGAAGTGAACGGCGGATGAGATGAGGGGGTAACTGTGTGGTGTGGACAGCCTTCATCGCCGCCGCCGCGGAACAAAAACACACAGCGGAAAACCAATGGGATGGGGGCGACGGTTCCTGGCCCTCCCATAGGGAGGAGCGAGGGGGGGGATGGGGCTCCCGCACAGGGGACCTCCCAGGAGCGGTGAACTGCGGCACCGCAGAGCCGGACAGAAGGAAGCACTTACGAGAGGTATAGAGGAAAAACGCTAAAGAAATACAGGAAGTGTATGATGGAAACAGGAAACATGTTAACATGTTGGGGGGGGGAAGAAGAAGAAGTAGAGAATGTAGAAAGCGGAGGACGCAAAACTTGTTTCCCCAAAGACATGAGTGTGAGGAAGTGAGTATGCGTGCGTGTGTGTGTGTGTGTGTGAGCGTGTGAGCGTGGGAGCGAGCGTGCGTGCGTATCGGCAGGAGAAAGTGAGATGCTGTACCTGCGTGAGAGGGCTGGGACAGAGGTTGTGGTGCAGGGGGGAAAGGAGCTGGCGCACCAGAGTTTCCGAATGCATCAAAGTTAGCAAAGTCTGCATTAGCAGTACTCTGAGCTGCAGGGGTCAGAGGGGAAACAAAAAAACAAAACAAAATGGTTAATGGTTCCACAGACACTGGAATGGGCCACCGAGGTGTGGGGGCGCACGGACCACAGATGTGAACAGACATGCGGTGACACTGTGAAACACAGGGTTTCCTATACCTGCGAAAGAAACCGTCACCTTTATCCACCAATACGACACCTGGCCTAGAGACGCATTACTCAGGGGAGATAAACCAACCACTGACCCTGGATCAGTTTCCTGCGCAAAATTACTAAAGGCTTCAGCACACATTACCACAAACATGCACTCACTGTGGAGAGACAGTAAGGACTCACGTTTCACTGTTTGGATGTCTGTGTCTGTGTGTTTCACTTTCACTGTTCCTGCAGAGCACCTATGCACAGTTGACTACAATTCCCACAAACACACACAGTGAGGGATATCTCAGTAAAGGAGGTTGGGAGCTGTTCCAGGGACACGCCCTCACCCTGGCCAGGCCTTACCTGGGTGGCTGTTAAAATGTGCAAAGTTGGCAAAGTTGGCCGATCCTGCGTTCTGGGAGGGCGGGGCAGCGAAGATGTCTCCGCCCAGGTCACTGAGGAGGTCGAACTTCTTCTCGGGGAACTGGCCACCCACCTGCTGCAACTGGGCGCGGCCCACCACTGGGGACTGGAGAGAGCACAGTGACCACGCTGAAACACACCCAACCCACACAACTGTGGCTCTGTGTGGCTCAGTGGGTAGAGCATGGCACTGGTAACGCTTAGGTTGTGGGTTCAATCCCCACTGGGGCCACATATACTGAAAATGTATGCATTCACTACTGTAAGTCGCTTTGGATAAAAGCGTCTGCTAAATGGCATATATTATTATTATTATATTATTATTATAATCCTCATGCAGAGCTACCTCAGAGGCCTACAAATCTCAGAGAGTGCACAGTGAATGCACAGTGAATTTAGAGGTGTATATATAACTAAGGGCATGTGCCTTTCACCACCTGTGTCAGGAACCCGCAGTTCCGTCCTCAAGAGGTCAATGGAGGACTTTCTGAAGCCTCTTGTTGAGCAGTCAACAATTACGATCTCATTCAATTACTGCAAATGAGGTGCGTATTGCAGTGCAGTAGACTAGTCAGCAGTTGGTGCTGCACACACCCACGCGTAACCATACTGACAGATTTGTAAGTAGGCTTCTGCTTTCAATTGTGAAAATATGTCTGTTGACACTTCTGTAGGACATATCATGCCTGTCCTGGAGCAAAGAAACTGATATGTTGAAATGAGTGGGCGGATATTTTTCAACCGCACAAACTCATAAAAACAACTGAAGGCAAAAGGAAAATGTTTTTTAGACAGCCTAAAGGCCAAAAATGGCATATATTAAAAAAATGATAAAGAACAAAATGGTTATTGATAGGATGCCTTGATTTTGAAAATTCAGTTACAGGAGCACAATGTTTTATATTTTTGTGTTGAATTGAATCATTGTCAGATCATTTGTTGATTCCTCTTTCCTGACTTGTCATAGAGGTGTAAAAAGGTGTCCATAAGAGGAAACTCCCCTCTCTGAAACAACGTCAATTTGTGGACTTGTGCCCTTGCACCAACACACATACTGGCACTTCATTGTATGATTGCTCATATTCATTTGAGTAATTGCCACTAATTACTGAAAACAGAGTGCCTACAGTGCCTTGAGGATCAGAAAGGAACTGCAGCTTCTTGAGAGAGGTGGTGAGAAACGCATGCCCTTATAGCATATAACCCACAGACAGCACAGTAACCTCACATGGCACCTTACATGGATCTCATAGTGATTTGGGGGGGAGTACTCTTAACCACAACCAACAGCCCCCACACCTGGATGTTAACATTGCAGCCCTTTCACGCCAGAATGCTCCCCACACGCCAAATGAGGTGGGGAGGGAGGAATTACATTGCCAATTCAACAGGGTGATGGTTATATTGAGAACCCCGTGCCGTTACTGAAAGTAGTCTGCTTTCAGTGCACCTTTCCAAGATACTATTTAAGTATAAACCAATTTTAAATATTATATACATTTTACATTTTAAGCATTTAGCAGATGCTCTTATCCAGAGCGACTTACAAGATGTGCATTAATACATGGTAGGAACAATCATAGTTAGCGCACAAGATCAGTGCAGTAATACAGCGATAGACATCATTCCAGGCGTCTGCGTATCATACCTGTAACACTGGGAAAGAAAAGGTTAGTGTGTTTTTTTTTTTGTTTTTTTAAATAGTGTAGAACAAGTAAACAGTGGTGACGACAGATTGGCTAGATGGACAGTGTTCAGTGGTAGTGGAGTCTGAAGAGGTGGGTTTTGAGTCTCTTGTGGAAGATTGCAAGTGATTCCGCATTTTCAACTTTCAAATGAACCACATGGCTGAGTGTCTTGGTCAGAAGACAATGAGAGGTCATTTTGGCATGCAGTTTCGTGCAGGCTACCTGCGGGGACATAGACTCCCACTGTTTTCACACGATGCTAATCATGCTAACGGTTTTCTTATTCATTGTTCATATAGACAGCGAATTCGCCAACAACTCTTCATTGGATGCGTAGTACATCATAGTACTCAAAACCCACCTTTTCAGACTCCACTGCTGCTGAATTCTGTACAGCTGAATTCTGTACATCTACCCAATTGACATCACCACTGCCTACTTGCATATGTATCCCTGCCTACTCATTTAATAAAAATTTAAAAAATTACTAATCTTTTCCTTCCCAGTGTCACAGGTATGATATGCAGCTGTCTACAATGATGTCTATTGCTGTATTACTGCACTGATCTCTTGCGCAAACTGTGATTGTTCCTACCATGTATTAATGCACATCTATTTATACATCTAAGTCGCTCTGGATAAGAGTGTTTGTTAAATGCTTAAAATGTAATGTAAATATATATTGAATGTTAAAAAAAACTAGAATATACTATGAAAAGCGTAGAGAAAAGTATCTAGAAAATACTAGAAAGCGTCTCAGCTTTCCCACCTGTCCCACTAGGTCAGCGGTCACAGGGTTGTTCTGCAGCACAGGTCTCACCTGACTGGGCGTGGTCTTGTTGAGGTGCAGGGTAGGGGCGGACTCTCCGAGCAGGGATTTGAGGGGCAGCACCTCGGGGTGCTGCTGGTGCTGCTCGCCGAGGAGCCAGAGATGGAGGCGTGGACGGAGGCCACCACCCTGGCCTGGTCCGGAGGAACAAACCTGCAGATCACACGCACACACGCACACACGCACACGCACGCACGCACACACACACACACACACACACACACACACACACACACACACACACACACACACACAGACAAACACACACACACAGACAGACAGACACACACAGACACAGACACAGACACACACACACACACACACACACACACACACACACACAACACACACACACACACACAGACACACACACACGCACAAACACACACACACACACAGACACACACACACACAAACAGACACGCAAGTACAAACACACACAGACACAAACAGCCATGCAACTACACACACAGACAGACAGACAGACAGACAGACAGACAGACAGACAGACAGACAGACAGACAGACAGACAACAATCCGTCAGGAAGGAGGAGAAAGCACAGATCCTCGACCAGAAAGATAATTTATACCCGACCTGGGCAAAATACATGAGCATTTTCAAATAATTCCATAAAATACCTTACTCAAATACTATGCCAAGAATGTAGGACAATAAGAGCCATAAAAAGCTTGTGCAAAGGCTCACAGATCAATTAAAATTAATAATATGTTTATCTATTTATGAGACTTAAGATTTTTATATACAAGATATAAAATGGATAAATGCTTATTTACATATTGATTGGGATGGTTCTGTTGTGGCTAAATTGTAGTTCCATCCTTAACTCACTGGGTGAAGGTTAAGTTGTGTACACTACCATGACTGTACATTGTGATTAAATGATGAGAAACTTTTAAATTGTAAATACTAACTATTTTCTAAATCAATTCTACTACAATTACTTTCAAATACATTGAATGTCCAAATATTGTACCTTCAAAATATTTGAATTCCCATTGGGACCACATATACTGAAAAATGTATGCATTCACTACTGTAAAAAATGGCATATATTATATTATTTGTAAATAATATATTTTAAGATACTTTTATGAAAAAGCATTGAATTTGATTTACACAGGCCAAGAATCTGTTCCAGGTAAACATGAGATCTTACCATCTTTTTTTCTCATATTTTTCTTGAAGGAACTCTTTGACTTTCTGTGGTTCACGGAAGTCTGGTATAGCAGAAGTCCTGTCATCGTACAGACCCAGCCATATCTGTTTGCACACCTGAAAGGAAGACAGTAAGAGCTTGAGAAACTATTTTTATTGGTGCAAGTGAGAAAAAATTTTTTTGAAACATTTACAAGCAGTTACAAAGTCACGTAAACTTTCTGTCTACACAGTTTACAAAAATGATTCCCCTCTGCTTTCTAAATTCACTGGTATGGCAACAGATGGGAAAGCATGTGACAACGGTGCACTTTGCCTGTCTAAGTGCGCCAAAGTACAGAGAGGGCGGGCGAGAGAGAGAGAGAGAGAGAGAGAGAGAGAGAGAGAGAGAGAGACAGAGAGACAGAGAGAGAGAGAGAGAGAGAGAGAGAGAGAGAGAGAGAGAGAGGAGAGAGAGAGAGAGAGAGAGAGAGAGAGGAGAGAAGGAGAGAGAGAGAGAGAGAGAGAGAGAGAGAGAGAGAGAGAGAGAGAGAGAGAGAGAGAGAGAGAAAGAGAAAGAGAGAGAAGACAGAGAGACAGAGAGACAGAGGAGAGAGGAGAGAGGAGAGAGAGGAGAGAGACAGAGAGAGAGAGAGAGAGAGAGAGAGAGAGAGAGAGAGAGAGAGAGAGAGAGAGAGAGAAAATGAAGAGTACAAACAGCTGGAAGCCCTTTGAGCAGCCTCAGTTCCTGGAACGCTCAAGAATTTCGCCACATTCCAGAAAATTCTGCCACATTCCAGGGCCCAGAGGTACCCTGCTGTGGCTGAGGCTAAATTAACTCCTTCAGCACCATGGAGGAAACACACAGCCCTGGTTCACAAAACGCAAACCACAGAGGAAACACACACAACAACTTTGAATATGAACTCAAATGCCAATTCACCACACACACTACGGGTTAAGCCTTTTACATTTTATACATGTAAATTCCATGGCTACCAAGATCAACCGTTTTTCTTTACCAAACCCCAAATGAAACTTTTTCTGCATCGTGAGTACATTGAAATGCTCTTTAAAACCTAAACAAATGTTTAGTTAACAGTTCTGGTATAAAAAAAATACTTTTGGAATTCAGACCTCATCAAATAACAATCAAATATTGTTTCATCCCTAGTGCGTACTGCGGCAAATTCGCAGAGACCGAGCCCAGGCCATGACACAAACAAAGCTTTTTGATGTCAGCATTGAAAAGGACAGTATGAATATGACAGTGCTCCAGACAACTCCACCCACTATTGGAACTCCTCCCACTTCCTCTCCAAGTCCTGCGCTCTCCCTCCCCCACACACACACAAATACCTTCGCAGCGGAGGGACTGGAGACGAGCGCTCGTTATTAGCCGCTCGGAGAGTGGAGTCTGGCAGCGGAGCAGCTCAGTCCAACCCGAACGTGTCCTCGTTAAAAGCTAATCAACGCAGGAAATGCACAGCCTCCGCCATAGAGACCATCACTCAGGCATGTACAGCCTCCGCCACAGAGACCATCACTCAGGCATGTACAGCCTCCGCCATAGAGACCATCACTCAGGCATGTACAGCCTCCGCCATAGAGACCATCACTCAGGCATGTACAGCCTCCGCCATAGAGACCATCACTCAGGCATGTACAGCCTCCGCCATAGAGACCATCACTCAGGCATGTACAGCCTCCGCCATAGAGACCATCACTCAGGCATGTACAGCCTCCACCATAGAGACCATCACTCAGGCATGTACAGCCTCCGCCATAGAGACCATCACTCAGGCATGCACAGCCTCCGCCATAGAGACCATCACTCAGGTACAGCCTCCGCCATAG
>JAINUG010000099.1:2625385-2690385 GCA_029706075.1 Aldrovandia affinis | reverse complement strand
GAAAAGAGAGGAGTGGGGAGAGAGGAGAGAGAGAGGAACAGAGAGAGGAGAAAATGAGTGCGGATGAAGACAACGGGCAGAAGGAAAGGAGAGAGAATAGAGAGATGATGCAGCGGTCTGTCCTCAGGGCACATCCAGGCACTCTGCTCTCTACACACACACACACACAATCAATAACCTCCTAGAGGTGTACATTGTTAAATTGACATTTCCCATGTAAATATATATATAAATACAGACACATTAACTTAACCCTTAGCCGCCCATACATGCTCATATCTTAGAGGATGAGACGGGGCTCTGAGGGCAGGTGAAACTCTACCTGCACAGTGTCATCTGAGCCAGCAGGTACCAGCATGCCTCAGTGAGCATGTCACCTGAGCCGTGCAGTGTATGCACACACAAACAGTTTCCCCCCCCCCCCCACACACAACACACAACACACAACAAGACAACACAACACAACACACACACTCCAAAACTCTCACACACACACACACACACACACGCAGGGCACAGAAGCGCACACGCACAGAGAAAGGAAATGAACCTGAATGGACCCAGAGGGAGGGTGAGTGTGTGTGCTTTTACAGAAATGCAAAATCCCTCCAGACCCCAGAGTATAGGAGGAGGCTAGTTATCTGCTGACTGTCTGCAATGTTAAATTATTCACTGAACTGTGGAACAGGGAACACACACCACTGAATGGTTCAAACCCAGAGTCTGCTGCTCTCAGCTGGCCTTAGCAGAACTACAGCGCTGACCACAGCCCGTCGAGACCAGAACTGGGCTCAACAGCACTTTAATTACAGGTGGAAATATGGAGCTTTCCATTTCAATGTCATTGCTCACATTCATTGGGCCCAGGATGACAGACAAGGCGATCCCACAATGCACCTGGATGACACAGATAATCCTCAGTCTTTAAACCTCATTTCTCACATTAGTTTCACACTTTCCCCCTGGGTGAATAATGAAAAGACATCACACAGAGTTTCCTGTACCCATTTGGTAATAACTTTGGGTTCAGTTAACTTGCCTCCCCAAATTACTGAGCCGCTCCAATATTGAACAGGGCGGCGACTGGCTGTCCGCCCCAGGGAGGGGGGAGGGAAGCCGACATGACGTTTGCTGCGCATAAGAGTGGCCCTGTAGTACCGGGTTACGGTCGACGGCCTGGTGAGTGTCGTCTCGGAGGAGACGTTACTTCGCCTTCATCACTACCGGTCGCAGGACTACGGCAGCGAACTCACATTACTAGGGGGGCATTGACATAAAATAGCGGGTCTAATTGGCTTCTAAATGGGATAAAATCAGAAACAAAATCTTAAATTATTTTTTTAATTTTTTTAAAGAACACTGTATGCTTATGTTGGCAGTTAGCCGAGCTAGCTGTACGGTATGACGACACGTTCAGACTAAAGATTACCACACGGTTGCTCTGTAGCTTACATCTATAGCTGCTGAAAGGAACACAAACCTATAAAACCAAATGTTACACATGACTCAACACTCGAGGTTTTGGAAAACAGACAAGGACAATTTGAATCAGCAGGGAAACCCTGACTTGTGGCTGCAAAATACCAGACAGACAACCATTCCGCTGTACCAAAATAACTAGTTATGTGATTTTATAGCTGAATACCCTATAGAGATGTAGCTTCATGAAACTGCACAGTAACAAGTAAACCAAGCATTTCAAAATAAACTAAAGCAACAGCTCGTCCATTACATTTCTGACAAAGAGGATCCATACAAGGTAAACCATGTTTACATCATTTCTGAATGAGCTATACATCTATTTCTACAATGTAAGACGATTCTATGCAAATGAGAACATGATCAATCAATTGTAAAGTCCCAAGTATATAATTAGCTCTTCTATATAATATCAAAGATCAGGCATACTATATATACATATAACAGTTTTGTACACTTTTCCTGCCCTGAAAGCTGCTTGGTTACTCCTGCGCTTGTGCTTGTGTTCTGCCTTCTGTCAACTTTCGTCTGCTCTGTCTGAAATGTAAACAGGGTGCATATGAAGGCAAGCATCAGGCGATATGACAGTAAGCTGGGGTAGACCTATCAGCCGAGATGTTCAATGAAAGGCCTGAACCAATGTGGTCATTAGAAGATTCAATGGCAGGCTGCTGGGTGGCTCTCCCTGTTAGGTCACTGTTCTAGTGTGGGGATGAGCCCCGCGGTCTGGTATCGCATCCAGACTGTGCCAGTGCCGACTGTGGCCATTGCACTGGGCAGGGAGGGAGGGAGGGAGGGAGGGAGGGAGGGAGGGAGGGAGGGCTTCAGCCAGCAGGGTGTCCCCTGCTTCATGGCACAACAGCGTCTACTCTGGCCAGTCTGGATAGTTGTGCAGTCCTTTGGGGCAGGAGGTGCAATGCTTTCGTGGTCGACTAACTTGACACGTTCTGGGGTAAATGTATCCGAGTCCTCAGTCTCGTATCAATGGAGGACACTGCAGCAAAGGGATGGTTTCTACAATTGTGATTGGGCATTTGAAATTAGGGAGAAAAATCTACCTACCTTCGAATTGCCTTACATGAACTTGACATGAAAACAACAATTTACAAAGCCAAGCACAATTAAAGAGCAGCACCGTCACCAGTATCAAATTAGTACATTCATTATAAAAATCTGGACTAAAACAAACACACAGTAAAAGCAGGCCACCACTCCACACCTTGGTGGTATTCTGGGTCTGAGGGAGGAGGAGTGAGATGAGGAAACTGGGTCAGATACAGGGACAGCGTCCCAAAGGACTGAGAGACTGTGTGATGTCAACACAAGCTTGCAGCACCAGAGCATGTCTGTTTCACTTCCTGTTTCCTGGCAGATGACAGGAAGTGGGCATGGCGTGCCTGGGTGTCCTCATATGCCTGACATAGGCCAGTGCCACATAAAAAATAAAAAATAAAAAATAAAAAAACTCGATGTTTTTTTGTTGTTGTTTTTTTTGCAACCAATTGCTATCACTATCTTCACAGATCAGCACATGGTAGGAACCTGCTTCCCAAATCCCCCATCCCCCTCCCCCATCCGTGCCATACCCGTGTTGACTCAGATGGTGCTGTGTGTGAAAGGAGGACACTGAGCCAGTGTGTGAATGGTCTCTGACCTCCATGAGAATCAACACAGTACTGCACTGGTAATTATCAGCTAGGCTAGTACTGTAGGGCCAATCACAGAATGATATGTTAAGGAGCTATTACCATATTGTAACACTTTTATTCAGCATCATTCTGTAATCTATATGTCTATACAGCCTCTGTTACATGCTCTTACTGGAAGGAAGACAAAGAGAACACACACTGGGTGGTTCTGTGTGACTCAGTAGGTAGAGCATGGCGCTGACAATGCTTAGGTTGTGGGTTCGATTCCCACTGGGACCACATGTACTGAAAAATATATGCGTTCACTACTGTAAGTGGCTTTGTATAAAAGCGTCTGCTAAGTGGCATATATTATATATACGCTCACGCACACACACAAGCTCACACGCACACACAAAAGCTCACACGCACGCACACAAGCTCACACGCACGCACACAAGCTCACACGCACACACACCATGAAGACAGAGGAGTTCTGATGCCAGGTGATAACCATAAACTCTGAATTGACTGGCACTTTAGATGTGCGCACACGCGCACACACACACATCCATCCATGCGCACATGCACACACGCGCACACACACACACGAGCACACACACCCATCCATCCATGTGCACATGCACACACGCACACACACACGAGCACACAGCATGAGCTCAACCCTTGTTTGCATATTTTTCTCTCCCCTCAAGCCATGAAACCAGCAGCTGAGAAAAACAAGCTCTAAATCATTTTCAAAAACCTCACCGATACATCTACACCCACCTCTGTGCCTCACTGATACATCTACAACCAGCTCTGTGACTCACTGATACATCTACAGCCATCTCTGTGCCTCACTGATACATCTACACCCACCTCTGTGCCTCACTGATACATCTACAACCAGCTCTGTGACTCACTGATACATCTACAACCATCTCTGTGACTCACTGATACATCTACACCCACCTCTGACTCACTGAACATCTACAGCCATCTCTGCTCACTGAAATCATTTGACTCAAAATCTACCCCACCTCTGTGCCTCACTGATACATCTACAACCAGCTCTGTGCCTCACTGATACATCTACACCCACCTCTCTGACTCACATCTCTACACCCACCTCTGTGCCTCACTGATACATCTACACCCACCAGCTCTGTGACTCACTGATACATCTACAGCCACCTCTGTGCCACTCTCTGTGACTCACTGATACATCTACAGCCACCTCTGTGACTCACTGATACATCTACACCCACCTCTGTGAGTCCCATCTCTGTGACTCACTGATACATCTACACCCACCTCTGTGCCTCACTGATACATCTACACCCACCTCTGTGCCTCACTGATACATCTACACCCACCTCTGTGCCTCACTGATACATCTACACCCACCTCTGTGACTCACTGATACATCTACACCCACCTCTGTGCCTCTGTGACTCACTGATACATTTACACCCAGCTCTGTGACTCACTGATACATCTACCTACATGTATCATCATGAGTGTCCGAAGAACACCAAGAGCCCACCATGCTCACAGGGGCTAAAGACACTCATCCATGTTGCATGGACAGCGAAGGTCTCTACCACACTGGCTGCAAGAACAGAGGCAATGTCTAGAGCACAGGACGGCCCTCTCTGTTCTCTGGTCCCATAATCCACCAGGAGTCCATTGTCTCCTTTTCCTGGATTACTCTCCACCTCCCTGCGCTCAGAGAAGAGTGCCTGAGCTCAAACCGTTCACAGAACTTCACAACTGGACAGTTTTGGGTCCTGAGGTAGTTCTGAGTTACTGGCCTTTCTTGAACACACATCGCTGCGCTTGCTGTAGAGAGCTCTCCTCGTGGACACAAGGCGTTGCGCTGGTGAGAACCCCACCCCACCCCACCGCCACATGGAATGTGTTTACGCTCTGCATTCCAAACCCACTCCTCAAACAGCACGCAGGAGTGGGGGCGGGGGGGTCGGCTGCTCCTCAACTCACCCCACGCAGGTACAGCACATCTGGAGCACGACAGAGAGACAACGTATCTTGGAGCCATCTTTTTCATTTTCTATCTAAAAAATTAACAATCTGGGAATTTATCCAAGGTAAAATGAGATACGTTGTTCTGGGAAAAAATAACACAATTCATTTTTCCCAAAGCTACTGCACCACTGAAAGAGCACTGGAACATTACACTAGACGGCAGTATCACCAGCATAAAACTAGCCACTGTATAAACGTTCGGTGATTTAGGTTTGGTGATTTTAGCCCTACTGTTATTTGCATTAAAATAAGTTGCACATTTACTAGCCGATGAGCTAATCTCTAACAGCATGCGACTTAGCTAGGTGACACTTTATCAGATTAGATGGAATATTATTAGATAGCTAGTTTACTACCTATACATTAACTGCTAAGGTTTCAGGAAAATGTCAAAATCCACTGACAGTCCCTCAGCGGCCCAGGGACCCACAGCGAAAGCTCAGCGAACGCTGATCCCTGGTGTTCTGACACGCCTGTGATGCAATGCTGTCCTCTGCTCTCATGGTGTTTTTAATGTTCTCTGATCAATACCCTTCAGTGCCACACCACTGGCAGGAGCATACATCTATTTTTGTAAGTCTGGAATTTTCAGTTAAGAACCAGGTTAAACCAAGCATACCCAACTCCCAAATATGCGTCAACACCCTCATTACACCAACAAACACATTAAATTACACCCAATGCCCAAACATTACTTCACCGACCTCCCCTGCCCTCCCCTCCCCTCCACGTCGCAGGGAATGGACAAAGCCAACGTACAGATCAGTCAATATAATGAGGTGCAGGTCCATCCGAGCTAGCGGTACTCCATACAGCGCTGACTCACTGTGACACTATTTCCCTAGAACATAAAGGGGCTCTCATTCGCCGTATCCAGCTGAAGCACTGGTTCAGTGATGCGCCCCACAGTCCAGAATAAAATCCCGACCGCGCTAAAGCCGACTGCGGCCAGGAGTCCCATTGGGCGACTTTTAATTGGCTGTCGTGTCACACATACACCCCCCACCCCCACCCCCACCCCCCCCTCCAACTCATCGCACAATAGCGACTCCTGTGATCAACAGTGCACCTGCGTTCTGCCTGTGCCAGCTCCGTAACGTGCGGAAGAGGAGCGAAGACGGAGCTTTTCACTCTGCAGGCCACCAGCTGAGGGTCACAGCCACTGCGCCGGAGGAGCAGAGAACGCAAACATGTTCCAGGGGACGCAGCGACAGGACGGGCCTACAGCTGCAACGAGCCATTCCACCCTACAGCATACAGGACAATGACTGAGGATGGGAAGTATCAAACGACTTTAAAAAGGGGACATGAAATGACGAAAAGCCATAATGCCGGTTTAAAGACGGGAGTAAGAACGCAAACGGCACACTGCTTTGATGGTCCCAGCAGCACAGCCGGAGGCCGCAGCACAGCCAGCAAGAGAGTGGGCGAGAGCGAGACAAAGTTTTAGAACACTTAAGCATAGCCGTCCAACGCACCGTATTTTGGCTGGTCTGATATGGCGCGCGCTGCCTGTCAGGGACGCGGTTCGCAACCAGTCTCGACCAGACCGGCCCTGGTTATCAGCCCCGATCGGGGGCAGCATTTGGCTGTCCGCCCCAGGGGAAGGGGGGGAGGGTGAGCCAGCTCAGGTCCTCTGTTAAGCACGTAAGGAGTCTCCAGAACGTGGGTGGGCGAATTCCGTTTTTACATCATTTTACTGTCTCATTACCGTATATAACATTTCAATTTGCTGATTTATTAAGTACGGAATCGCCATTAAATCAATGTTAAAGTGACAAAGATTATCCATGTAGAATACCAAATACTTAAAGTACAGTTGGGGTACCAATATGGTGTATATTGGGGGTACCATTCCCACTTCCACACTGAGAAGTAAGAACGCAGAAGCAGAGCACACGACACTGCTGCGGTTCTGCACTCGCTTGGGAAAATCATTAGTTGACTGTTTGCTTTGTGGAAAACGGCAAACATTTGGACGGATGAGAAGGAGGACCTGACCGAGTTGGACCTGACTGAGGAAAACCCTGTGTTCTACAACGCAACGCAAAAATGAAAGCTATTCGAACAGAGTCACTGAATCCGATGCCTGCCTCGAGATAATTGCCGGTAATTACACTTGTCATTGTCGACTATTCAAACATGAACGCATACCCTTGAACTAATTTTAAAAATAAATCCTTGTGATCCAGAGTGCTAATTTGATTCTTCTCAGAGCCTGTGGGAGGACCCTTCGGGACAGTGCTAGTAGATGTGTTTTTGTAATGTGCTCTTCCTGACTGATAGTACAATGCTTATTTGTCCCGGTGGATGGGCAGCAGTCGAGTCTGGAGGCATCAGCTTTGCGCCCTACTGGCCAAAGAGACGTCCTGTCCTCCGTACCATGTGCTGCTGATGTGGCAGACCCTCCCATGTGACATCCTGACAGGTCGCCCCTCATGTCTCATACCGCAGGGATGAGACTTACGACAACAACAAAAAAATGCATAGCAGTCTGAGCCATTCTAGGTATTGCTAGTAGCAATTCAGTGTACTGAAATGAAGCCACCATTTGGCAGGTTCCACTCAGTTTACTGGCATATGCGTCTAGTAAGACCTGGAATGGCATGTGCTGCTACACATTGGAAGACTTATTTAAATCCTGGTATCAGAGTGGTTGGATGCAGATTCATATCATAATCTCATACTGCAGATAACGGAGATGTGTCTCTACGCAGACGGAAGATACGCGCACACACACCTCCCACTCACTCCCACCCATCTGTCGAACCTTCGTCTGTCGAACCGTCCGTCTCGTGGGTTTCGTGAGAACGCGCGCGAGCCGTGTTCCGCGGCGCCGCGTGACTGTGTCGGTGGTCGGAGCGGCGGGCTCATCTGCGTGAGGTCGCCGGGAGAGGGGGGACGGCGCGGGACCCGTTCCCCTGCGCAGCCGCGCCATGGAAACAAACACATGGCCCCTCCGCTGAGGAGCCCGCTGAGGAGCGCAGCTTTTAAAAGAACTCAATTATTTCTCGTGGCAAAGTTTAATAGGAGAACACCTCTGGGAAATTCCCACACGGCATAATCCCAGCTGCACCATTAAAGAGAGAGGAAAAGGCCATTCTCTCATGCTGGAAAAAAATGGAACTCGCATATTGTCTTTGTGCATGACGGGGCAGAACCAGACAGTGGCTCACACGGGACCAAAAGGAGGGCTTTGGGGAGGCTGGGCTTCTTTGTGGCGGTGGTGGGGGGTGTGAAGGGCCATCGCTGTCTAAAATCAGTACTATATACCAAAAACCATGTGAAAATTGAGGAGCTGCAGATCCCCTGCCTGGCTGCACACACCACCCATTTTAGCCCACCTCCATTTTGTTTGAGGGGCTGGATGATGATGATCAGGGCATAGGGTGAGGATGGCCAGTGTCAAAGCCCCCGCATTCAGTGGGCAGGTGATGGTGCTCATGAGGTAGGGTGATGGTATTCAGCTTTAGTTAAAGGCTGTGGAGTTAGAGATGTTTTTTTACATTTTATTTTTCACATTTTACCCCGTTTTTCTCCCAATTTGGTAACCAATTACTCGCTGTGCTTAGTTCAATCCCCTTCCCTCGTAGTTCGCTGCCGTAGTCCTGTGATCGGCAGTGACAAGGGCGAAGCACTGCCTCCTCCGAGACAACACTCATCATGCCGTCGACTGTAATTCCGGTACCCCAGAACCACTCCTGTGCGCAGCGAACTGTGTGTGTATCAGCTTCCCTCCCCCCTCCCTGGGGCGGACAGCCAATTGCAGCCTCTGATGGCACTCCCGACCAGAGCGACTTCCTCTGGCGCGACAGGGGAATCGAACCCCGGTCGCCATGGCCAGCGCCGGACGTTGAAACCACTAGACCACGCGGGAGGCCCAAGACATTGCTCCTGTGTGTGGGGTTGTGCCCCCGGTCTGGTATCCAGACCTTGCCAGTGGCCAGCAATCCGACGAAGCTATGGCATAATTGGCTGTCGTGGCACCCAGGGAGTCGGAGGGATGACCACATCTTGACGCACACCAGTGCCCCACACTGGTCAATCGGGCGCCTGCAGTCTGCCTGTACAAAGCTGCACACGAAGAGTCTTTCTCCAACCCAAGTTTAACTTGTGAACAGCGGTGTGAAAAGAAGGAGAGGTTGACATCACATGTTTTTCGGAGGAGAGCGTGTGCTTCCCTGCACTCTCCCGAATGCAAAGCGGAGGCTGCAGCAGGATGAGCGTGGCTTGTGAATACGATTGTTACTAGAATAAAATTCGAATATAAATGAGGAAAAGCAACGAAAAAAAGGGCTGTAGAGTTCAGGGGGTAGAGCAATGATGTCCAGCTTCAAAGTAACAGTGTTCAGGGGGCAACGGTGCAGTGTTAAGGGGGCACAGCAGTGTTTAGGAGCCTAATGAGAGTGTTCTGGGGACAGAAAGTTTTGACACCTCTACATCAGTGAGAAACAGGGCTGTCAGTGCTAGAACCTGCTGGGGATGATGCTGCATTCTACCTAGACGGGATTACGCCAAGCAGCGGATCTGTGTCACCCCAATAGTACCCACACATACTCCTACATAAACGGTACCCTGGTGACTGGTACACAAATGTTAATCTCAACCAAAACTCAAGCAGCAACCACTGAAAGTCCTGCAGTTAGGAGTGAGGGTTTCAGTCGAGCAACATAGACGAGTAGAGATAAGGCGAGGCA
Source organism: Aldrovandia affinis (assembly GCA_029706075.1). Taxonomy (NCBI): domain Eukaryota; kingdom Metazoa; phylum Chordata; class Actinopteri; order Notacanthiformes; family Halosauridae; genus Aldrovandia; species Aldrovandia affinis. The sequence goes on along the minus strand of JAINUG010000099.1, from coordinate 2,680,532 downwards.
GCACGTTATGAGCACTGTCTTCAAAAGAAAATACTTTTGCACAATTGCAGGGCCAACTTCACAGGGGAAATGCTTTAAGGCGACACATGACAGATTAACATAATGACTCAAAAACACAACACCGCGGTATCTACAGAACACCAGAAGGTCTAGCGGGACAGGCTGGGAAAGACTGCTCGTGAATTTGCATCCCCAACATTTCCCTGTATTTGAGAAGTGTCTTTATATCAAGTTCTAAAACAATCACTTTTGCAAAATCGTATTTACAAATCAAATATAGTAACGTTTGATGTGTGGCTAGGACGTGTTGGCGTGCTATAAACAAGGGCGAAAAAACACTCTTAATACATGGGTTGTGTTCGAAACCGTTCCCTATTCTCTAAATAGTGCACTATATAGTGTGTTGAACAAATTGGCGAACACACTATTTAGGGAATAGGGAACGGTTTCGAACACAGCCATGGTGTTGCTCAGAAGTTAAACAGAAATTACACCGCGTATCTGTCCTCAGCAGTTTAGCAATGTTGGAGTCAGCAAGCAACGGTAAATGACGCCAGTACACAACTAACTTGCTAGCTAAATTAGCCTAGATGTGATTTATCACTTGCAAGTAAGTTTCTCCTCTACCTGCTGTTCTAACTTTGAATTAGCATGACATTACTTGGCTTGGTGGGGAGGAGGGGGGGTAAAATATGGTACTAATCTCAAATCCGAAGGCATACAGATGCTGGGTTATACAACAATATCGCACCGGCCTCAATCGCGCGGGTTAAATCAATATCAGGAGTACATATCTCACTCTCAACATATTTTATGCCATATTGTCCCCTACGCGTTTAATACAAGTTGTTTTGCTCTATAACGTGACATTTTTCTTGAATGATTAACGTCTGTGCGCAAATATTAGTCCAGTGCTTCCAACGTCCAGCGCTGCTCGGTGCTGGCCAGCTCCCACACAAGATAACATTACGAGAACTGGGTGAACATTCACCAACATCTTGACTAATTGTATGTACATGGCTAAATTAGTGCTCCCGGTACCTGAATAACAAGCAGCTAGCAAAACCAGACAGCTAATTAAGCAATAAAACAAAGTAAAATTAACGACCAATATATGGGACGTTGAAACACAGCAGCTAAAACATGAGACGGAATCAGATAGCCAGCTGGTTACCGTTCGCTGCCGAAAGTAACCCGCACAGCCATGTAAAACATGCTCTTGCCGATGGTGGGAATATCTGGCCAGCTACACATATTTTCAGCAAGCTGGCTAGCGAGCCAACAACCGCAGCCCCCCACCCATGTTCACGAATGCAGACAGCGTTTGATAGCGTTTGAGACATGCCTCGGAACCCATGTATACGAGTACACAACGGCATATGGAGTGACATGTACACACGGGAGCGAGGCCTGTCAGAAGGGAGGGAGAAAAGGTCAACCGATCGCTTCTGTACTCACAGGATACCGGAGCAGGTGGTGCACACGAACGAGCCCACCGTCATGTTGGCGTAGGTCGGCCCGCGCTGGTCGCAGTCGAAGCACTTTCGGTTGGGCGGCTGGCTCGTCATCTCGCGCAGCATCTTCAAGTGCTTTTCTTCCTGCTTTCGCTTCGCACTCGCCGCCATGGCCGGGGCCGGGAGATATGGATATGGATACCAAGGAAGAGGTGGTGTGGTGGGGTGGGGGGTAAACTGCCAATCTCTCTAGAAAGTGATAGCGACGGCAGCGGCAACGGGAATGGCGAGACCCACGACGGAGGACCAAGAGGAAGGGAGACGGAGAACAGGGGCGGCTGAATGAAGGAAGGAGTCGAACCGGAATTCAGAGCGGACCTCGGTTTCCACGAACAAGGAGTTCGAGGCGTAGCGAGTCAAGAGGGAGGGTCAGACGCCTCGCGCTGGCAGCTCGCGCTCTCCTCGCGCCGACTAGCGCCCCCCAGCAGCTCGAGACGATCGTACTACTACTCCTGCTCACAGAGTTGTGTAACGAGATTACCGTGGCAGACAGCGCCTATACGTGTTGAAATATTTCCATACAGTGTTTCTTGACTGTTCCTGCTTTTTAAGGTTCGTCAATATTATGTCCATATTCAAACTAGCTAGCTAGTTATCCATGGCAAGCTTTTAATAAAGCAGTTGTTTGTATGGCTGCGTTTTAATTTTAAAACCACTGAATGTACATTATGAAAACACACACCATTGCCAATGTATTGTAAGTTATTTGATAATTTTCAAACTTGCTAAGTAATTCCTCTGCCTACTCCCATGCATATACATACATACAGGGCCACTCAAAGCACATTGACCAGTTAAGAAGTTGTACAGGGGCCTCAATATTTCATGTGGGCCTCACGCTACTCAAGGAACTCTGGATGGTCCATAACAGTGTAGACAGTTAGTGCCATCGAATACTCAACTATATATGACTGAAGAAGTTATTTTTAATCCCCATTAAATTAGGTACATATTTAGCTTGTGCCTTTTGCCTCTGGAATATATATGGGCACAAATATAAAATGCAAACTATGTTCATGATAATGTCAAATGAAGCTATGTTCCAAAGATATTTTGTGCTCATTGAAAAGTATAATGAAGGGCAGAATTTCAGGGCACAAATATAAAACGATAAACATCGGTGCATCCCTAGAAACAAGGGGTTCTGTTAAGAACAGCAGCAAGAGCAGACCTTGAGTCCCCACTTAAAATCCATCTACATTTCAGCACATAATGTTTAAATATACATGTCAAATTGCTTCTTTGCCCTGAGTCAAGAAAAAAACCCCAATATGAGATCAAAAATTAAGCAGGAACATGCTTTAGCTGGACATAACCAGTGTATATGAAAACTGTCTATTACAAAAATGATCTTCTTACTCTCAATAACAGCACATACAATTATCTGAACTGCTTAACTGCCCCCTTTCTCCCAACACTGCCAGGAGATGGAACACACGGTTACAGACTCGTTGAGTAGTTGAGTTGTCCTCTCAGACTAATTTCTGTACAGCTTGTCTTATTAGAATAGGCTTGTCTTGGAGGAGGGGAGAGTATGGCCCTTATACCCCCTCCCCAGAGCGAATAGCTAATTTCATAAACAATGGATGAGCTGGGCAGAATGCCCATGGCCCCTGCCAAGGCCCTGGGCGCATGCAGCAGGATATCTCTCTCTCATTCCCTTGCTGGGCCCATGGGCTGCCTCAGGGCCCTAAGGCTTGGATCTTTGGGCTTAAGTGTCAGTACATGCTGGCCTGATGCTCATGGATGGACACACTCTTCTGAAGTCCACCTGTACCATTGTGATGGAGTTTGAACTGTGAACTGTGAAGTTTACTGACAGTGGCATGAGGGGCAGACAAGGTGTGGAGAGGAAGAATGCCAACAGCTCCCCTCCTTGGACAATGATTTTATGCCCTTGCCCTTTACATTATTACGTAACCTCCAGATCAATACATTTCATTTTTAGTCGAGGCAAGGGTATATAAGCTTTGGAGGAGGATAAATATAGCAATGTAATATTGGTCACAAGGTTAGGGTTCAATATGTTAGAGTCTACACCATACTCAAAGCATTTGAAAATCTATGTTACAACGTCATACTCATAGGCAATAAAGCCGTTAGCACGCTCTTCTCTCGTTATCTGGTTGACATTTCTTCTCAGAAACCAGCTAGGCTCATTCTATTATCACCAATAGATTATTTGTCTCCCAAGCTGAGGGAGGGGTTGTGAATGTTTAACAAGCGAGGCTTTATAACAGCGCAGAAGGAGCAGCCATTTCACAACAAGATCCTGCCTGCGTTTCATCTCCTTCACCATGACGTGCTGTGAAGGCTTCACTTCCTGTAACGGGTTTGTCCTCCTGTCCCTCTGTGTCATCGCCACGGTGCTGAACCTGGTCCCCATGTTTGCAGATTACGCCATGGATGGCTTTCTGTTTCGCCATCCCGTCTCCTGTTTCGAATGGTGGTTGCCGGGCGTGGTAGGTGGTGGGATCCTGGTGAGTAAATCGTTTCTTGCCCAAATCACAACAAAGCATTGGTCTAGCGCCAGGCATTCAAGAAATCAGCAACTGTTACGTTATATATCGAGGGTAGAGCCTAAAGTTACGTCCATCCGTTATCAGTCAAACATAATGATTAAATCAGCCACCAGAGTAATAACCACTACGCGTAATTTGAATGATTTCAGCCTTAGCACAGTGCCTGTCAGTCACATGATCACTGGATTACTGCCACCTTGACCCAGAGAAAGAGATGGGACATATCCTGAAATTAACTCCAGTTGAAATAGAACTGGGCATTGAACTGTCATTTTGAGAAAAATATCCAAACCTTATCCATTATGAGCTAAAAGGCAAAACTGATCCTAGATCAGCACTCCTACTCCTGGAATTGAACATTGTGGGGAGAAATTCAGTTAGTGCTTTACCATAATTCAGTGTGATACCATTAAAAAATATGTAGTCACAGTATGCAATGCAGTCTACAATACATACATTAGCACTGCATTGCTTTGGCTGCTTATTATTCCTTTAGAAGCTTTAAATAATGTGCCACTAATATGTCCAGACATGAAAGGCATTAACTGGGAAATCTGAGGCTTCTTACTTCAAATGTTTGCCATTGATCAAGACATTTTAAAGAATTGAAGAAATAAATCTTGTTTGAAAAAAATGGGTACTATATTTTTTTTTTCCAGATTAAAGCCAAATATTTTTTTTTATTTGAAGATTATTTTTATTGTAAGGGTATTGGAGAAGCTGTGGCAATAGAAATCACGTCTCACTGCAATGCATTCGCCACCTGGATGTAACACAGGCCTTTTCACACCTGGTTTAGAAGGTAGAGCGTTAAAAACTCTCCGCAGCCACAGGAATGCGAGGGAGGAAGTGTAGTGAGTGTGTCATTTTTCCCACTCCAGGTTCTGCCTTCGGTTGCCATGGCGTTTGCCGCAAAAAAACAAGGGAGCTGCAACTCCCGCTGCGGGGTGAGAGGCTGGCCGTATGTTTGACATCACTACAGCAACTGACCAAAGGTTCCTTCTGTCCCCCCTACCCTCACAAAGAACAAAACAACCAAACTTTTTGGATCAGTCAGTTGTATGTGTTTAACTCATAATACAACTCATAATTTCAAGAAATAATCTCCTAGAAAGTAGGCAAATGACAAACCTAGATGGGATGAATGGTCTGTTCTTGTCCCAAACTTGACACAAGTGAAGTGAAGTCTGTCCTCTGACAGAAATGAGTATCTGTAAACCATCATCAGTCCTCTGACAAAAATATGTACATTTGAGAGGTGAACATTTTTCTAAAGAATTTGTTTCTGATTTTCTCCCATTTTCTCCCAATTTAGTAGTCAATCCCCCCCCTCATATTGTGAGTTCACTGCCGTAGCCGTGACCAGTAGTGACAAAGGCGAAGTACCGTCTCCTCCGAGACGGCGCCCGCCAGGCTGTCGACCATAACTGCGGTACTCCAGAGCCACTCCTATACGCAACAAACTCACGTCGGCTTCCCTACCCCCTCCCTGGGGCGGACAGCCAATTGCCGGCCCCGGTGGCACTCCCGGCCAGAGCCAACTCTGGTGTGGCCGGTGGAATCGAACCCCGGTCGCAGTAGCCAGCGTTGAACGTTGTAACCACTAGACCACCCGGGAGGCCCCCGAACATTTTTGAGCTTTGTGTACATCTGTCCTGACAGGAATGAATATATTAATCCAATCTGTACGTTTTAATCCTCTGACAGTCTGTACATCTCCATTTTCTTCCAGATGCTGTTTTCGGCCTGTCTGTGTGTGTTCAGTGTCATTGGCGCCATCTACTGTCTGCTCGTCTCCCTCTTCGCCTTGGGCACCGGGCCACTGATCTGTCAGGGAGCTGATGCCAGTCTGTCTAGCTGCAATTTCACAATCAAGGACATTGGGTGAGTCACTGGCCATGCACGATCGATAAATTAATCAATGACTTTATTTTAAAGCAATTACACTATTTTAAAGTACAATTATCCATGATGCACCTTTAGCAAATTGTTAAAAATACATATTGAAGCACTAATCCTTGGTGCAGTGACATGTCCCAAGATCTAGAATTGAATCCTGACTATGTGGTTGCTGACTGTGGCCAGGAGTCCCACAATGAAATGCACAATTGTCCATACCATCACCCAGGGAGGGTTGGTGTCAACCAGCAGGGTATCCCCTCTGGTTGATGAGGTGCCTGCAGTTCACCTGCACCGGCTGCACATGTGGTGCATTCTTCAGGCAAAATGCCTGTGCAGCTCAGCTGCTGGAATGCAGAGTGAACAGAACTGAAGGCTGGCAGCACCCTAGCACTTTATAGGACCCATGTTAGTTTGAACTCTCTTAAACAGAGAACAAATATGTTTAGGAGAAGAAGAAAAAAATAGGGGGAAAACATTTTTTTTTTTTAAACATACTGAAGACAATCCAAGGTTATTTCTGTGCAACAGATGAGCAGGAGTCTCACAGTTTCAGTCTGTGCCAGGTCTCTCTCTGAGCTGAACTTTGACATCAGCTGGTACCTCAACGAGGATGGCTGTTGGAACAGAACCGAAGACGGCACAGAGGGGAACCGGATCCTGAGTGCGGGCCTTGAACTGGACAAGGATGAGCTGGTGAACCTGCACGTGGTGACATTCACAGGGTTGGCGGCTGTGAGCCTGTTGGAGGTGCTGTTCAGCTTGCTCCAAGTGCTGGCAGGGATCGGTGGCTGTGTCTGCGGAACCTCCAAGAGGAGGGAGCAGTGATGAAGCACTCGCTCCCATCATTGTCCAGATACACTGCCTCCTGTGGTTGCGGAGGATTACTGCACATTGTGTCTTTAAGCCAAGACCCACCTCATCAAGGAGAGAATAAGCGGACACCGGTGACGTCATCATATACGGCAGCACAGAAAGTCAAACATCACCGTTGACGCCATCTAGGCAAGGGACTTGCTATCTACAGCCAGCTGACAACTAAGAACAAAGTATGGTGGACAATTTTTCAAGGTAGAAAGCAAAAACAATGCGTACAAACAAGAAAAGGGTTGGTAGTATTTATCTCGATTAATCGGTTTGCAACATCAGACCCTTCATACGAGTTTGGCTTCTTAAGTCATCACATGATGTCATCATAAGTGTCTCTCGCACTCATCACTCTCACAGAAACCTGTCAAATACTGGAAATAAAAACCTCCTGTTCCAAATATTCTGCATTATTTCCCTTATTAGTAATGCATTTAAATCGTGTTTTTACTACTTTATTTGTACTCTATAATCCCAATATTGTTTTGTTTTAGCATTTTTCTCCAAACAAAGCTGTACCACTAAAAGGAAGCATAACAAATTCCAGCTTTGCGCTTCAGAAATGGTTTTATTATAGTATTCAGAAATCGTTTTATAATTCATGAACACTTTGCACTCATATAAACAAAAGATGATTAAGTTGCTTAATTCTTGTGTAGCATGAGGGAGAGTGTGTGTGTGTGTGTGTGTGTGGTATATCAGCTGATGCACTCCATAGTAACCTTTCGAGTTCACACTGAGCATCCGTTCTGGGTGTTGGTGGATGGTCCTGTTGGACATTGTCTGCAGTGACAGGGCTGGGTCACATGATTGTCCAATGATTCCCTTATGTGCTTTGGAGGGCATGAACAGCAGGGGCGGGGCGCTGGCTCTGAGGGAAGAAGTCCCAGGGCCGCCGGTTCTCCGTGTATCCATACAGTTTCCTCAGGGCCACGCGGGCTGCTTCCTCCTCTGCAGCCAGGACCGTCTCCCCTGGACCTTCAGCCAGAAGCTTCTTATCGCTGAGGAGAAAACATGAATCACTGCCCTGAAAGAACAGTAGAGCGCATGCACAAATGCACACAGAGATTACAGCACCTATTTCATACATACACTTGGAAAACATTTACATTTTAGGCATTTAGCAGACGCTCTTATCCAGAGTGACTTACACAGTTTACATTTCTTTACATACAATCCATTCTTACAGCTGGATATTTTACTGAAGCAATTCAGGTTAAGTACCTTGCTCAAGGGTACAACGGCAGTGCCCCATCTGGGAATTGAACCTGCAACCTGTGAGTTACAAGCCCAGCTCCCTAACCAGTAGGGAATGTAGACAGTGATACACTCTAAGTGTAAAACACTACACACCCCCAGTGAATAGAGCATGTGACACAGCACACAGACCTGTAGAGTCCCACAAAGTAGAGGGGGAGCACAGTGCTGGCGCCGGCCGATCTGGTCAGGCGAGGCTCAGGAAGCGGCTGCTTTCTCTGGGACAGTTCCTCTACCAGCAGGCCCATGGGGTTCACCACTGGCCACACCTCAAACAAATCCTTCCCCAGCAGCTGTGTGACCAGGAAGTCCTGATCATAGGGAGACACACATAAATATATGAGACAGCTCTACATACACATGCACACACTCCACCGCTCACACGCACGCAGAGAGATGAATACAAATTAGTAATAAAACTCTTCTCATGTAGGCAATTCAGTCTGTACAGCAGGGCTATCAGACTCCAGTAAGTGCTTCATTTAAGCCATTGACTGGTTACAGTCCATGCCCCTCATTTCCAAGGCCGAAATTGGCCTGAATAGAAGCCACAGGAACCTGCGGCCGCTGTGGCCCTCCAGGACTTGAGTTTCACACTGTAGCTCTACAGCTCTGTTCCAAGAGAGCTTTCACTGTGTGGTGCAGAACACAGGAGCTGGCTGAGACAAAAGTGTGTTGGAAAAGTGCAGCCGCCTGTGGTCTCCTGGGAGAAAGTGGAAGAAACAGGATCTTACCCGCAGGAAGAATCCAGCCCTCTCTGCCCCACTGCTCTCAAGGAGGGCTCCAATCACAGCGAAGAATGTGGCGTGCAGAGTATCGTCCGGCACGGGGAACTGACCGCTCAGCGCCAGTTCGTCCACCGCCAGGTTCCGCGCCACGTGGCACATGACCGCAGGAGAAGTCAGGTAACCCACCAGCCCAGTGACGCCCTCCACTGGCAGGTTTGGGAAGTTCACCCTGAACCAGTCGGAGAGAAAGCTGTGGGCGAAGTCGAGGCCCTGCCCTCGCAGCGCTACGTTGTCCCTCAGGCTGAGGGCAGCGGCTTCGCCGTCCAGGCCCAGCGTGCGCCGCTTCTCCTCCTCGGTGCGCACGTAGCAGGGGTTCACAAAGGCCGTCTTCAAGAGCTCCGGGGAGAAGTCTTCCTTTAGTCTGCTGCTGAAAGCCTGCACTTCTGCATGATAGTCCCAGTTTGGCTGATGAGAGCTGGGAGAGAGCGGAGAAAAGGCACAATTTATTGAGTAGGCTACTCCTAGGCTCATGCTCATTCTCATGTTATTTGTCAAGTGTAGCTAGTATACTTTACCTTACTGCAGCTCTCAGGGATGTGATTTTTCCTGATTATTCAGGAAATGCTGATTTTCTGGTGCTAAATATCTCTGGCTATTTGGCTTTATTTGCTGAACATTCTCTCCTGCTATCAGCTGTCAAAGAGTGCAACATTTCTTAATGTGTATGCTTATGACATACACATGTCCACAAGATATCTATGGTCTGAAAATAAACATTTCCTGATTAACCAGGAAAAAATCACATCCCTGAGTTCTCCAACACACGCCATCACTATATATCAAATATATGCTTTTAATGTCAAACAGAACTCAACTCTTTCAGAAATAGCTACACGGTTACCATACAAAATATTAAAAATAATCCAATTGTAACAAGGTAATCGAAGTACCAGTCTTATCTACCACATTCATATACATTTAGCGTTGCTACTGTGATGCAAGCAGTTGCTAATCGTATTTGCTTGCATTTGGAGAAGTAGCTAGCGAGCTAACTGTTAATGGAAATTACGATAATCTGTTCAAATAGTCCTCGGCTTCATAATTACATTGCTAAGCGATACAACGAACTTCTCTCATGTTAGAAAATGATTCCAGCTATGGCCTTGATTTGATCCCTAACTAGCCAGCTGAAGCGCTTCTAGCTAACTAGTAGCCGCAGTCATACCGAGGTTTTGGTGGAGGTGGTCCCTCCAGCTTGCGTTTTCTTTCCATCAAAAGAGTATATGCCTTCATCCATCGCTTCTTCTCTCTGGTCTGGGTAAGGAGAACGTTCCTACAAACATGCTGGAGGTGAATACCAAGTGCAGTTACACCACGATTGACAAGGTAGGCTGACGCCATGACAGCTCCCAATTGTGTTCCACTTAAAACTGTCCGAACGGTATCTTAGCAAGTGACATTGGTTCCGCACGTTTTGCTCAGAATTAATTGTCTAGTCAGGAATATTCGCTTAAGGGAGAAGTTGCCCTAAACCACTGACACAGGAACAGCTAACTCTACCCAAATCCTAATCCTAACCATTACACAGAAAAACGCGAAAATAATTTGAGATCATCGCTCACGGGGAACCTACACCTACACCGGAAGCTCCAGTAAAAATGTAGTTCATGTATTCATTAAGAAAAGTTAAAGAAAGTTAGAAAAATTCAATATAAACGCATCCAAATTAATATGTATACCTAGGTTACTACCTAGAAAATGAGCAGTTCTACTTTTTCACATAAACCCCTTTATATGCAAATATTTGTTTAAATAATGCATAAATGTACACATGCACATATGTAGATATTTACCCCAGGCATTTATATGAATATAAAGACATATGGTCAGCTTTCAGATCATTTTGTCATTTATTTTAAATTGTTAACAATGTTCTTCTGAAACAGCAAAATGTAAATTGTATGCATCACCTTGCATTTAAGAGTAAACGGCACTTGTAGGACCTTGGGTTGGGAGACATTGATCATACATATGTAATCTGCAGGTTCAATTATTTTTACATATTGAAATGCATTATGTACAGTGTAATCAAATACATGAGGACCAAACAATGGCAGCATCACATAGAACATAAGTGTGTTACAGACAAAACGTTAAATATCTAGCACATCATGCGCTCAAGTTCCTGAATAAATATCAGTAGACCCCCATTTCCATTCACCTTCATGAATGCTTTGATTGTTTTTTATTTTTTATCTCCCCTAAATGACACAGGCGAACGTCGTGAAAACACCAGTTACAATGAAAACGCGTGAAACATGAAGAATATTTACAGCTGGATGTGCTTAGCTTTTTTTGCCTTTGTGTCCCTAAAACCTAAGAAATGAAAAGCATAACAAAATTAAATGGTAAAAAAAAAAAAAAAAAAAAAAAGAACAGATTGAAAAGAAGATAACTTACAGGTGCAACCATAAAATAAGAGAAGGAAAAATCCATTTGCCCAATACTTCTGGTACGTAGTGCAACAGTGCGCTCTAGTGGAGGGGCGGAGAGCAACAGTTTTGGCAGAGGCAAGATGGTTCCCTGGGTCCGGCCCTAGCGGCGGAACCAGACCCAGCTGTTGAAGAGCCAGAAGGCCACAGTGATGGAGTACATGATGATCTCCCGCCTCCTTGTTCTCCTCCTCCAGCAGCTCCTTGTTCTCCTCCTCCAGCAGCTGCAGCCGCCGGTTCAGCTTGAGCATCTGCTCCACCAATAAACACATCACAGATCAATCAGTCACCGGCCCGGTAATCAATCTATACATCATATAATACAGAAATCAATCGGTCACCGGTCCGGTAATCCAATAAACAAATCACAGATCAATCAGTCACCGGTCTATACATCATATAATAAACAAATCACAGATCAATCAGTCACCGGCCCGGTAATCCACTAAACAAATCACAGATCAATCGGTCACCGGTCCAGTAATCGATCTATACATCATATAATAAACAAATCAATCGGTCACCGGTCCAGTAATCGATCTATTCATCATATAATAAACAAATCAATCGGTCACCGGTCCAGTAATCGATCTATTCATCATATAATAAACAAATAAATCGGTCACCGGTCCAGTAATCCAATAAACAAATCAATCGGTCACCGGTCCAGTAATCCAATAAACAAATAACTCATTCACTGGTCCGGTAATCGATCTATACATCATATAACGACTTTATTTCTTTATTATCTGTCAACCACTCAATTTAGTCCATTACGAAATCAGTCCCAGTCAATAAATCATCAATTAATCCAATCCATCAACCAATTAATCGATCTGTCAACTCAACATAGCCATCAGTAACAGACACACTGTAAATCTATTGTCGAATTGCACATCTTGGCAACAAATATTTAAATGTTTAATATTTGAATGTTTTTTCACTAGAACACAGTGATGTGAAAGCAGGGGGCGGGGTGTTGGCTGGAGTTGTACCTGTCGTCGTAGTGATGTCGAATCTACAACAGCCATTTCATCAGAGGCCCCTTCCTGAGTAGTGTCCAGAGTCGAGAGACCAAGTCTTCAAAACAATGAACAAAACGGATTCATTTTCCTAAAATGAACTACTGTAACGTGTACTATATATGCTCTTAAGTTCTTACAATTTTTCCAAGTGAATGACAGCTGGCTTTGTCGTTCACTTGGAAAATTGAAATCAACAAGAATTTTGATGCATGCTGCAGTACTTTCTAAGGCATTGCTGTAACTATAACTGTCCATCTTGGCATGTACTGAACTGTATATTGAACTGTCTTGGCACGCGAAAGTGCATATTAAAATTTAGTGTTGGATAATGGAATGCAATGCTATGGCATAATGGGGTGGCTAATAATGGCTTGAATTGAATGTGTTCCACTGGGCCAGTAAAGTTGCATGTTGTAGCAACTGTAATATTGCATATCAGACACCACTGTACAACATTGGTCAGGAATACCATCACAATAACTATACTTCATGAACACACGAATGCAATGAAGTGCTCTCACATGCAGACTAATTTTATTTACTGTATTTTGACTTTAAGTCAAAAGCACATTTAAGGAAGTAAACTAATCACATCAATCATAAAACACACTCAGAAAAAGAAAAGAAAAAACCCCCCAAAAAACTTCACCATTAAATTTCTCTAACAATACCACTCAATTAGATAATTGTACCCACATGATACCACGGCCAAAGCATAATGTTTAGCGGAGTGAGTGGAGTTTATCCAGGCCTTGCCCCACATGTACACATTTACACAAACAGAACAACAGAACAGAAGAACAGAAAGGGAAACTGGGAGTGGTAAACAAGGAGGGGGGGTTCCCTCTCTTGCGTGTGGATTTACCTGGAGGTGTGGGGAGGGTTGAAGGACCCCCCTCGCAGCACAGGCTTGCTGAAGAGGGCAGAGATGAAACACAGGGGGAGAGATGAAACACAGGGCAGACGCAATACACACACACACACACACACACACACACACACACACACACACACACACACACACACACAGACAGACACAGACAGACAGACAGACAGACACAGACACAGACACAGACACAGACACAGACACGCCCTCAAATGCAGTTTGCTTTCTCTCTATATGAACACAGCCTATTCATTGGGTCGTTGAGCTGTGATAACAGGAAAGCAGCACACTAGCCCAGTGTGTGGCGGTTTGCCTAGCGTTCACATCACCTGTGAGCTTACATCAGAGAAAGCCGTAGATAACACCCACATGTAATAACTATAGTGAGCCAACAAACTCAGAGGACACACGCCAGTGAGAAATGATAAGAAAGAAGATGGAATTTTGCATTAAAGGCTTAATGGATTAACCACTGGGACATCCAAATACATCCAGGACTGCTTTTTCAGATCACACCCACAGACAGGTGTTCATCGGTCTCTCTGTGCAGGCTGGTGACACATTACCCAGGATTCATAGCCAGTTTGATTACAGGTCACAAAGCCATTATCATGTACATCTTTGGCCTCTGCATTTGACATTTTAGGCATTTTGCAGACGCTCTTATCCAGAGCGACTTACACAGTTTACATTTCTTTACATACAATCCATTTATACAGCTGGATATTCACAAGCAATTCAGGTTAAGTACCTTGCTCAAGGGTACAACAGCAGTGTCCCACCTGGGAATTGAACCTGTGACCTCTGAGTTACAAGCCCAGCTCCCTAACCATTATACTACACTGCCAGCCATAAGCCGGTAGTCATAAGCCAAACCATTATTTCTACAGCCAGATGACCAAAACCAAACTTTCTCTAACACTGCCCCTCCACCTTGCCTAAAGAGGAAAGTGCCTGAATTCACTACACCAACAGTGTTCACTCTCAGGTTTGAGGGATAGTTAAGCGATAGATATGCTCAGGTCATATTATCCAAACGCAGTGCCTACACAATCTCGCGCTGGACAAACACAGTAGCCTACAGCGTCACTCACTGTAAATCAGACCGTTCCATGACTCTGAGTAAATTGCACCTCCTGCCCCACAGAGACTAATAAAGATTTCAGCTGCAGCCGTGAAAAGACATGAGTGGCATTTCCCCATAATTATACCACACCAGCAGAGCGAAGAGCACTTCACCCGATAACAGATGCACAGTGACGTGACTGAAGGCCTTTGAATGAGAGAAAGAAACTGATTAAAAAAAATAAGAATTGCCAAAGAAATTAGACTACAGGGTTTCATACGAAATTAAACAATAAGACAATGAAGGGATGTCACGAAACAGAGGCACAAGAAAGCCTGGGGCTCGATCGAGAGTTAAAACGATGAGAGTTAAAACTATAAGCAGCACACGCATCACAGGAAAACAAGCATGAAGTCGGCAGCTTCAGAATTCACATTTGAAACAAAATGCGAAGCCAGTTCCGTTTCTTTTTTGTTTCCGTTTGCAAAATATTCTTTGCAAAATAATGACAAAATAAATATCGAAATAAGGTCCAACGAACTGAAAACTGCGCCCGATGGCTTGAGCATGCTGGATTGCTGTACGCGATAGTGTGGGACTGCAGTGAAATGGAGCAGGGGTCCCATAGCCAGGCACACAGAGAGAGACTGGAACATGGAGGTCACTGGGGTCAGGGGGTCAGTAGTTAGGAGCCAGTCACCTGTGGTGGTTCTCATCCAGCACCTCCAGAACCTGCTGGTAGGCACGGTGAGTGGTGGACTGGATCACGGACAGGACACCGCGTGTGCTACCAAGGTGTCGTCCGTCCTCAGGTGCGGTGTAGAGAGGGGCCCGCGTGGGTGGGGTTACACTGCCCACCGACACAGTGGCCAAGACAGCAGGAAGGTTTAAAAAGAGAGAGAGAGAGAGAGAGAGAGAGAGAGACAGAGACAGAGACAGAGACAGAGACAGAGACAGAGACAGAGACAGAGACAGAGACAGAGACAGAGACAGAGACAGAGACAGAGACAGAGACAGAGAGAGAAGGGGATAGGGACCCATCCACACCTCAATGACAAAGCAGAGAGAGAAAGAGACATCAGATACCCAAACATGCTAATGTAGGAGGCTGGCATGCACCATACAGCTGTATGTATGCTCCCCTCCATCCCTTCAACGGCCAAGATTAAAATAAAGTGTGGACATAGAAGCATGAAATGGTACCTTAGTCGAATACAATCTACTAATGAAGCCAGCATAAAATGAATCAAGTGTACAGAATCCAGTGCAATGAATAAATATTTTGGGAATATCACAACATAAAGGGAATATTTTGTCCTAAAGGAACTGCATACACAAATGAATTACTCGTCACTAGGATTTGAACAACACAGTGAAGCTGCCTGACACAGCAGAAAATGCTACATGATAGCAAGGAATGAAAGCATGTTGAGCAAAAGCCCCTATAGCTAATAGTATAAAATATGCTAGTGTAACATGGCGATACTACTGAACTGCCTGAAATGTGATACTTAAAACAGCTTGGTACTTTAGTGTTGTTTGGTTTAAACAAGTGACTTCAATATTTGGGCACATAAACAAATTCTGTGCATATGTCCAAAGACGACTGTTTAAAGACCAATACGCTTGCCAACACGGATAGCTAATACATACATAAATGTTTTTTCAATGAGGATAGTACTCGTTAGCTAGCGAACAAACTCTTTGAGACTAATGAATGTCATTTCAAACTTTCACATTAAAGTGAAGGGATGAAGTGACAGTGTGAAAACTGGCCTGGCCATGGCCCCTTGTCCTCCCGTTCCAGTGCCTGTGACTAAGTGTACAGAATCCAGCATGAAGAGGAGAAAGCAAACAGAGTGAAGTGTAACAAATGTAGCTTGATAAATCCAGTGTGATGAATCCAGCGTAATGAGTCCAGCGTAATGAGTCCAGCATACTGTATCCACTGTAACAAAGTGGTTTGTGTTCCTCATGGGCCGCTCATGACAATATTTTTGTGGAGCTTAGTCTCGATCTATTGACCCATTAGCTCTGAAGGAAACGTTTAGGGATTCCTGAACAAAATGATGCAAATGGAATGTTTTTTTATGGTCATTTACAAAAACAAAGACTAACGACACCCTACCCACCACACCAGCGTGTCTAATTAACACATAAGGCAAAAGCGTGATGCGGCGGTTACCAGGATTTTGAAAAGATGTCACCTTCCATTAATTTAAATGGAAAACCACACAAGTGGGAGAATAAAATAAAAAAGTGCTTCCGGTGCCAAAGCAATTTCACGGCGAGTTCAAGTTTGGTGAACTCTGATCGGAAAATGCGCACAACTCACTGCTGCTAGACCAATACCAGAGTAGTGGGTGGGATGTATTGACCCCACACATGAAAATAACCACCGACAGACCATCCTGACAGGGAGCAGCTGCTCAGACCAGCTAACCCCTGGCCCTGACTCGCAGCAGCCCAAAGTCCATATTGAGCAAACTCACGTCACAACACTTTAACCGCCATTATTGTTTGACTCAAGAAATCAAATTTTTCTCAAACCAACAGTCTGTGTGTGTTTGCGACGGTCACACCCATCAGGTAAGAACAGGATGTAGCTAGGTATACTTGGTGACACGACTTAAAATTTGAACAAGGACTTAAATTAAACAATTAACCTGGAGTGAGGCAATATAATCCTCAGCTCAACTGCGGTTACCCTGGAGACCTGGATCTGGCGGTTTTAGGTGGCTTCCTAACGCGGGTCCAGCATGTGTTAAGGATAATATCGGCTACGATTGTGCCGGTGTTCCGTAAAACCAGCCAGTAGGGTTCCAAAATAATATCGGAGTATATATTTTTGAGATCAAACTGAGATCAAAGGAGAGGATCCTCTCCGCTTGTGGTGACTCAACTCCCTCTGGAGCCAGGAAACATGCGTGTGCACTACGAGTTCGGCTTCAGAGCATGTCTTTAGCAGCATAGCGGGAATGGCCTTCAACTGCAGCAGTCTTCTGAAGCCAGGCAACGTGGACACGTTAGCGTTTCTGACCAAGGACATCCAATAGTAAATCATAACCTTAACTGTTTTTCATATTGTTTTCTTCCTTCCAGCACAGATTGTGATTAATGAACTTTCAAAACAAACGGTAGCAGTTAATCTAATAAATAGCCTTATGTAATATTTCTATTAAGGAGACACTGTGTAATTTCTATCTAAATAAATACTTTGAAACACCTGGAGGGTGATTTATTTGTACTTTAACTGTGTAAAATTAAGGATAGAATATTTATGATGTGAAACAAAAAATGTTGTGCAAGACAGAAAATCCTGAGTAATAAAAAAAGTTATACTGACAGCCGTGGGAATTTTGGCTGACACAAAAATCTGGAACCAGCGCAAGCCTAGTACCAACACAGACAAGATGGTGAACATGTAATGCAGTACACTGCAGGACTGCAGCAAACTGGGTAAGAGCAGATCACTGGTTAGTCCTGAGGAAATACCTGGAACACCAGCAACACACTGACCAGGAACAATCCCACTTATCCACGGGGAGTCTGACAAGGACAGCCTCGGAGACAGACAGACAGACAGACAGACGCAGACAGGCGGACAGATGGCGGACAGGCAGAGGGAGAGCAGTGACAGACAGACGTGTTAGTGAGGCGCTCTTGGCGGTACTCACATTAGGTCGTTTCTGCTCAGCTGCCCATTCGGACGGGCCGGGGTGTGATCACTCGCAGATCGTTCCCGTCGCGTTCGCACCTGAGCACGCCCCTGTGAGGGGAGAGGGCAGGTGAGTCTACTTGTTTATGTACTGTATGAGGTTTTAGGCATTATTTCGCCAATATTTTCCGCACTAATTGTTTTATTGCTGCCTTTGAATTGTGGCTGCAGATTTACCTACAGGGTCCTAGTTGTTGCTCCTAGCACCTGGAATTGTACTTCCCTCTAGGGTGGCTTTCAGCGAAACTGTTCTTGACTACGGTTAACACTTTGTTGTACGTCGCTCTGGATAAGAGCGTCTGCCAAATGCCTGTAATGTAATGTAATGTAATGAGTCCCACACAAGCCTACGGCCCTGTGTGCATTGCCAATTTCATGCTGCCCATGCCTCTGATCGGTTATTCCTGCGGTTCCGGGACACAGCCCCATACAGGAGTCAAACCACAGGAGGACATGCTGGGGGAACGGGTCACTCTCCCCAGAGTGTGGAGCTTTGCCACTTACTCTTCCCCCAAAGTGTGGAGACTCAATTATGAGCATAACCAGTGAATGACCAGTGAACCCTTTCAATAGGGTGTGTGCGACAGCACCACTTGCTTTGTCCCAAATCACTGCCACAGGAAGTGGAGAGGGAGGCTGTGCGGAGGGGGGAGAGAGAGAGCTAGGGACTGGGGTGCGAGGAGTGGTAGGTGAGCATGTGCAGTGGGGGTTGTATGTGAGGGCCGCTGCAGTTCGCCTGTCTGCACTACCCACCTCTTCGGCGGTATGGGCCAGTCCTGTGGAGCGCTCCATCTCCAGGAAGTCCAGCGGCCGGTCGGTGAGGGTGAGGACCCGCGGGGGGGTCTTCAGCGCCAGAGACTCCAGGGGCGTGGCCTGGATGAGGTCTAGGTCCCTGGGTCTGGAGTACAGGGAGTCGTCGTTGTCCCCTGGTGAAAGCAGAGTACAGAATGAGTGTGTGTGTGTGAGCAGAGCAGAGCAGAGCAGGGAGAAAGACACAGTTCAGAGCACACACGGATAATTGTGGCGGCAGTGTAGTGTAATGGTTAGCATACTGGACTTTCAATTCCCAGGTGGAGCACTGTATGTAAAGAAATGTAAACTGTGTAAGTCGCTCTGGATAAGAGCGTCTGCTAAATGCCTAAAATGTCAAAATATTTAGGAGCCAAGAGAAAGGGTTTTTGCAACAGAGGGACAGTTCTGTGCACAGACCGGAGACTGACAGTTAGAAAGGTGCAGAGATGGATAGAGAAAGAGAGAGAGAGTGTGTGGAGCACTGAGACAGAGAGGGATAGGGTGATGTACAGAACAGAACGGTCTGAGATGTCAGGCAAAAGGATGCAGACCAACCTGCCACCAGGATGCGCTCTGGCACCTGCATCATGGCACTGTGATGGGCCTCCAGCGTGTCAGAGGCAGAGGGGCCCATCTGGAGTTTGTCAGGGATGCGCATGCGCTGGCTGATGCCTTCTGTGTACTCAAGCTCATAGTGGATGCGGTTCATTTCTTCCATTTCTTCGTTGGGGGGGGAAGATAATTCAGCCCTGTTGGTCAGACTAAAATAACAACAAACATTCTGGTCAAGGCAGCAGGCCACATTCCTCCACTCCAGCAGCCACCCATGTGAGTCACACAGACGGCTGGACAACAAGCAATGATCCACTATGACACACCATAGTGTAAAAATAATATTATAGCTTCATACTTTGAGTTGTATTAAATGGCAAATGGACATTTTTATTTCGCAAAATCCTCATGACACCCTGTGAAAACTAAACAAAAATGAACTCTAGAAAATGTGTGCAGCACAGTTAAATATGAATATGTGAGAACGCTACTTCAACGCTATTTGAGCTACCTACCCGTTAAGTTACTTGCATCTAGCTAATATCTAACATTAACAAAGAAGCAAGCCAGACAGCTAGATCATGAACCTAGCTGAGCTAGGACGCAGGATCTATAAATAAGGCTAGCTAGCCAGTTATAGCCAGCAAAATGTTTCAGAATGCAAAGCCCTCGCAAACCTGTAGTTTGTTCCACACGCTAGTTATGTTAAGTAGATTTCTTGAGTCTTTAGCGGGCTAGTTACAAGATTTGGAATGGAAACAAGGAACCACAGGCATCCTGACCTGCAACATCCGCAATGACTAACCAGCAGCTAGCTAGGTTAGCTAGCGACATTTACTTACCCTTTCGGCCTTTATCGCGTCCGTGAATTATTTGTTGTCATAAAGGGAATTACGTTAACGTCGGCTAACGGAAACTCAGTTCTCGGGTTAGATACATTAGCCTAGCGTATTATCCACGGATGACTTCAGCGCGTCCGCGACACGCAGCAGTCAGCGCGCAACCAACTGGACCATGAACGGAATCTAAACAGGAAGTCATCACAAAACGATACACATTTGAGTTTTTAAGCGCTGCCTTTTTTTTTGTGATCACTGTTAATCGGCGCACTGATCACTGATCTCTAAATAATAGGGATGGCTAAGGGCATTCACCCACTGAGTATCCGCTTATCCAAATTACTTTAACGTTAGAAAAATATTCAAATGAGTTGAATTTGCACAGCGTTGAAAGAACGCGTAATGTTGCCTAACATTGGTTACGTCTGCGACTGGGCTGATGCTAACGTTCGTAGCAATTATTGAAAACGCGCAAAACCGCTAGCGATGCAGCTAATTTGACTGTTCTGTCGCCGCAACGAAGATTCATAATTTGACCCTCTGAGGTGCCCGTCACTGTGGTTTTCTGTCACCTGATTTTTTGTTCTGGGAAATAAAAAGTATGAAAATAATTAATATTGCTGTGAACAAGCAGCATAGGCCAAATACGAATTATAATAAGAAGAAACGAGCTCTTGAATGTGGTTTCTGAATTATATATTATTATATGTCTACCAAGTGACTAGCTAAAATCACAGACTTGTAATTTCGCATAAAACAAACCCCTTAACGTTATCATTCTTAGCTTGAATTTTAGCGTGCGAATTTTAGCGTGCATCTTCCATGACTGGCTGTACGAATTTTGAAATCAAATATATATTTTACTTAATCATCACCCAGTTAACTTTTAGCATGTTGTCCTGCTAGTCACGCTGTTCTCATTTTTACTCTCCTACCCGATCATCGTGGGCTGCAATGGCAGGACACACCGATAGAGGTCGCTCTATCTCATATGATTAGAATTCATATCTATTTTCTACATGCATTGTGGAGTCAAAAAAGTGTCTATAATTCGAATTAGTAAAACATTTATAAGAAATATAATTTAAATGTGCATTTATGTTACGTTTTTTGTTTTCGTTTTACGAGATAAGGCCTGAAAATATTACCAGTAGCTAACAGCCACAAAAGAAAGAATTGAAATACAGGACAAGAGTGAACATAAATTAATTGGGTTGTTTTGATTTATCTTGAAGTAAACTTGCAAAATGGCAGAACATTTGTAGATCTTTGGGTGTAACGCCAACTGATTGCAGTAATGGTTGTGTGTAAGGTGTGCAAAATATTACAGCATCTAAAAGCTGATAAAAGTGTTCATTATAAGAACAGGCTTCCTGTGAAGTGCATACACGTGGTGAAGATCCTGCTATCAGTTTTCCCTACATCTACAGCATAGACCTACTAATGTAACCCCACCAGTTCAGAAGTGTCCCTGGAGAGTGTCCCTGTCCTGACCCAGAGGGTCTCCCTCCGCCGTGTACTGAACAGTTTTTACTGAAATCACTATGACAACTAACATTAACTATGTTACCTTGGACGACAAACGCAACAGGAACTGATGCCACAGAGATGCTAGACATAAGATAGATAGACACGAGGATATCTGTGAAAGAGGTAGTTGGTGCTACTCAATTAGCACTATGCACTGCGGTCTACATGGCATGCCCATCTCTATGTTAATGAAAATAAAAATATTACAGTATTATGTAAATTACAAACGTACTATATGCCGACATGTATTTATATTTGCACAGCTGGACAACTGCTATGTTTTCTATAATCTAAAACGACACAGGGGTTTGAAACTTGAAACGGACTGTGTTGCCTGTGTCCTGTGTCCCGTGACCATGGTGCGTGCGTGCGATGACAAGAACCCTCTTACTGGTCTAGGAAACTAAGAGGTTCTGTGGATGAGGGAGTGATAGACCAGTCCGCCCCGGTGGAGACTGTCAGTAGGGGGACGGGGCCGCTTTTTTGAGTTCTCTCAAGAAGAAAGAGGAGCAACAGGCAGAAGCAGAACACCTAACACGCTCTTCAACTCACTCAAGGAGAGGGTTGCGCTCTGTACAAGCGCCCCTTTACGCGACAGGGGGATTTTCGCTGCCTCCCAAATTATCCGATTGCACTTGATTTCTGCCTTTTTGTAACATTGTGGGCCGACCATGTCCTTGCACGTTCTTCTCATTTGGTGTTTGACATCTTTTAGCACTATACATCTCACGACATCTGTGGAGCTACAGCCGGACATGTAAGTCATATGCTACTTCATTTTCATATTTTTTTATTTTG
Source organism: Aldrovandia affinis (assembly GCA_029706075.1). Lineage (NCBI taxonomy): Eukaryota > Metazoa > Chordata > Actinopteri > Notacanthiformes > Halosauridae > Aldrovandia > Aldrovandia affinis. Next base: position 2,658,047 of record JAINUG010000099.1, on the reverse strand, counting down.
AAAGCGTATTTGAAATAAAACAGGTACAACGATAAGCAGTTATCGTTCATTGTGGAGGGAAATTAAGCCCCAATTAATTGCAATATACCTGTATAAAAATAAATGTGTATTACAATTAATGACGTTATTGAAATGATTGTTAAACATTAGTATAAGTCATACATTCAATATGTCATTGCATTGTGTGTATATTATTTGCAACGTTGTGGCAGTATGCTGACTCAGGAAATTGGCGCTTCAGTCACATCAATCATGGTCTACTCAAATGTTCAATGCGAAGTTCTTAGCCCAGCGTGAGTGTTGTTTGTGCAATTGTGCTGTAGTGGGTTATTGGAAATGTAAAAATAGAGTCAAGAATACACTGGTAGAACCCAAATGAGCAATTATTTTATTTGAAAGAGACACGATTTAAGTTCAAACTGAAATTTGTATATACACAGCACTATGATATTATGGGTTTTCCGCAATACTTTTATTTTCTTTTTTGTCAATGCATATGATTTCGATGTGTAAATATCGATTGGGAATATTTAGACTATTATAGTATCTTTCTATGGCACAACTTGTATCCTATGGTTTTACGCTCAACCCCCACCCCGCATGCACGCAGTTCATTATATTTAGCTACGGGTTTTTTAAAGTTTCAGTGACAATTAGTTTAAATCGATGTTGTGACAATGCAATAATGTTTGATTGGTTTATTTGGCATTCGTCAAATTCGTCATTTCATATATAAATGTAATATATATAGCAGTTCTGATATATGACCACTAGGCGTCCTCCCGTTTGTGTCCTCATTTAAACTGATAGACATACTGTACTTCTGTCAAACAAATACTGTACAGTAACCGAATTGGAACAGAATAGATTGCTGATGTTCTTCTGGAGTATGTAGAGACCCGAAAACAACTGTAAAGAAAGGAGAAGAACGCATGTATTGTTATTACTTTAGAGCGCATCCCCCAGTAAACCAAACCGTGGACTCTATTGAACCCAGATGGCCAGCACTGCAGTAAAATTGTGCTTTACTAAACTCTGTGTGACACAACGGGATGACAGTGTTCATGAGAAAAGGAAATGATGTAGTCAAAACTGCTGGAATTCTGTTTTTAAAACAATAATAGTACCATAACAATACCCTAGAGCCGTACGTGCCCTGATGCAGTAAGTAGCCTACAGTATAACATTCTGTCACAGAAAAGTAGACAGAGATTTGTTGACAAGAATAAACCTCAGAGGTTAGAGAAGATTGTGAGCTGAAGCCAGGAAGGCAGCTGACAACGTCTGTAAGCGGGGTGTTCTGTGTTTGTTTACCTTTGCTGTGTGTGTGTGACAGTGACCACTGGAAGATCTCCCTCTCCTGAGAGGGGTGTTTATGGTCTGTTTGCAATGAGGTTTATGGTGTATGTGGATTTTCTGACAGGATGGACGCACTGGGGGATCTGGTTAGCCCTGTTCCTAGGGGGCACTGTGAGAAACAGGGGGGCAGGGATGTCTCTGTCTGATCAGTTTACCCTTTGACATCACAGAGTAACTACAACAGCACTCTTTGTGTGCATGCATGTGTGTGTGTGTGTGTGTGTGTGTGTGTGTGTGTGTGTGTGTGTGTGTGTGTGTGTGCATGTTCCCCCATGAGCACCTCTGGCGATTATGTCATAGTCTCCCCCATGACCCCTGTCTTGTCCTGGGTCTGTATGTTCAGCACCTGTCAGGCATTTGACATCTGGATGTGTGATGATTAATGATTAGGTCAGTGAGTTGCTCTCTCTCTCTCTCCTTCCCCTGCCTGCGGCACACGGCTCACTGTGGAAGTACACGCTCTCCCTCTCAACAGTCTCACCTACCCTCGCCTATTCTCTTTCACCCTTTAGCTTCATGTGTATCACCCTAGGTTTGTGTATTTGTGAACGGGCCGTGCCTCTGTCCACAGGGCTAATGTGTGTGCGGAGAAGGAGCTCTCCATGTTGGGTCTGCGGCAGCCATGTGTCCAGACCTTCACTCGGATGGTAAAGGTCTGGAAACAGGGCTGCAGAAATCAGCGGTGGTGTGTAGGGTACGAGAGAAGGTGAGAGACACCGGCTTCACGCTGCTTCTGGCTCTACTGTCACCTAATAACAACAAGGACCACAATGGAAATAAGTCGTAGGACTTTTCCTTGATATGTCTTTTTAAAATGTATGTGTACAATGGGATGTATCCATGTATCGTATTCTTTTAAAGTGAAATGTCAAATAAACTAAACTAAACTATAATATAAAATATCATATTATATTATGAACTAAACTATTTCCAATGTTTCCCACAATGCACTGCGCCATATGACATCTTATCTGTGTTGCAGGACAGGGTACTACACAGCCTACAGGCAGGTGTACAACATGGAGGTCCACCAGGTATACCGGTGCTGTCCAGGGTGGAGACAGCAGGGAGAGGAGAAGGGCTGCCTGCACAGTAAGTCAAGACTTCTACACACTCACTCACTTTCCGAAGGGTGTCTTTCAGGCAATTCCGTGTCCCTTACTTATGTGTGTGTTTTCATCTGTGTGCTTTCCCTCTGCTATGTGAGTGTATCTGAAGAGTGTGTGTCGGTCAGGTGAGTGTGTATCTCAGAGGTATGTGTGTCTCTCAGGTGAGTGTGTATCTCAGAGGTATGTGTGTCTCTCAGGTGAGTGTGTATCTCAGAGGTATGTGTGTCTCTCAGGTGAGTGTGTATCTCAGAGGTATGTGTGTCTCTCAGGTGAGTGTGTATCTCAGAGGTATGTGTGTCTCTCAGGTGAGTGTGTATCTCAGAGGTATGTGTGTCTCTCAGGTGAGTGTGTATCTCATTAGTGTGTGTTTCCCGTGTGAGTGTAAATCTGTTAGGAGTTTGTGTCTCTCAGGTGTTTGTGTATCTCTCAGGTGTGTGTATCTCAGGTGTGTTTTTTTCAGATGACTGTGTAATATAGGTCTGCTTGTGTCTAAGGTGTGTGTCTCTCAGATGTGTGTGTGCGTGTGTCTCTCAGATGTTCCATCACAAGTGTGTGTCTCTCAGGTGTGTGTTTCTCGTGCCGTCCACAGGGGTGTGTTCTACAGGTACCTGTTTTAACGGGGGCAGGTGTTCAGAGAGCGGCGCCCAGGTGTGTCAGTGTCCGGGAGGGTTTCAGGGGACACGCTGCCAATACGGTGAGTTTCCGATAAAGGTTCTGTATACAGCCTGCTGCACGGTTCTGTACTAAGGCTAAAAGTAACTTTCTCTCCAAGATACTACAGCTGACCACAGTGAGTGTGATACACTAGAACAGAACATCATGAAGGTGTTTATTCCTTCCCTTTCGCTCAATAGAGAACCTAAACAATCTGCACTCTGCTCCATTCCCTCTGTTCACTGGATCTATACAATGTAATATGGCCCAGGATAAAGCATGTATTTCAAGCTTCCTATATGTAGTGGGTGAGCTCTGGTACGATTAGTTCCCAGAGTTTGAGACTTGAGTCTTTAGAGACTTGAGAGATCTTTCAAAACTCGCTGCAGGGCACAACCAGCAACCGTTACATTGGTGCCGTGACCGGATGCCACGACTGATGCCAATCAGTCGGGCCGTGCTGCCACAGAAGTTTCGAGGGGAGAATGTAGCGGGTGAGCTCTGGTAGTGAGATCATAAGAGTACGATTAGTTCCCAGAGTTTGAGACTTCAAAGCTAAATCGCTCTCTTGTTGCGTCAGAGATCCTCGGTTCGAAACTCGCTGCAGGGCACAACCAGCAACCGTTACATATACATCCACTGGTAATGAGCCACCATGTCTGATTCTACCAAAGGAAAGACCATCTTATTCCTACAAGACAAGTTAGGGCACCCTGACCTGACACTGGCATGACTTGTCCTTTGCTGAATGTGTGAGGAGAACAAAAGAAACAATCTGTGAGGCAGTGAAGCGGCTTTCTCATCTTCACCATCCGGGGTACAAAAAGATGTCAAGGTCAAACTTTGCCCATACTTCATGCACTGGAAACAAGAGATGCAATGGCTATGGTGGGGAAGGCATAGTAGTGTAATGTAGCAGTGTAGTGTAATGGTTATGGAGCTGGGCTTGTAACTCAGAGGTTGGAGGTTCAATTCCCAGGTGGGGGCACTGCTGTTGTACCCTTGAGCAAGGTACTTAACCTGAATTGCTTCAGTAAAATATCCAGCTGTATAAATGGATTGTACGTAAAAAATGTAAAATGTCAACTGCTCTGGATAAGTCGCAGTAAGCGTCTGCTAAATGCCTAAAATGGAAATGTAAAAATGGAAGGCAATGTGGTGTTGGCGCTTTTCGCATTTAGCTGGATTGAGTTTGACAGTACTATTTAAAAGGTGTTTTCATTATTAAAATAAGTATATTATTTAAAATAGGAGACTACCCATCTGGTCGTGATCATGTTTGAGCATCTATAGCCCTGCAGATGTGATTCAGTTGATTTTTTGTAAAGTTTGGTTCTGTTTATTTTTGAATAGTGATGGGCCTGCACCTTTTCTGCCACATGTTTACTTCACGCGGAAGGTCATGTATTCTTCAAGGTGTGCCCTCCTGCTCTCTAATTGGTTCAGAGTTTTAAGGGCCTGTGCCAACAGCCAAACAAAATTATTTTGGAGACTTCATGTGGAGGTGGCTCCACATTTCGCCCTTCAACGACCTACTGGTATGATGCACCCGGCTTTTCTTAGCTGACCATCTGGTAGCCTATAGTTGGCTACGTGTGTCTATAGCTTAAAAGACATGGCCCTGATGCTCTCTCTTAGACAGAAAAAGGCCTAACCTTGTGCCTCCTCTTGGAGGAGATGAGTATTTCTGTGATCCTCATTGGCTGCCAGAAGCTGTGGACCTGCGTGTGTTTGGGGCCATCGTAGGGTAATTACAGAGGGGGTAATAACACAAGGAAGCACAGTTTCGTTTGAAGGCTGATGCCCCAGGGCAGTCCAGTTCTTTTACCACCCCTACCTCCTGCTGTTTTTACCCCCCTCCTTCCCCTGGCACTGAGATGGTAATGAGAACATGTGGTTACTGTTTCCACAGTAACCCCCCCCGCCCTCCTCCCCCAATAATCTGTGGCTGGTTTTGAACAGCAGTCCTCACTCTTTCAAATGTTATTTAGTGTACAGCTACTGTTTTAAAGCTGCACTGCACTTCTTTTTGCATGTTGCCTTCCTTCAAGCTTTTAAGACAGCGAAGAGTCCCAAAATATAGGAAGAACTGAATGATAAACCGATAAAGCATTATTTGAAAATGACAGGCAGGTGTAAAATGTCAAGCATTCACAGAGGTAGCTGTCTGTAAACACCCTTCAGAGGGGTGCAAGGTCCAGTGTGAGGCTTTGAGGAGAGAATGTAGCTTCTCTGTCAACAACAACTCCTTTACCACCATGCTGGATCTAGATGATTTCACAGAGAAAAGCTGATGCCTGCTTGTGGCTCTGTCTATTGATTGTTTTTGCCGGTCTGGTACAGTTGGGTTTCAAACCGCCACTGCAATAGGCAGCTCACACTCGCAAAGCACCAGTCAATGCGAGTGCGTTAGACCGCTACGCTATCCGAGGACCCTATATTGATTGTTTTAATGGGAAGCTGAAAGATTTCACACTTCAGGTGATAATGAGAAGAGGGAGGAGAGACAAGGGGTCTGAGCCCTCACTGAGCCTCACTTTCTCTTCTAGCTTTAGTCAACTCTGTGGAATACACATCAATACAGCTGGGAGGCCACTTTCACATTGTACCTAAACACATGTGATTGAAGCAACTCTATTGTCACTCTTGAGGGTAAATGCTGTGCATAAAAATCTGGTGACCCAGAATGCAACCCTAAAATAAGGATGAAAACAGAAGAGTCTGCTCAGTTGTCAGCATGTTCTTAGTTTGCATGTTTACATCAATTTTAGGCCTGAGGAAGGAGGGATGTTTCACAAGACATGGGAATTTTGCAGCCTTTGTCATTGCTGTGTTGCTCCACGATGAAAAAATAAACAAACACTGATGCAACTGGCAAAGGAATTGCCCCCTATCCCGGCACGCCTCATGACAATCCCACTAACAGGCTGTGAGAAATAACCTGCTCCAGCCATTCTGAAAGGATCTGCGAGAGATATGGTCAAGCCAAGACTATGTTTGCTTTTGTCCCGATGGCAGTTGTCTGTCTTAAAGTGGACCGTTCGCTATTCATTTTGTGAGTGTGAATGGGGTATTCACCCCCACCACACCAGGCTATTGTGTTTTCCCAAACTGCACCAGGAACGGTGGCTATTTGACTGAGAGGAGACCTGGAGGCTGAGAAATTGTAGCGGATCTTTCCTTTAAGTGTGTAGGGTACATTCACACACTGTTAACAATGTCTGATTATTGTTTAATTGGGACAAAGGTTGGCTTTTAAACATGAAACATTTTGAACATTTATTCAGAAAATCAAAGGCTGATATTGACAGGAGATACATTTGCCAAAAGTGGCAAATGATGCCACTCTTTTTGGTTGCTGTTAGATTCCTTTCCAGATTCATTTATATCCACAGTCTGACCAAAGATAGCCTTCCATGGCCGTTGTTGTAATTTTGGTGACACTCTTATATCAGAGGCAGAGTCTGCATTTCTAGTATTAATTTATTTAGGCCCATCTTAGTAGCTGCTTTGTTGTTATTATATATATATATATATTTAGCAGATGCTTTTATCCAAAGCGACTTATGAATAGTGAATGCATACATTTTTTCCCCTAGTATATGTGATCCCAGTGGGAATTGAACCCACTGCCGAAGCATTGCCAACACCATACTCTACCTACTGAGTCACACAGAACCACAATTAAATGTCAATGCACCCATGACATATCAATTAAACATGGCTGCCTCAGCATGTGACAACAGGAGCTTCCGTACCTGGGGTAGCTGCAGGTTTGTGCTCATGTTCCCCTTTACAGTAAACTCTGTTTTACAGTAAGCAAGGTTGTTTTATAATGCTGCTAGAAGAGAGCGAGACTGTTTTCACTCCCACTGGAGGACCTTTCTGGCTGTTTCCACCTGATATCCAAAAAAAAATTATTTGAAGAAAGTAGAATGCCAGGCGGCATGGTGGTGCAGTGGATAGCGCTGTCGCCTCACAGCAAGAAGGTCTTGGGTTCGAATCCAGGCCGGGGCCTTTCTGTGCGGAGTTTGCATGTTCTCCCGTGTCCGCGTGGGTTTCCTCCGGGTACTCGGTTTCTTCCCACGGTCCAAAGACATGCACGTTAGGCTAATTGGAGAGTCTAAATTGCCCGTAGGTATGAGTGTGTGAGTGAATGGTGTGTGTGCCCTGCGATGGATTGGCAACCTGTCCAGGGTGTATTCCTGCCTCTCGCCCGGAACGCATGCTGGGATAGGCTCCAGCCCCCCGTGACCCTGACCAGGAATAAGCGGCTTAGATAATGGATGGATGGATGGAAAGTAGAATGCTTTGCAAGAGAGAGGATGAAGCTTTGAGTCTTTGTGAGTATTTGTGTGTGCGTGTGTGTGTGCGTGCATGTTTGCACAGCATGTGTGTGTGTGTGTATTTTTGTATATGTGTGTGTGGGGGTTAAACTCATGCATTGGCTCTCAGGAGACAAGACATAACATATTTATCTCTGTGAGAACTGAGCTCCAGCCCCTGCCATGTTCCCTCTTTTTTTCTCCTCTTCTTAAGTGTTTTTCCTTCCCCCTCTCACCTTTCAGCACAGATTTACCGCTGTTCTTCTTTGCCAGCACGGTAAACCAAAAAACAGAGCATGGGGACCTGGTTTGGCACCTGCTCCTATCTGCTGGCACATGGTGTGAGGGGCAGGCCTGTGTGTCAGGTGTGTGTTGTGATTGTGGATGGGCAGGGCAGGCCTGTGTGTTCATGTGTGTGCTGTCACTCAGGATGGGCGGGGCAGGCTGGTGTGTCAGGTGTGTGTTGTGATTGTGGATGGGCAGGGCAGGTCTGTGTGTTCAGGTGTGTGTTGTGACTCTGGATGGGCGGGGCAGGCTGGTGTGTTCAGGTGTGTGTTGTGATTGTGGATGGGCAGGGCAGGTCTGTGTGTCAGGTGTGTGTTGTGACTCTGGATGGGCGGGGCAGGCTGGTGTGTTCAGGTGTGTGCTGTGTGGTGTGCATATCAGGTCAGGCTACAACAAGAGTGCTGCACTGGTGTTCACGTGTAAACTAAAGTGGCTTGGATGATGTTCAGCAGTTTTGTTGCAACTTATTCACATCAGGTGTTTGTGTGTGTGTGTGTGTGTGTGAGAATGTGTCCATGTATGATTGGAGTTGAGCATTTGTTTGTATTTGAGTATGTGAGAGTGTCTGTATGCATATGTGTGTATGTGTGTGTGAGAGAGAGAGAGAGAGAGTTGTGTATCTGTGTGTGTGTGTTTGATGGCTCACGCTGAAGGTTAAGCTACAGTATCTCTTCTCCATTGGGATGCACATTAAGCTCTTCTACAGGTTTACAACAACATGGCCCCAGTGTTCCAGCGGCCATCTCTACAGCATCAGGCCTCTCTTGTGAAGCGTTTCTTCAGATAACAGAGCTCAGAGGCCAGCCTGCTGAAGCGTGGCTGCTTGGTCAGTATTGGGAAAACATTTGAACAACGTTCCCCAAGGCTCTGGCACTCTTAATGGGTTTAGCAGTGTAGGCAGAGAGGCCTGTGTCAGCAGCACTACCAGAGACCTGCTGTAGTGGGGAGGCCAGTCTCAGCAGTTTTAAATTTGTTCAGAAAAAAGCAGTTTTAATATACACCATTTAGCAGACACTTTTATTCAAAGCGACTTACAGTAGTGAATGCATACATTTTCAGTATATGTGGTCCCAGTGGGGATTGAACCCACAACCTAAGCGTTGCCAACGCTGTGCTCTACCAACTGAGCCACAGAGAATCACAGAGAAGTTTTAGGCTCCATTTAAGTTTTTTTCCCCTGAAGATCAGGCAGGGTGGAACTGAACACAGACCCACGAAGACAAGAGGATGGAGTATATATAAGGACCTGAGACGAATCAGATGAAACAATTACAACACACCCTTTCTTTTAATGGCATCACACATAACAACATAGCTATTGACATGTGCAAAAAACATTTCACCACGTGCAAAAATACATCAGAGTGCCCAGTGCCTCTCAGAACCTCATGAGGTCTGATGGGGAATTTTCCTGAGGTTTGAAGAGGAGAGAGGGTGTGCAAAAACCCTTAGCCCTGGCTTAATCCGCCTGCTTCTGGCACTACAGTGAGTTAATGCCCATCCTACTCCAAGTGTTTCCTGCCTGTTTAACACTTGCCTGCACCGAAACCTGACCACAGCTCTTAATCACCGTCATAACACTCACAAACAGCCAGTCTGTCTCATCTGATTATTATTTTGCACACAACACCTCAGTAAGAAGGCCTCTTATGGAATGAACACCGGTGGAGTACAGAAGAGGATAAAAAGTCTAATTGAACTCACGTCTGGCTATAATACGACTCCACATCCTCAGGTTTGTTCACTTGGTAATGTAACACTGAATATTTGCAAGGGAGTCCAAAGTAATTTAACAGTGAGGTCGAGCCGTGTGACAAAGGCACATTGAAACACTGGCTTTAGATGGTGGTGGTTCTCTGTGGCTCAGTTGGTAGAGCACAGCGTTGGCAAAGCTTAGGTTGTGGGTTCAATCCCCACTGGGGCCACAAAAATATATGCATTCACTACTGTAATCGCTTTGGATAAAAGCGTCTGCTAAATGGCGTATATTATTATTATTATATTAGATGGACTAAAGCAGGTGATGCTCTGCGTTCTCTGCAGCGGGGCAGCGAGACCGCTCCAGCTCACCTGTAGACCCATCGCTCAGGTGAGCACCGACCCCGTGCGGCTCTTCTCTTTTCTGGGCCTGGGGTGAAGCAGGAGGGTTTATTTGTAAGTGGGGGTGGGCTTATGCTTCTTCTGCCCTGGAGCTGTGTCTGGTTCACACAGACTGGCAGGCAAGGCAGTGTAGTGTAATGGTTAGGGAACTGGGCTTGTAACTTGGAGGTTGCAGGTTCAATCCTCAGGTGGGGCACTGTCGTTGTACCCTTGAGCAAGGTACTTAACCTGAATTGCTTCAGTAAAATATCCAGCTGTATAAATGGATTGTATGTCAAGAAATGTAAACTGTGTAAGTCACTCTGGATAAGAGCGTCTGCTAAATGCCTAAAAAGTAAATGTAATGTAATGTACATGGCTTTCACCCTGGGCCACCCTCTTGCCCAGTCTGGGTTCCATCACGTTTGTTTCAGATTTGTGGTGTGAAAAGCGGAGGTCATTTCTCCTCTGGCTGTCAGGTGAGATGTTTGGCACACTCAGGATGTGGCCTGGATCTTTCTTGATAAACCCAAGTCTGCTCACACTGCTGAAAGTGTTCACTGTCACTCTCCCTTCTCTCTGACGCGGACCGACCCAGAAGCAGATCACTGTAGCTGCGCTTGAGCTTGTGTCCCGTTGGGAATCACTCTGTGCTCCTCTCTCAGCTTTTCTATAAGTTTGTGAGTGCTTTGTGCATGTGTGCACGTTAAACATCTTGTGTTCTGAGTGTGTTTTATGCATTTGCTTGTATTGTGTATGTGCTTGAAATTGCACAGAGTACAAGGTGTCTTAAGGCTTAGCTTTTCCTTATTACATGTGGTCAATGTTTGGTCCATGTGTTAAGGAATTGTACATATTTTGCCACTGTTTGGCACACACTTTATGACAGCTGCGTTCAGACTGCTGAATATGATGTAATGAATGACTGATGGTCTAACCCAATGGCATTGGTCCCTGGAGGCGTCACCCATGCTGGTTTTTGTTCTAAACCATTACCCTTATGTAATTGATACAATTACATAATTAGCTGCACATATATACAGTATATATATATACATATGAGGCCATAGGAGCGAATACTGTATATATATACTATTTTTTGTGTTGCACCCTTTAAGAAATGAACTTGTTTTCTTTGGCCTAACAGGTTTTTCATTGAAGTCTCATAATTTACTAGAACACACAATCAGCAATTGACTGCTTTATGATATTTCTGAACATCAGTGGAAGATGTTTCTCTTCAGGCTTGTTTTGACCCTGAATCTGTGTTTCTATGAATCAATCAGTCAGTGAATGTGTTCAGGCCCCTTCCAGCAGCCAGACAGAGGCAGGGGGCTCGTTTGAATGTTACACAAACAAAGGGCTGCAGAGTCTGCGCAGGTGGCTGTAGGTGAGAGACTGAGTCTTTGTAAAGCTCTGAGTCTGAGTCTTTGTAAAGCTCTGTGTTTCAGGCGGATAGTCCCCATGGCACGATTACCTCTCACATTTCCTTCCATGTTCCCCATCAGAGGAAATTCTCTCCATGTGCTGGAAACCAAGAGCAGGTGGAGTCGGCCATTTGACAAGTTCGTTTGTAAGTTAATGTGCGCTAATTACAGCTACGTGGGACTGTATCGAGCACCAGGGACGGTCGAAGGTCCTTGAGCGTGTGTAGAATATTTTTCTGGTTCCTCTAGGAGAAGAGCGCTTGGGTTGACCCGCTTGTAGTAGCGCCTGATTGATGGTTTTGGGTCCAAGACCCAAATGGAGGCTGAATCCAAAGCTTTGTCTGTGAAGGATGTGGACACAAGTTTGTGGTTTCTTCTGTTCTATGAAGCAGGGGATTACATCTGTGTTTAGTTTGGGATTATGCTGGAAAGCTGTGGTTAGTGTCCTCCAGACAGTTCAATATCCAATGCAGAGGTAATTAACCAGTGTAATTCTTTATGAGGATAAATAGAAAGTGGCTCTGGGAGGTGCTGGCAACTGGAACATCTGTCCAGACAAGGGGCTGTTTGAAGTGGTGCTATGAGAGCGGTGTTGGATCAGGGGAGAGTTTTGGGGTGCTGGTGCTGTTTGAGGGAAAGGTTTGGGTCACTGGTACTGAGACTCAGTGGTGCTGTTGGAGGGACATTTTTTGTTAGTGATGTAATGGGGGGTCCAATGTATCATGTATTGACAGGGGAGGAAGCAGGGTGCAGGAGCAAGCCTTTTGCCAAGGGATTCAGCTCTAGTTCTTGTATGTAGTGGTATGTAGGGGGGATTTAAACTTTGAGGTTGACTCGCCTTTAGGCAATGACTTTGACGGCTTTGGAACCCCTTGGATAATTGCATATCTTTGGGGCACTTTGTGCGTTTGTGATGTTGCTCCACCAGATTTGTGCCGCATGAAAGCAAATGAATTCAACACACTAAAAGGGCACCAAATTGTCAAAGTGATTTGCCACTCATGAAGTGATGCATTTACCTTTGATTCAGCTTGCTCATCCTCTCCAGATTTCCAAGAAAAGTCTCGTTCAGATGTTGCTTTTGAAGTGTTCCCAAAAGGACAATGTTTTCCACACATTTCCACAACAATTTTTCAATATGTTTCATTAATACTACTAATTAGCAAAAGCACCAGTAACACTCAGGGAAAGCCAGAGCACAGCACATAGAGTGTCTGTATTAGTCCCTCATACCTGTATGTTTTCCAGAAAACCTCTGATCAGGCTGCACGTGAATGGCGAGCAGACCGATGCGAAACCAATTGAATTTAGGTTCGCATGTGCAGCATGTTGAAACGACTTCAGTTCCTTTGCAAATTGAGTTTTTGAATGTTCCTGAAGTAAAATGAATGCAAATTTGGCACACAAAAAAAAAAATGTTTGAAAAGGGCACCAGTATGCAAATAATTTCAGGGGAACTTGGTGCGAAAGTGCCTTAGCATATATTACCTATGACCTACTACATATCACTGTGATATTCTTCTTCGGAGACGCTGGGATGGACACCTGCAGAGATTTGCTTTGGCAAGGGAGTAAATTGCATTTCCTTAGCAGAGGTAGCATTTATGGAGCAGAGAGACAAAGAGCAGATTTCATTTACATTAGCCAAAGTCTGCATCTCAGGAAATTGCATCTTATCATTTTTCTCCCTCAGCAGAGGCTGTGGTGACATAATCTCGTCTGTAACTAACGTTTTCATGCCAAGTTCCTTTGCATTAAATCCGATAATGCCTGCACTGTTGACTGGGTGGTTTGAGGGGGTGTGCTCGTGTGCTTAACAGATTATAGGGCTTGAAAGGTATGAAGTTATGTTAAAGCCTCTCGGCCTTAAATGAAGTCATAACATGTGTCTGGTTATAATGGAGATTGGTTCTCTTGTTTATCTTGGTCTCTTTTCAAGAAAATGTACTAAATCCGGCCTTTTTGCTGATAAAGTTGCAAAGAATGACCATTCTCTGCGGTGACAGACATGCTGAACTTTCACTGCTTAGCAGGAATGAAATCAGGGCCTCCGACAGCCTGCAGCCTCTTTCCCAGTGCAGTCAGTGTTCATCTGAATCTGATATCTACCGCAGACGGTGCATAAACACCTCAACACAGGCAAGAGCCCCAGACTAGACTGTACAATTAACTATTTTTTAAAAAAGCCAACCATATTCTGATAACCATGTTAATATGCAGGTTCTCTGTTTCTGTCACTCAAGAGAGAGGATAATGGAAAGGCCCTGTTTTAAAAATCCTCCAATGTGTTGATGAATCTGTGGGGTTCTGTTCTCATCTGTGAGCTCTGGAGCCCCTGAAGTCACTCACGTGTAAAAGGGAGTGCGGCCGGTATAATTGTGGCGGTTGTGTTGTCTGTTGTGCTGTGTGTTGTGGTTCTATGTTTTATTGTGTTGTGTGTTGTGTAGTATCAGCCTGGAGATATTTAACTAACTTACTGTGAGGCGCTGACTACTAACACAAAACAACTGCTAATAGTTGTTGAGATCACAGTTCGCCCACAGTGCACGAAGGAAGTAGGGACGTCCACATTCATGGAAATCACGTCTTATTTGAACAAACTGAGTGAAAATGATTAAATGAAAATATTACGAGGAGATGGAAACTGAAGCAGGACACATGCCAACCTGTGAAGGTTCTTCTCATATGTTTTTTCTTAATTATACTACACATTATAAAATATGTTACTTTATGGCGATCTATAAATATTTTTTATTCATATACTGTATACATGTTTGTGTTCCTTTTTATTCAATATTAGGATGGATGTTAAATTAAGCACCAATAATATGTGTCTTATTTTGTACTTCACAACTCCCAAGCTCTGTGTTGCTCTGTGTCCTCTGAGGATGGCCTCTGGTAGGCTAAGCTTTCAAGCTGCTGTGTTAAAACGGACATAATGTTAGTTAATGCTTCTTTAACAATAATGCTTCTCTCACACTTACAATGTTACAGATGTTATTGATGAAAGATGTTTCACGACAGACAGAAGGTGCTTGTGATTGAGTAGGGCTCACCTGATGAGTCAGACTGCAGACACACTGGGCCAATGGGTGGCGTAACGGTAAAGGCACTCACCCGGAGTGCAAGTTGGCCACTGCGGCCTGCGGTTCGAACCCCGGCTACGCCAACCCAGCTCTGGCCGGGGGTCCTGTTCAGCGGCGGCGTCTGTCTGTCCGCCCCAGGGGAGGGGGGAAGGAAGCCGTCAGGAGCTCGCCACATATAAGAGCGGCTCTGTGTGTACCGGAGTTACAGTCGACGGCTTGGGGGGCTTCCATCTCGGAGGAGGCGGTTCATTGTCTTTGTCTTTGTCATTGTCGGTCCCAGAGCAGCAGCGGTGAGCTCATAGTGTGAGGGGGGATACTTGAAGTAGAAAGAACTACTAAATTGGGAGAAAAATTCTAAACAAATAACTTTAAAAAGACTGCAGATCCAGCCACCAGTTTTCCTCCTCAGGGTAAGAGTTCCATCCTGCAGGTTAGTTGTCCTTTGGGCTCACCTTGTCTCTGGAACAGCTGAATTTAGCCTCCGATGGTGCAGACACACACACTGGTGAAAAAGTATCAGACTTCTCAGAGTAGGCTGCTTGCAACAAAAAGTATTTTGTAAAAAAATATATTTTGACAAATGGAAATATAAAAAACAAAAATACAAGAATATGTGTCACTTAGTAGATATTTCATATATGCAATTTTATGTTTCATTTGTAGAATGCATTTGTTTTTTACAACATTTCCTACAATTTCTATATAGAAATACATGCAGACATTCAAGCGGCAAAACTCATTGTGTAATGAGGTCATGGCAGTATTGAGAGTGTGGTAAACTGTACTATGTGACAGTATTGTGAGTGTGGTACACACTCAGTATTACAGTGTAGGTTTGGGGTTGTCCCCCCTGTTTCTGGACGTGCATTTCTGCAGATTTGTATGTCTCCCTTAACAGTCAAATACCTTGAGCCTGCATTAATTCAGCTGAATAATAATTGTCCTTGCAATTACATAATGTAAGCTTGTAAAATGTAATTAAGGGTCAGAATGGAACATGAACCAGGAGCATCTCTGTCACCCCAGGACCAGGGTCTCTCACCTCTGCTGTGAGGTTGAAATTGTCTGACAGCCAGGCCCAGGGCACCAGGCTCTACGTGCTCAGCATTAGTAGCAGAGGAAGAGGCTCATTAGAGCCATAATCACTGCCAGACTGCTGGGGACCTCTCACTTAGTAACAAATATTTCCTTGTTTTCCTCAACAAGTCAGGATAGGGCCACTCCAGTCCTGGAAGGGCTAAGTCCAACAGGCTATCTTCTACCCTGTTACACTCTCAGAACAAGGGAGGGTTAAACTGTTTCAAGATAATGATTAGTTTTTGACTCAGGTGGTTTTGTATCTGGCAGGGAGAAAAGCCAGCAGATGCTGTAGCCCTACAGACTCTAGACCTTCCAGGACTGGGTGTAGGTGACCGAGCATCAGGGCATGTTGGTAGTGGAGTTGGAGTCATTTCAATTCAGTCAATTCAGGGAATGAATTGAACTTCAATTAATCAATTTAAAAATCCTCATAGAAGAATATGGGTCATTTTTCCATTCATGAATTGAATTGCAAATAAATTACCCCGAATCGACTGAATTGAAAAGGAATTTACCCCAACCCTGGATTATACCACCTTAATTGTAAAGATGGCCCTTAAACATCTGTTAGACTAAACATCTGCATTTCTACTGTGATAGTGGTAGAGAAAAAGTGAAACAATATCTGTTCATTCTCCAATCGCCCAGACTCTCTTTGATCCTCTCCCTCTTATTTGAGTGAGGGCAAAGTTGTGAGTGTTTGTAGTCTCAGACAGCGTTTGGGCACTCCCTCTGTGACAGGGAGAACTTTGATGGAGAATACAGTCTCTGTCTGTCGGCGGCATAGCGCCTCGGTTTGAACATGGTCAATGTTTCTCTGGCTCTCCCCCTGAGACATCAGCATTTTTCCTCAAAGGGGCCTGGGGTCCAGGAACAGGATGATCTTTCCAGGTGTGAGGGGCGTATGAGCAGAGTGAGGCATGCTGGGAGTAGAGCCCCATCTCTAGGGATGATTCTGTGTGGAATAACAGCACGGGAGAATCAGAGATATTTACAGAAAGGGATCCAGGACCCCATTAAAATAGTGCTGTGAATCCTTGTTTCTGTGTATAACACTGCTCCAGTCCTGTACCCCAGTCTCAGGGTGTAACATTGATATACAGTACCAGTCAAAAGTTTGAGTACACCTGCTGGAAACTAGGTTTATCTCATAATTGACAATGTTTTACACCATATAAGTTTCTTTAAATACTTCAAAATGACAAAAAACACATGTAACGATAAACAAAAGGAATATCAAAGCAATGTTCAATAAAATTTAATTGAAAATTGAATCTTGGATTCCTTAAAATAGCCACCCTTTGCTGTGATAACAGCCTTACAAACACGGGCCATTCGGTTAATACGTTTCAGCAGGAAATCACCCGATATGTCTTCCCAGCTCTCCTGCAGCAATTCCCAGAGGCACTTGTGTGTTGCTTTGCTTTGACTGTTCTGTCCAGTTCTATGGGATTGAAATCTGGCCAGGTCCTTAGTTTGAGTTGTCCTTCACGTTCCCCCTTCACCAGATCAAGGTGTGTTTTGGGTCGTTATCTTGCTCAAGAATGTGAATTGACATTACTAGTGAATTGACCCACTAGGGTGGCTTTCAGCTAAACTGTTCTTGACTACGGTTAACACTTTGTTGTACGTCGCTCTGGATAAGAGCGTCTGCCAAATGCCTGTAATGTAATGTAATGTAATGAAGGAGTGCCCGCTTAGCCGTAGTCCAGATGGAAGGTGTACTCAAACCTCTGACTGGTACTGTATCCTCTACCCCCATTTCTGTGATTAAAACTGCTCCAGTCCTGGACCTCTGTTACTGTGTGCTCCTGTGCTGCTCCTGTCCCTCACAGTACAAGGCCAGGAACACGAGGGAAGTCGTTTACCTCGTGCGTTTTAATCATGCACTTGGGCGGACAGTCACCCCTGAACACGGTCCAAAGGCACAGCCACAAAGCGCCGGGCCTACGAGGGGCCGGGCTTCGGAGAGGAAACAGACATCAGAAACCCCCCTTTTCCCCCTCGTCTCACTCCTAACAGCTTTCCCAGCTGCAGCTATTGACGAGCGGTGAGCGGAGACGGACAGCTCCTGCCCCTCAGCTGTCCATCACGGCCAGACCGAAGCAGCTCTGACCCCTGTGCACCTGCAGGTGCATGACTCTGACTAGGTCTGTCTTCGGGACACTCAACTAAGACTTCTGAATATCAGAGAGATACTGGATACTGGATATCACCTTCCAGAGAAAAAATCTCACTTTGGTGCTTAGAATGCCACAGGCTGAGAAGAGCATGAAAACAACAGGCCACAACTGCAGTGCGCATGGCAACATTCATCATCTGTACAGTTGTGAAAGTGTGATTTTGCGGTACGATTACCACCGCCGTGCATATCTGGGATTGCACCAATGCTGTAGAATGGAACTCACATCCTCATCTTTGCGCTGAACTCTTCAGGGACGTTTTACGATGCAGTTACGCAGAGCTGAATCCATAATACTATGAATGTCACTACAGGACAGGGATATTAATGTTCTTTTCATCTGCTCCTTTCTGCTGATAATTACTCCCGTGTAGTTCTGCACCCCTTTATGCACACTTATTTATTTCACGAGCATGCTTGAACTCCCACCGAGCACGAGTGAGGCAGAGTTGCAGTTTTGTTTGTGTATGTAAGGCTAGGCCTGTTGATAAGATTTAATAAGGCCCATTTGTTCTGCACCAAGAGAAAACAAGTAAAGTTTATGAACCAAGTACAAATATAAGCATATATAAATACACTGAAAATCGCTCACATTGTAAATCATATTCAGTCATATATTGTCTGAAGATTCCTGTGGTTTCAGACCATAACCTTTACCTATATATATAGATATCTGAGTACTGTCTTTGATGACAGACTGAGGTTTTACACCAACACAGAGGACATTCTGAAGAAATGTCAGCAACGCCAGTACTTCCTGCGGAAGCTCAACTCCTTTGGGGTCAACCGCACCATCCTCAACACATTCTATAACTCATTCATAGAAGGTATAATAACCTTCTCCTTCACCTGTTGGTTCCACTTCCTCACCATTCATTCACACCTCCAGAGTGTGCAGAGCACATGTTCCAAAATGACTGGGCACCCCTTAAGATCCCTGTCCACACTCCATGAACAGCATACTCTCAGGAAAGCCAACTTGATCCGCCAAGACCCCACACACATTCTTTTCCCAGCCTTTGAGTGGCTTCCCTCAGGCCGGCGTCTACGCTGCCCAGGGTGTAGGACTAATAGGAGGAGGGCAGCCTTTGTGCCAGAAGCTGTCCGCCTACTCAACTCCAGCCTCACTTCAGACCTCCCCTTTTATGACTGGACCTCATAACTTGCCCCCCTTACCAACTCCCTTACTGACTTACATACGCAGCTATCATTTTACTACTATTATTATATTAATTTTTTATTATTCAATTTGGTGATATTGATATTGAGCGTTTTGTTCAATATCTGATAACTGATGTCTGTACTGTTTGTCTTGTCTGTCATCCACTATTGGTTTGATTGGTTTGTTGTTGTTGTTGTTGTTTGATGGTTTTATGTTTTATTATGCTGCCTTCATAATTGCCCTTCGGGGATAAATAAATGTAGTTTTTTAAATGTAATTTAATTGAAATAATTCCCATGATAGTAATACAAACTGGAGCTTATAAGGAGTGGAATAAGTTATCTCTGTGAGGAACAGAATCAGGTCTCTATGTGAGGAGCAGAGTGAGGTCTCTCTCTTTCAATGAAACAGTGAGGTCTCTGTCTGAGGAGCAGTGAGGTCTGTCTGTGAAGTTCAGAGTGAGGTCTCCCTCTGTGAGGAGCAGAATGTGGCCTCTCCCTCTTTACCTGTGAGGAGCAGAATGTGCCCCCTCTCTTTACCTGTGAGGAGCAGAATGTGCCCCCCCTCTTTACCTGTGAGGAGCAGAATGTGCCCCCCCTCTTTACCTGTGAGGAGCAGAATGTGCCCCCTCTTTACCTGTGAGGAGCAGAATGTGGCCTCTCTCTTACCTGTGAGGAGCAGAATGTGCCCCCTCCTCTTTACCTGTGAGGAGCAGAATGTGGCCTCTCTCTTTGAGGAGCACAATGAGATCTCTCTGAAGATGAGAGTGAGAGAGCCCCTCTTCATGTGAAGGGGGTTCTGCTGAGTCACTGCTGGGATCAATTATAGAGAGGCTGATGGCTTTGCTTATTTCAGTTCTCATACTTTAGTGATGCTGTTCATATGTGTGCCATTTGTTTTGTTTTTTATCTCTCTCATATACGTCTGTCTGTCTGTTTGCCCCATATCATTTATATGAATATTAACAATGAATTGATTGGCACCTTTCATGTTGTCCTGGCAGACCCTGAAGAATTAGGTTTTTTGTCCCGCTATGAATTGATGATTGTGAAAGCTGTCAGGCCAGTTCCTGTCTTTGATTGTCACTTGAAAAGCTCCTCCCAAGAAACTTCTCATCTGCTGCTGATGATTTCAAGCTCCGCTGTGACCTTTAACCTTTGACCCTATTGATTAGGTCACCAGGGCATGCTTAACCAGATGATGTGCCTATTCAGAAATCCAAGAACAGTGTGTTGCTCTTGTGGAGTGTGAGCTCGTGTGTGTCCTGGCGAGAGGGAATCTGTGGGAATCTGCCGACGAACCCCCGCTATATCTCAAAGGAGAGGGTCAGACAGTCAGTCAGACCACATCCACATGAGAGCGGAGGCATAACGTTTCACCGGTCCCACAAAACGTCTCACAGCTCTGTATTCTTATACGTACGTACATCACAGACAGCTCTCTCGTCTGAGAATAAAGTGATGTGACAGAGAATAGAATGTTTGTGATTAGACACAGAAAAGTGGGTGGGTGGTTGAGGGATGGGGTGGGGGGCAGGAGGTCAGTAAAATGAAAAAAATTAAGAAACAGGATATGCATTAAAAACAGACTTTATTGTTTATGATCTTCTTTCAGATAAGGTCTCTATGCTTATTTATATTTATTTATTACTTTGACACTTTATCCCATTCAGACTTGAGCTGAAGTTTTTGTATATATATGACTGAGTGAAAGTGTGTGTTCGTGTGTACAGTATGTGTGTGAGAGAGGAAGGTGGGTCTGTGTGTAGGGTGTGTAGGGTGTGTAGAGTGTGTGTGTAGGTGTGTGTGAGTGTATGTGTGCTCTCAGAAGCTTCACCAAGTCAGGGCTGATCTGTTGGATTCTGCAGTATCCAACTAAGAGAGCAGCGACATACTGTTATAACAAGAGAATGGGAATACAGGTAGAGAATATATATTTTTTCCCAGGTTCTCATTTCTGCATCTCGAAGAAAGGAATTATGCGAGGGCGGCGGTATTCTCTTTCACACGCACACTACTCTGAGACTCAGCTGTGCACGGTGTGTTACTATTGGCTGTTATGACAAAGGGGGCGTGGCCTGTTGTGTAGTGAAATACGGCTGCAGCCTCCCTTAGGCCAGTGATTTATTGTGCGGTCAGCACTTCAAACAAGACAGTCTGTGGGGAGGAAAAGAGACGACCCTGGGGTGGGGGTTTCAAACAGCCCCAAGACAGAACAGGTAGTGTCAGTGTCAACACTTAATGAGGATAACAGGGAGGACATTTGAGAACCAGAGTAGTCCACAGAAAAGCCCAAAGTCTAAAACAAAAGCCAGCACTGACTCTGTATGTATTCCCATGGTCTTTCCTTAGTGAGGACAAATGCAGGACAGCCACAATGGTGACAATGGACAAAATACATTAGTTAGGTTCAGGTGGTTCTGTGTGGCTGAGTAAGTGGAGCATTGTCCCACTGGGACCACATATACTGAAACATGTATGCATTCACTACTGTAAGTTGCTTTGGATAAAAGGCATATATATACAGTATATATGTGTGTGTGTGTGTGTGATAGTTAGGATGGCCTCACAGCACAGATATCTATGTTGAGGATACTCTTACAGCTCAGGACAGACATGAGTGCTGTTGCACCTGACTTCAGTGGACCAGAGTCCTCCAGTGTGGGGGAGGGGGCACACATAGTGTGTGGTTTGATTGTTTGGTTTAACTGAAGCCTGACATCATAACCTTGAACTTTGATCCCCCGCCCCCTCCCTAAGAGACTGTCCCGGGTGCGAGTGGGCTGCTGGTTCTGATCTACTTGGGACAGAGGCCTCTGCTGCCTGGGAACAAGCCGCTCTGTGTGACCAGTGGGCTCGGGGTCAAACCCCCCCCCCCCCCCTCTCTGAGGGACCAAACCCTGAGCGAACTCTTCAGCTACAACACCTCAACGTAGCTTCCCTCCAAAAAGCCCTTGAGTGCAGCCAGACTCTGTGGTGAAACGAATCGCTGCAGCCTACAGCAATGTGTGGTCCTGGCTCATTTATTCAGCTGCAAAACCTTTTAAATGTATCTCACCAATAAAACGCTATAAATGACCACTGATCCGGCTAAATGTCTACACGCGGGTCATATTTTACGGATGAGTGATGGTTATCCTTTTTTCTCTTGGTTTGAAGTGACGCTGAGCGTTATTAGGCCTGATGGGAAAAGGTGGTCATTGGATTAGATAAGGTGTTGATACTGGACCTCAGATGACACTCTTCGCCGAGCTAGATCAAAAGCAAAAATTCACTACGCAGCAAAAAAACATTCATTCTCCCAAATGAAGACAGGATGAGTGTGGCATAGAGTGTATTGGCCTTGGAGTGCATTAACAGCACTGTTTAACTGGATCCCGAAAGCCTCTGAGGAAACGTTTGACTTTCTTGCGGAACCAAGGAGCCACTTCTGCCTAGGGGGGGGGGGGATCTGCATGATTTAATTATGAATTAAATGCACTGGAATATAAACCACAGTCACCCCCCCCCCCTCCCTAACATACACATACAGCCTCAGCAGTTCATCTTTTAGAAATGTGGTTAACTACCTATCCCTTTCTGTAATTAAGAGCTCATTAGTCTTCCGTCTTCTGTCTAATGAGATCAAAGACTCAATTTCTGTGAGACGGGGTCAAGGGGTGTCAGCTAGTGGGACATCTGACATCTGAACAAAGAGTTAATGAGAAACCAGGAAGACGTCTGTCCTGGGGTTCTGAGATCCACACCTTCAGAGGAGGATATTTCCCATCAGGCACTGCAGCCACAATGGCAGGGCTTTTGTACAATGAGGAGAACATAACTGTGTGTGAGGGGGAGGGGGAGGGGGAGGGGAGGGAGAGTCACTTTAGACATGTCTACTGTCTGCGCTGTCTGTTTCCTGTGATGATGCAGCAAATCACTACTCCATCTCTGCTGTTTCTGACAGGCCTGCAAGTCCTTGGAAACCAAGTGTGGGTGTGGCCTGCGATTGTGATGTCACGGCGACCCATCCTTGGTTTCTGAGGCTTTGTGGAAAGGTACACCATTCTCTCATCTTATTCCCACTTTTCCACGAACCTGCATTTGTAGCATGCAGCAGCACATGCGAGTAATTTATGCAATTTATAGTTTTTTTCACCAAGCCAGTGAACGTTGGTTGTATGTTGTATAAAGTTGATGGATGAGGTGAGTTCCCCCCTTAACTGTGATCATGAAAAGTGCTGTAAAATTACAATCCAATATTATTATTATTATTATTATTATTATAAAGTGGATTTTATAGGTGAACATTTGTGTTGGACAAATTATCATGTATTGGAGAAAGCTGTGTGTGTCAAGGGCTAGTCGTAAGTGTTGGGTCAAAGTTCAATTTGTTGGAGAAACCCATTCACCAACTAATTTATTCCCTTCCTGTAATTCTGATCTCACTGTCTGCCTCCGGTGTGAACCAATTTTTCAAATTGAAACATTTGAAAACAAACTCTGAAACAATAATACAAGTCACAGAGTGCACCATTATGTAAGATCTTAGATTACAAGATAAAATGTACCATTTCCACAGAGAAAATCTAGCTGGCTGCACCCCCAAATGGAGACATCAGGCATCTTCATGGATGAATGGTTCTGTCCCTCTGAGCCGGACCTGTCCCGGACCAGTGGGCCCGCTCCTTTCTACGGATCGCAGGCAACAGGCTGTTCTGTTTACTCCCGAGGTCCTACTGCAGCGCTGACCTGTGTGTATGAGGCTTCCCGCTAACTCAGCTGTATCTGCAGGTTTATGAATATCTTTTCCTGTGGGAGCTGCTCTCTTAGCGCCCCATCTGACCTTGAAAAGTGCTGAGCAATGGCAACTGGTGATAGGAAAGTGAGGGGTCATAGCCCAGAATATGGGTGGAGCTGTCACGTGCTATCACGTGCCCCCTCTGCCACCATCTGGGATCACCCATTGTGCCCCTGAGCCACTACCTTTCCCCCAGAACTCACGTGAGGAGCTCAAGCGCAGGCACTTCTCTGCTGCACTCGCCCCACCAGCCAGTGACTATTTTATTCCTTACTGGTAGCCTGTGGCCACTTGCCGAGTCATTGGGAGGAAATAATGCTGTGGTAACCCAAGCAACCCTGACTGATTTAAACCCCCACCCTACCCCTGGCAGGATGAGGCACATTCTGTTCCACCACTGCAGATTCCCTGCCTTATCCAGCTAATGACATCACCAAGGGTTCCACTACAAGGCCAGCACTAGTGGCAAGCACTTCTTTTTTACTGACTGAGCCACTTGAAAGTTAGACATTTTGACATAGGCATTTTTATTTCAATGGAGAGCAGCCTTTTGATTGGTTCATAGGAGTCTGCAGCTGATAGGAAATGATGAGGTTCACGGAGTCTCATTCTCTCAGAGAGGCACTCTGATTTCTTTAATGATGTTGAACAAGCAGTCAGAATACACCTGTTTCAGGTAAATCATCTAATAAGAATCAACTGCTTAAATAAAGTAACCTTACTTGACTTAAATAGTTGATTACTAATCATTCCTGGTTAACCTTAGTCCAAGTCCTGCTATGCCACTTTTCCAGTTCTTCAAATTCCTATAACTGGAAGGAGTAGCTTAATCAGTTCATTAAGCTAATAAAAGCAGCAAATGTCTTTTGAATATTAGAGAATGTGAAAACTTTAGGGAATGACAGCTGATCAGAGATTTGGGCTTAATACAGATGTTGAAAACCCCATTCCCAAGAAATTACTAGTATGTGACAGCTAAAACACTATGAAAAACACTATGAGTATTAGTGCCTGAGGAAGTCCATCCCAGAGGGAAGTCTGTATATTGTCACCTTTTTTATTTTTGTTTCTGATTTTATCCTGATTTTCCCAATTTGGTAGCCAATGGTGGACATGCAGCAGTGTCAAACCAGCACAGCTCAGAGGCAGCGATGGTCCTCATTGAGAATGGTGTACTCCACTTAACAGGGTCCCTTAAATTATACGCAGCTATAATACATGCCCTCTTGCTTACGGTGCAAATTTTACCGCTGATAATTTCAATCTGTGCATCAGGAGAGAGGGTGAGGCAGTTGGATTTTCTTACTTCCTGTTCAGACGTTTTCCTGACCGGGGTGAGAGAGCCCAGGCATGGGAGCGGGGCCATCACATGACCGTAAATCTGAGGGGACACCTTTATGTTTTTGGCCGCACGCCTGCGTCTGTTCTCTGAAATTGATGGATTTCTCTCATTTTCTCGCTCACTCTCTCCCCAAAACCCTGAACCCCCCAATCTCCTAAAAAAGTCATCCCGGTGTGCCTCGCTGATCAGGCTCACTGGTCAAAAGAGGTCATAATAAACTTTATAAGTAAATCAGGAGGAAATCCTTTTGAAACACTGGTTTCTGTGATTACACTGGTTTCTGTGATCCTTTGCAAGTCTAGCATGATAATGGCTGACCACAGTGTTTCAAACGTGTGTTCCCTCCTTTTTATACCCTAGGGAAACAGGAAACCATGGTAGGCCACTATAGTTCCATAACCTTCCAATGAACTTGAAATAACTTGTATATTTATGAAGATTTGTTTTTGTTGAATTAAATTTAAAAGAATAGTTAGGGGTATGAATAATTGTGAGGGGGGTTTGGAATTTTCAGATTTTTTGGGGCATAAAATATACCTTATTACGTATATAGTTTATTTTATACAATCTCTTTTGTTTATCTTTATCAAGGGTGTGAGTAAAAACGGAGCCTACTGTATGTGGATGACTCTTCACCAGCATGTTACTGCATGACATGGAACAGCAGCTCTACAGCGTTGCAAGCTCTCTATATGTGTGCTTATTTGTGTTGTATTTGTCTTGTGGACCCTGAGATCTGTCAAGGCATAAACACAGAGTAATTATGATAATTATCCTGACATTAATTTGATCCGCTTCTTGCTTCTTGGTGAACTGCTTCACTGCATCCGTGGAGGCTTGTCCTGGTTCATGTCTCTGTAATGCATTTCAACAGCATTCTTTGCTGGTAAGGCACTGGATCAGATTTTGGGGAGGGGTTGGGGGGTCCATCAGAGACTGGACCATTATTTTAGCTCTCGGTGTACTAAAACTAAGGGTAAATAAACAAGCTGGAAGCCATGTAAGACCATGTCAATAAGCAGCAGCATGAAAAGAGCTTTCTTCCCTGGCTTACTGGATCACCTCAACTTAACAATTCAACTGGACAAATCTGTTGCTTTGTATCACGAAGAGTATAAATAGGGATATTTGTTATCTCTGTACTTTATCTCATGCCTAAAGTTGATCATTGCTAATATTTATAGTTTTTTCCCCCTCACATCCTGTTTCATGTCATATTTTTACTGTCTTACTGTAAGAACTGTGAGAATAATCCCCTCTCGCAAGGACGGTACAGTAATTTAATCCGGCAGGAAAGTTTATGAGCTGAGTTTTTCAATGGAATTATTGTGTTCTTGGCATCCCTGAGGGAACGTTTAGCCAGTTTGAGAGCGATCACCTAGAGTGGGCCTTTCTGCAGTCCTGTTCTTCCGGGCCATTCTGATGACTTTAGTGTTCACACTATTTCTCTCCAGACCTCTTGGCATTACCTGTCCTGAAATCTCTCAGAGTGATGTCCCCAGAAGCTCCTGGAGTATTTTGCTAGCTTTTTCTCTTATATAAATAAACAGCATGCATGGAAATCTGGCATGGTCCTGTTTGTCAATTGATTCCACAGAACTAAGGCTCTTTACGCGAAACTACTGGTACTATCAGTTTTCGTTGCGACTTGGGAAACAAAATGTGAGTGATTGTGTTAGCAGTCAACCCTGGTCCCGTGACATGCACAAATTAAGTGCAGTCATGCCCAGTTTATGAATATATTTTATTTTTTACAGTGTCTGTAAATATATGAATGTAGAATGAGCCTGAACATACAGTCAAGCTATATAAAATACATACTAAATATATACGTATATATATAAAATATGTATAAAATACAGCTACAGAAGATGACATGCTAATGCAGATTTATTTTTGTTGGATTTTATTTCAAATAATTATTTGGGGTGTTAATAATTGTGACACATATCTTTCTTGGGAAAATAAATATTCCTTTTTATACAAAACCTTCTTCTCTGAGCAATTGTATTAGTATAAAATAATATAACTTTCACATTTTTGAGCATGCAATATAGCTTATTACCTGTATTGGGTATTCTATATAGCCTTTTTTTACTCATTTTGCTGCATTCATTGACTCTTATGTTTGCCTCTGTTACCAGCCATATCTTAGGCCTGACTAATACATTGTGACTCACATGATGAGACATGCCTACTGCATGCTGACTGGGCGGGTGAATCGCCCATTGCTTTTTATTGTGCAGCGTTTGTGCATACATTATCTCAGTTTAGAGCACAGTTGTCACCAGATGTGCTGTCAAGCCTGATACATGGTGGGTACGCGACACAACCACAGACACATGGCCAACAGGTGGCCTCTGGTTTCTCCTGGGCACTGGTCATCTTCAGCTGCTGTGGTGGAACCTGTCCTGCCGCTCTTTGACTGAATTGTTTTTGCATATCCCATCCCATTCAGCTGGTCCAGTCTGCTTAAACATACTGAAAGAGAGTGTTTGAGCTTGCATGAGGTTCTCCCTCTGTGTTGTGCTGGTGAATGTGTCATCGCATCACAAAGTACCTCATGAACCGGAACCAGAACCAGAACCAGCCTGACAAATTGGACAGGACAGGTATACTGCGCTGAACTGCTCGTATGAAGAAAAAGGACCATAAAGGTTCAGCTTTAGGGCTTTATTCTAGTGCGGCCGTAAATGTCCTCAAGAGTTAACCCTGCCACTGAAAGGCCAGTGGAGTTCCACTCGATTCAAATGCAAACCACAGCATTAGCACTGAATTCGTCTTTGTTCCTTGATTGTAATGGAATGTGTTTTATGACCTCAGATGGTGGTGCCAGGCTGCAGAAGGTCAGAGTGCTTGAACACCCGAAACCTCCCCCCCACCCCGGGCTGAGCCGAACCACTCTACGGCAGGGCCATATTTATGGCGGAGTCCGTGCCCTAATGGCCGACTCTCCTGAGTCTGCAGGTCATTACCGGATCACTTTTATTAGGGCCTCTAACGTTTGTGGAATGGCAGCGGCGTCCACACCCAGTCATTCCACAGCAAAACAAAGGCCATGAAAGCTCACATCCTGCAGTAGGGGAACACACACGTTCTCCTCTCTGCAAAATAAGGGAAATGGATGGGAACATAGAACGATACTTTCCTAGTCAGAGAGAAGTACAGGAGTGCTTGATTTGGCAGTATTTGAATGATTCACGGTAGGAATACTGGCGTAAAATAGTGGGTCTGTTGTTCATTCAGCGCCCAGTTAGTTAGTTAGCCTCGGACGGTTAGTGAAAATATGTGTGATAATGCCTCCCCCACAGTGTGAGTGACCATGTGACTCTCCTCTCTCTGCAGATGTGAATGAGTGCGCAGTCGACAACGGAGGCTGTGGGGGTCAGTGCTGCAACACCATCGGCAGCTTCTACTGCAAGTGCCCCGGGGCCAGCAGCTTGCCCAGGATGGCAGGGCTTGCCAGGGTAAGGAGGCAGGGCCAGGGCCAGGGTCAGGGTCACCCCCCGAGCCTCTGGGAGATATCCCAGCATCACAGATAATGTGCAGAACACTCACCAACATGGAAATGATCTCACAGCACCATCTAACCACATGCTAGTTTGGATGACCCCTTCCTACCCTGTAACAATAACTGCATGGTAATTTGTGTGACTTTTGTGCCTGAGAAACAGCATCTGGATTTTGTGTTGTATGGCTTTGTACGTCCGAGGTGTAGTTGCTCATTGGGGCAGCTGGTTTGAACAGGTGCCCTGACCTGGAAAGGAGGAGGCTGTCACCCCACGCACAGGTGCAGGCAGGGGAGAGCTCAAACACACACTGCGTCTGAGAAACATCCAAACTTCACACAGAGCGCCGCGCTAACCTGGATAACCTGGATAATTTGAGACAGTGTTTGATTGTGAAGAATGTGGCCTCATTCCCTCTCTGACTGTCTCCGCACGCTTGTAGTGAGGTCACTTTGGAGGGTGGGGGGAACGCAGCGAAACCCCCGCCGAGGTTGCGTGCTTCTCCAGACAGCTGCTCGTGACCTGCAGGAGACCCGGGGGCATAGCCACGCCATCCCGCACTGAGAACCACAGCCCTCGACGCTTGGGGTCGACGTGGTGTCACAGCGTAATGCACTAACCACATGCGCGCGCTGTTCCCCCCTCGACTCCAGTCCCCAGAGAGATGGGCAGACATGAAACAGGCAGCTTTGTGTCAAAGAGACCCTTTGTGTCTCCTGAAGAGCCCTGACGTGAGAAGCTCTCAGTGTGGCCGCTTGGCTGCACCTCACGCATTACTGCATTTACTTTTAGTTTGTGACAGTGTGTGTGACACCATCTCTCCACTCTCCCCCCTGAAGCCAAACATGTCACGGGCCTTCCCAGCAATG
Source organism: Aldrovandia affinis (assembly GCA_029706075.1). NCBI lineage: Eukaryota > Metazoa > Chordata > Actinopteri > Notacanthiformes > Halosauridae > Aldrovandia > Aldrovandia affinis. The sequence continues at coordinate 2,628,800 of JAINUG010000099.1, read as the reverse complement.
GATCAAAACCCAGAGCCCGGTTTTCATGTGGCGGCCAAAACGGACTCTTCCACAGCTCTAACTGCTTCACTGGGACCAATAGGAATCAACCTATTAGATGCCTGTTGCGTTCTTGAGCATTTTTTAGACTAAACTTGAGATTGGATCGTACTGAATTCTGTGAATCTGGGTCCATATGTACAAAGGTTCTAAGAGTAAGAGTGCTGATCTAGGATCAGTTTAGCCGTTTAGCTCATAGTGGATATGGTTAGGATATGGACAGGGGAAACCTGATCCTAGATCAGCACTCTTTGTGCATGCGGCCCCTGGTCTCTATGTCACACGTGGTCCATGGACAGATGGCATTTATAAAAAACAATACATTCTTCCTGGTCAAACAGCTAGAGCACAGTAAACCCAATGCCATGGTTTGGAGAATAGTCACAAACCTTTAAAGCTAATATTGTCTCGGATCTTATGAGGCCAGGCACAAAGAAAGTACTCATTTAAGACCAAGGTGAACCAACAGCTGTTGTCTTGGAGGAAAAGTAGAGGGATACTCTGTGGTGATGGTCCAGCTTCCACTTCTAAAGAGTTGCTGAATTTGCAGTACTTGAATGTGGACCCGTGACTTATTACTGGCCATACAGGTTAGTTTAATCCAAACTGGTTTTTTAACGTTCTTGTTCGGTTTCTGGCATTGTGCAGTTAGGCTGACTGGCTGTAACTTCGGACACCAAACCTGGTCGCCCAGGCACTGTCTTGCAAACCGTTTCAGCTCTCTGACTCAGCCTGCCTTTCAGGGGCTGCTATGTGTGCAGGACATTGGGTTAATTACAGAGAAGGAAATTCTCACCAGAACTCGGTGACCTGGGAAGATGGGGGTCATGGGGGAATTTGGGAGGGGGGCTTGGGGATGCTGAGCCCTCTCATCCCCCCCCCCAAAGTGCAGAGAAGGCAGTGTGTCCGGACGTCCAGGAAGAGCCAGGAAAGCAGGCTTGTTCCGATCTCTTTCCCAGATGTGAAGTTTACTGTCATTATCCATGGAGGACCTTCACAATTTTTGACTCTCCAGCATTCAGGTCCCCTCTAGGGGCCGGAGGTAGGGGGGCATGTGGGGGGCTCAGAGGAGACACACTCTGCCTGCATTTACAAAACTTCTCCAGCGGAGGGCACACTTCATCATTTTCCTCATAGTGGACACTGACTATGTCGTTATGATTATTTACCATGGAGCAGATAGTTCTTATATTAGCGCACACATGGACTATTTTAATGGGGAAAATGTGTTTTAGCGCAAATAGTAGAGTTTCAGCGTTAATGGGTCCCTTAATTGCACTGCATCAAAGCGGGACATGAAAGCACATAAAGGACTAATAAACAGCACATTTTCTGTGCCCTCCAGAAGGTCTTCCTGACAAGTAAGGGTGCATGCACTTACCACCACAGTGCAAATGCTAAGTTCCATCAGTCTGCGCAAACTGTACCCGGCGCTGATCAGCGACAAATGAGCTCGCATGACCGAGCCTTTTACTGTGCTGTGCACTCCTGGACATGACACAGAAATAGCAAACAAGCGCCAACACTGCTGGCTAATGTTTCTGTTTGTAGCTCCTGAGGAAAAAAAAGATTCCTTTCAGATTTTCTAGCTCACAGGGATCGGAGAGGAAAGGCATTTTTCCTAATAATTGGTAGTTATAAAACATTTACTAACATTGTTATTTTAAACGGACCTCTCTGTGCCCCTGGCAGGAATAACAGGGCGAGCACTGTCGTACCTTGTGTGAGGTCGTGCCTTTCTCTGCCGCATGAGGTGTGTGTGTCTCCACAGGAAGAGGCGGTGGCAGAATATCTCACGAATGAGCAGGAGTGTGAGGTCCTGACTACAGATGTCTCTCTCTCTCCCTTCCTCCTCCTCTTCCTTCTCCTTCACGTCTCTCTGTGTTCTGCATGGGGCTTTCCCTCCCTATGTGCCTGCTCCCCTCAGATGTGGACGAGTGTGTGGAAATGAACGGGGGGTGCCAGCAGACCTGCGTGAACACCGCCGGCTCTTTCTACTGCGAGTGCAGCGAGGGCTTCCGCCAGCACACTGACGGACGCACCTGCATCGGTGAGCAACCAACCAACCGACTAACCGGCCGACCCGGCGACTGACCGTATGACACGGTTCCCGACGTGACACACTGCTCGTGTCCACTGAACCACATTCCATGGGCCTGCAGGTTTTTTAAATTTATTTGTTATTTTATTTTCCGATTTCAACCCCAATTTGGTAGCCAATTACCCGTGTGCTTAGTTCAATCCCCTTCCCTCATAGTTCGCTGCCGTAGCCCTGTGACCGGCAGTGACAAGGGCGAAGCGCTGCCTCCTCCGAGACAGCACTTGTCGTGCCGTCGACTGTAATTCCAGTACCCCAGAACCACTCCTGTGCGCAGCGAACTGTGTCGGCTTCCCTTCCCCCTCCCTGGGGCGGACAGCCAATTGCCACTGGCACTCCCGGCCAGAGCCGACTCTGGCGCGATGGGGAATCGAACCCCGGTCACGGAGGCTAGCGTCAGACGTTGAAACCACTAGACCATGCGGGAGGCACATGGGCCTGCAGCTTTGGTGCAGTTTTAAACCCTCCCCTTGGTGGCACACCACCCTCTCCCAGATGAACAGGCGAGGAGGGGAAGCGACGGAGCGAGGAGCCGCAGGGCACTGGGGCACATGTGCGCCGAACACCAGGAGACGAGGCGTCTGCTCAAAGCATTAGGGACGGCTCCTACAGTCGTAAATTTAGTTTAAATTTTTTCCAGTCTCTGAGGAAATTGTGGGGTGAGAAGATGGGTGGGTGGGTGGGTGGGTGCCGGGGCCGGGGGAGGGGTTCCTAATTTGTGAGTCTGCTGAAGTCATCACTGTGTGTAAACCCGAGGACGCTCACAGCCAGGCTATGTCATCGTGTTTCTTTTAGGGTGCCCCGAAGGAGCAGCTCTGACTTCCTACTTCATGCATGTTGATGCATGACTGTGGATAAGCAATCCGACTTTAAGAAGAATTCTGGCCAACAGTAAACCGTTTTACTTTTATGATGTGCACATATGCGCTTCTGAATATTCTGAACCTGTAAACCTGGGAGCTGCCCTTTCTCCTCAAGCCGATGACACAAGCTGGCCTTACTACAAGACCAGAGTTTGAATTACAGAAAACTGAGAAATGAACAAGTTGCCTTTTCTGCAGATTGCTCATTGTTCATTTAAAGATGTGGAGAATCGTGTCAAAAAAATTGAGCATGACCATATTAAAATGCAGTTCATGCATGGTCATTTCTTCATGGTTTAGAAATGGGAAAAGCGATTAGATTGTGATTCGAGACAGTGAGACAGCTATGAAAAAACGAGTTATTGTGTTCACAAATTCTTTCAATGGAAGATGACTAAGTTACAAGAGTAAGTCC